>OY829913.1:44130784-44691645 GCA_963691935.1 Nephrotoma guestfalica | reverse complement strand
GGTTTAAGGATGCCTTTCTTCGGTAGTGTTATGGTTAAGTTCTCTTTATATTTCTATGGTATTGTACCAGTGTTCCGTATTTCTTCTAGTAATGGAGTTAAATTGGTTACATTTATTGAAGCGACCAGCCGCTTTGCTATTCTTGGGCTTCTGGATAACGCTTTTAACTTCCCGCACCATTGTGATGATTGTTGATTGAATCGTTAAAGTTGCCATCAGCAAGCTCATTTTGTTATTCACATAATTTTCTATTCAGTTGTCATCGAAGATTTTTTTGTAATTACCTTTTGATTTTATGTAGTTAGGACAGAACCGTATAGTTTATTGTTGGTAAGTTTCAAAATTGTTCTATGCACTCGTATATAATAATTATTATGTCGGTGTATTCTAGACTTTCAAAATACTGTAAATTTAATAATTATCCATAATTTGCTTAAAAAATTTGGTTAAAAACTTAAAAATTTTATTTACCAAAACAAGTTCCATCATAAGCGAGCAGTGTATACTACAAATCTATTAAAACGGGTTCGTCGCTTGGTTAGGAATGTCAATTTAAAATCCAATTGGAGAAATTGCTAAAATATTGTAGAAGGAAATAATAACATTTTTGTCAAAATCACGAAACTTCAAAATTCAAAAAATCATTGTTAGACCCCATTACAATTGACCCATTTTCGCTCCATAGACAGAAAGTATTATAAGTTGTAGCAAAATGTAGACGAGATTCCGTGGACATCTCTGGTATCGGCAGTACGAATAAAAACATGAATTCGATTATAGGCATAGCAAAACCCATTAGAATCTGATGCCAATCACTATAACGGTAGAATATTGTGTAATCTATTCGAAAATGTGGGTGAGAACCTGTGGACATCTCTACGATCGGCGGTATAAAAATCTTAAGTTTTTTGACCAGGACTTGTAAATATATTTAGCTCTTTCTTTATTAAACTTGAAATAGTTATCAAAATTGAGAAGTTTCTAGTACCATTAAAACATAGTAAAACCCATTATAATTTTATCATATTCACTATAGACTCAGTAGATTAGATGATCTATTTGAAAATGTTAGTGAAACCCCGTGGACATCTCCAAAATTAGCTGGAATATTATTTGAAACCCGTCAAAAATGCTCAAATTCTAAATATAATTTTCAATAGAACGAAACTCAAAAATATACTTTACTTACATCTTAGTAATAGGTATATGCATCACCTTCGCTAAAATGTCAGCTAAAATCTGTAGATATTTCTAGATTCAACGACACAACATTTAGAATTAGTCCAATTTAATAATTTTATTTTGAAAATAAATTCCAATTGGAGAAATATCAAATTTAACAGTGTAATTTTTTATTAATTTTTTTTAGCACAAACTTCACTGTCATTCTTATATTTGGGTGAACTTTTACTTCAGATCCTATCTTTCTGGTCTAACCGAGAACATAGTGGAATTGATGGGTGCTTGGCAAAATCTCCTGCTGAGTTTACTTGAAGATTGTTTTTGTGTTTGACTTTAATTTAAATTTTTAATTCGTTTGTAACTGCTAATTTCCATATTTTTGTTTAGATAAGAGTTTCGGTAAAATATAATTTCGCCTAAATGTTTGCTTTTTGTTGATATTACTAACACTAGCATACATAGGATTTTTTTGAGAAATATTTCACGGCTATGTGCAGGAGTGTTCAATTTTTGCTAAACGTTTCCTAAACAATTTTCCGCTTAGGATAGGTTTAGGGACTATTTCACGCGCATTATGTCCCCTATATCTGTTAACATGTATGAGTCACCTATTTTGTTTGGAGCACTTCTTCTTAGGTGATACAAGTGCGCTCGCTTTTTGATTAGAATATCTACTAGGAGTATATAATAGTCAGAATCGCAACAGCATCTTTAGCCATTGTTGGATAGGTCTTTGTTATAACATAAAACACATCATTATAATGATCTGATGTGGTGACAGTTTATTTCTGCCAGAAGGTAATTTTAACTAAATCGTTTAATAAAGCGTTCGACAACTTTTAGTTCGTTTTAAAAATGTATACCTTGCGATTAATAATGGAAAATTATTTCATTCAAAAGACTTATTCGGCTGGATCTGTAGTACCCTGTTCTATTGACCCAACTTTCAGTAAATTTTCAATCGGTTCAAATCTTCAATCCTCTATTTCCCAATAGCCACTTTAATTACGTCTTTCAAAACCTCAATCGTCTCTGGATGATTAAAATATAATCTGGCCTTGACGGCTCTCCATAAATAGTAGTCTAAAGAAGTCTAATCCTAGCTCATAAGTAGCAAGTTGACATCGTCATTTCGGCTGTGGCGCCGCTTGTTAAAACTAAATATCGACCAAGTTTTCCTCCGCAATTGTAAGGTATAACAGTCATTTTACATGAAGCAATAACGGTCACCATTGACTGTTAGTGCGGCTCCTTGTTTATTTTCGAATAAAAATGGCACTAACATGTCTTTGCATTTTCATCATATTCCACACGAAACAGTCACTCGTTTTGGGTATATTGGCTTCTCAATTGTCACGTGTGGATTTTAGGTAACCCTAATACCGCAACTTTGCTTGTTCACATAGCAGCCGAGATGAAAATGAGCTTCATCGGAAAAGATGATTTAAATGCTCATCTTCTTCCAACCCAGAATTAGACCTTTCAGCAAAGCGAAAATAAAAGCGAGGTTCAATTCTTGTGAACGATGGCGGGTTGAGGTGCTCGAATGTAGACACACATTTTCCGCTACAACAGCAATATTTTGGAACGTCGAAAATACGTCGAATGATATTCACAAATTTCTTCACGCTGTTCTCAATTCGCGCTTCATTTGTACCGAATTGCGTACGCAGTTCTCAACAAGTTTCAGTATAATATTGAATTTCTGTCAGTTGACAGATGATATTAGAGCTATGAGCGGCAAAATATCCGCTAGTTTAAAAACGAACCAAAAGATGCCGCACCTTTATATATTTCTTGTGGAGTTGTGGGGTTGGTTTCCGCACCATTCATAAAAGCAGATTCAGTCATAGATCGTAAAGAAATTATTTATCACTTACGTATAAGTTGCATGTCCAAAACTAACCTAACGATATTTTTCAATGGGCTGGATCTTAGGATCTAGGCGGAGCTCCAGTATAAACTTGTCAAAGTGTATTTTTTTTTAAACTCACGGGTATGAGATTAGGGAAGGGATAATATGAAATTAATGCTCACTTACTAGGGGTCCGTGTCTTGGATCAACAAGTCTACTTATAAGTTTCCACATCATTCATTCAATCGGATTTAGCTGCTAAACCGATCGTCATAAAATTTTCTAGAAACAACCTTTCGATATTTTTAAGGGGCTGGACCCCGTACATCTTCTGGATAAAGGGCACTCTCCTTATAAGTTTCCATACCATTAATTCGATCAGATTCAGCCACTCATTCCACCTTCAGTTAATTTTTGCCAAGTATATAGGATGCACGTCCAACCAGCTTTACGACATACTCGTATTTGAACACGTTGGACAACGGGGTCTAAAAGCTCCGTTATTTTTCTCATTCTAAAATTGCTATTTTATTTAAAAACATTACGGAAATAAGTTTGAAAAGGGGGTTATATGAAATTATTGACATTGTCGAAACCGAGTGGTCCGTCTTCTGGATCAAGAGGGACCTCCTTATAAGTTGTCACACTATTTACCTAATCGGATTCAGTCGCTCAATCGATCGTCATAATTTTTGTATGTATAATTTGTATGACCTGAACCAATTTTACGTTATTTTTGAAGGGGTTGGTGGACCCTGAGGTCTGGTGGCATCGTTAATTTTGTTTTTCTCTAAAATTAAAATATTTTTTTAGTTTTTGACGGAAAAAGTCTAAGGGCTTCAAATACAATTTTTTTCTAAAATCAATTATTTTTAAATTTTCAAGAGACTGATTTTACTAATAGGGTTAAATAAAACTAATGACATGTTCGTAGCCGAGGAGTCCGTCTTCTGGCTCAAGGGGGAATTTTCCCATAGTATTCTTCCAATCGGATTCAGCCGCTCAGCCAATTTTCACGAAATTTTTACAATATATAAATTGCAGCCTGATGATATTTTTGAAGGGGTTGGACCCCGTGGTTTTATAAAATTTACCACATGTTTAAATACGAAGGGTCCATCCCCTGAATCAAGAGGACCAATCTTATAAGTTTCACTCCATTCATTCAATCGGATTCAGCCGCTCAACCGATCGTCATGGTAAAATTAAATTTCGTGTAAAGTGCATTTTTAGAATTAACCTTACGATATTTTTAAGGGGTTTGACCCTGGGGTCTAGGAGCCCTGGTACAAATTGTTTCTAAGTGTAGAATTGTTTCCGTATGCAATAGTTGTTTTACAATTACTGATCTATTAATTTGTTTGTAACAAATATTTGTCGAATTTTTGTGGTTCTGTTAAATTGTGTTGCGCATAATGTTCGAGTTTATGTTAGTTCTGTACTCCCTTCACCTTATTTTAAAATTTAATTTAAAAATCACAATGCAATATCAAATAATAAAAATAGATTCGAGAAATCTTATTCTACCACACAGTTCTAGATCATAAAACTTAACGTGTTTGGTTTGTAGAAAATTTTCAATATAAAATCGCAACGATTTTTTGGTGAGTAATAGCGAATGGTACTGACCGGGGTTAATGGCTGGTGGTAACGGGCGGAGTAAGGGAATGGGGGTAATTGGACGGGAGGTAACGGCTTGAAGGGTAATGTCCTGTTTGGATTTTGAGCATACCCGCTTTGCAAAAAAAATTTATTATTTCGTTCGGAGATGCGCGAAAACGAACGTACATGTGTATAGTGCAAAGTGAGTTGTCAAAACCGAATTATATTACAAGAAATTTTAGAAAATGTATAACACTTTTTCCTGGAACATTGCCAAATAGTTTAGTTGTTTGCTATAATAAATTATTTAACATATTTATAGAAAATTTTTCATAAATTTATAATTTATATTCTATTTTATAATTACCTATTTACAAAAAAATTTTATAAATAAATTTTTATTTTTAAGTTTCTAATTATTCGTCTAAATTTTATAATAGTTTTGTATATATTCGATGTTGATATATGAACAATATTACTAATGAACTAACGTAAATTATACTAAATTTACTATTTGAATTACCTATACTACTTAGTGCACTAGCATGACACAGTAAATCCTCTGGAAAGATTTCTAATATTGTGAACTCCTTCCCCGTGGTTTGGTCGTGGCACGTACTTTGGCGGGCTTTCTGTAATATAAAATGGTTAAAATTTCTTACTCAATATAAATTTTTATTTCTCTTACCTGTATCATGGCTTTCATTTCTTCCTTCGAAATTAAATTAGCCTGCGAAGTTTCGCGAAGCCACCGCCTCAACCAGTGCCCTAACCACACCAAGCCACAATCACATTGTAATGGATTCCGTGATAAATCCATACCACCCACGATGCTTCGAGTTCCGACCGCGTCCCACGAACTAGAATTTGGATAAAAACTATCCGGCGACAGAGTCGACAGTAAATTATTCGATAAATCTATTGTTAGGCGTGGCACATCTTTGAGGGCATAAAAAATCCCCGCTGGTATATCATCGATTAAAGTTTTTCGTAATCGTATCGTAAGTTCGTGATTCCGTGATAGGCCATCAAATGCGTTATTCGATATTTTCGTTAATTTAGCACCCGTCACAATAAACTCGTTGACTTTAGTGTTGTTTATCAGTTTAGCGAATAGCATATCATCGATATAATCATCGTTAACGGTGACATGTAAAAATCGTAGTCCAGCCATTTTACTAATGTATTCGCTTAAATTTGGCTGTGCCGTCACGTACAAACTCTTTAAATTTGTTAATCGCACGAATATATCGTTTATAATCCGGACATCCTCGATATTCAAAATCTCTAACCGTTTCAATTGGTTAAAATCGTGCTGCGTTATTTTTCGTATCGGATTCCGTGAAATATCCAATTCGCGTAACGTGCCCGGTAAGTGTTTACCAATATTTGTTAAATTCACTATTTTATTCTGGGACATGCGCAGTATTTTCAAAAATCGTAAATCATTTATCGCGTATATATCGTTTATATTGTTCACGCTTAAATCTAGCTCAGTTAAATGTTCCAAATTTAACTGCGGGACGGAATACAATCCAGTCGATTTTAAATTTAATATTTTTAATTTGGGCGAATTCAAAAAAAGCTCCTTGAAATTGGTCGAGATTAACGGGTTACAACTTAGATCTAGTACAGTTAAATTATTTAGGCTACTGAACGTGATGTCGGGCAGCAGCGTAATCTTGTTGTTGGTTAAATTCAGCTCGAGTAAAAACTGAATGTTCACAAACATTGTGCTGTCGATGTACTCGATTTGATTGTTACCGAATTGTATGCTGCGTAACGTGAATCCAATATCGGACAGGGATGACGAGGGCCATAAATTTATAAAATTGTTCGATAAATCTAAATATTCTATACGAGTGTTTAGGAATACATCACGTGGTAACGCTTTTAGTCGGTTACCGTTTAGTTTTAATATCCGTAATTTTTTTAAATTTGAAAATTGTTCTACTTGCAACTGTTCGATTTTATTATTGCCTAAATTTAACTCCTGCAGGCTCACTAGGCCCTGAAAGCTACGCCGTCTTATTAACGTCACTAAATTTTTTGATAGATCCAATATTTCTAGATTATCGAGGTCGCCAAACGCATGATTCGAAAGTATTGTGAAATTATTTTGAGCCAAATACAAGAATTTCAGCGAATATGATAATTTGTCAAATTGATCTGATTCGTGCAACAGATTATGACTGGCGTCCAACTTGTATATGTACAAGTACGAATTAATATCGCCATTGAATTTGGAAATTTTATTGTGACTGATGTTCAGCGACATTGGTGATGATGAGTTGGTGACGTGTTTAAAAAATTTCAGCGAAAAGTACTGCAAATCGTTAAACATAAAATCCAGTTTTAAGCAATTTGGCAGGAACACAAAAGCATTATCAGAGATATTTTTGAGATGATTGTGCGTCAGGTCCAGATACATGAGTAGTGGCAAATTATGAAATCCATATTTATCTATAGTGGCGATCGAGTTTGACGTTAAATGTATAATTTGCAATCCGGGCAGATCGTCAAACGTATTTGAACTGATCTTCTCGACCAAGTTGTAACTTAAATCGATCTCCATTAAGTTACGATGTGTTTCTGGTAAAAAAGTGTTTCTCGGCAGCACTTTAATCCGATTGAATCCAAAATTTATGTACGTCAGTTGGCTAAGTGATGACAACGAGTTTTCCGAAATCACCTTTAAATTATTATTGTCCAATCCGAGCCACATCAATTCAGTTAAGTGACTAAGTGCTTCGAGAGGAAAATCGTCACGATATATCCCGAACGACAACTCCAATATTTTTAATGTTTTCGAAATGTTTTCAAAAACATTTGGGTGCACGTAATGGATATCGTTGAAACTCAGACTGATCTCTTTGATCGAGTCTAGCCCATTGAATACACCGTAATTTAAACTCGTAATTTTGTTATTCCGCAACAGTAGTGTCTGCAGCAGGGTCCCCCATCCCAAAAACTCGTTTTCTTGTATTTCGGCAATTTTATTGTATCCCATATTTAGATACGTCAATTCGGTACAATTTGCCAAACCTTCGGATGGAATCAGTACAAAATTATTGCCACTTAGGGATAACACTTTGAGGGTGGCGGGCAGCACATAATTATCAGTGTCGATCCGATTTATTAAATTTGACGTAAAATACAAATATCGCAATTTATTCAGTATACTGATTCCGTCCGGTATTCGCTTTAACTGATTGCGCTCCAAATCTAAATACTCCAAACTATCTTCGAGTCCATGGAACGCGTTCATTTCTAGATGCTCAATAAAGTTAAACGCGAGAACTAAATGTACGATTCCAGTATTCGAGAACACATCGTTCGGCACAAATTTTATAAAATTTTTATCAAAACTCATTGCTTTCACTTTGACCAGTTCACTAAACAGATTCGACTGCAGGTACTCAATCTCATTTATACTGAAATCGATTTTCTCTAAATGTAATAATTTATTGTTTGTCATAATGGGCAGCTCGTTTAGATTCGTTAACGATTTAATAAGATTATCTTTGAACAGCAGGATTTTGATATCTTTTAAATGTTCGAACAGCGTTATCGGGATTGTGGTGAGTAGATTGCGTGACACGTCGATTGTCATCAACGATCTTGGAAGTAGATTAATATTTATGTGTGCTACTCGATTGTTGCTGATGTCGAGCCAAACTAATTTACGCAGTTTGGAAAATGGTTTAATTGAGCTCAGTGGAACGGATGTTGTGTGATTTGATTTTCGTTCGTCGTAATTTAATGTTATTAGGTCCCCAATTGAATTTGATGATAAATGTAGGCTTCGCAGCGAGTCGATCAAATTGCCCCAGTTGCCATCCAGATCCTGGATGTTGTTTCTGAAAATACAAAAAAAAATTGTTAATTAAAAACTAGAGTAATTACGGTGAAAACTTTGGATTGCAACTTGCTATGAAGCAAGAGGAGATCAAAATTGTGAAAACATTGAATTTGATAATTCTTATCCCCCAAAGAGTTCTTGTGTAGTTCAACAAAACAATTGGTTTCGGGTAGTATGGAGAGATTCAGTTTCAATGGAATTGTTTTCGTTGAGTGTAGTATTGTGGGGGAATCGGTGATGTGTTGACGGAAAAATTCTTCTAGTCTTGTATTTTGATTTCATGTAATGTAACGTTCTATTCTACCGAAATTGTTTTTTCTGGTAATGTCCAATCAAATAAATTCAGTGTTGCGACAAGGAAACTATTGAAATGTCTTTAATTCAGTGTAATTTAGGAAATTCTTTTGCAATGGAAATATTTTCGTTAATGTTAACGTCGGACAGTTTCTTTTTTAATTACAATTTAGTCGAAGACTAATAAGCAATTTTATTCTAACTTGAATTAGTACATTTTGCTTTGATAGTGCGCTAGATAGATTTTAGCTGACTTTACAGTCATGCCGAAGTACTTAGCGTTTTTAGAATACGGATATACTAATTTCCTATCTGTAAAGTTGATATGAGTTGATTTCGATTCGTTTAGTGTTATTCTCCATTTTTTGTCCAATTATAGGTATTAACCACCATTTTATAGTTTGCTTGTGGACTCAACAATACTAACATCAGTGGTCATAACAGCTGTGTCATCAGCAAACGTTCCTATTATAGCGTATACTATATTTGGTAGATCATTTGTATACAGAGCCCAGAATACTGTCTTGGAGTACCCCAGCCAATATTTTATTTAGTTTTGAGTATTCTCCTTCATGTCTCACCCGGAAGTAACGGTCGTTCATGTAAGACTTTATGAATTCAAAATATTGTTTTGGCAAATCTCGTTGGAGTTTAAATTCCAGACCACGATGCCAAACATTATCAAATGCTTGGACTATAAATGTTATATTTAAATTTTGTTTACTGTTTTAATTTAATTTAACCGCAAGATGTGCGGGTGCGACTAAATGAATTTGAATCACCCGCTCATTTGATTCTATCGCCTGGGCGTTTGTGACCACCCATGGTAATTTTCATTCTTCTTTTGTTTTCCATCGACCACAACTATAAGATGTTTTTGTTTTTTAAAAACAAAATAAAATTAGAAAGTCCGGTAACTCAATAAAAAAATTAGAAATTATCTGAACCAAGTATGCACCTTCATGAATGAGTGTTCAAAATAACACTCATCAGTTTGTTCCTCTAGGTCATTCCCTTTTCCTCGCGTTAAGGCTGTTTAGCACCAAGTTTTCCCATCCATAAAGTTTTCAACTCCACAAGCGAACTCCTAATTATTATAATTTGTTGGAATCTAATTCTGATTTGCTCATCACTTTGTTTTTGAGCGTAACAATGCTTCACAACGCCAATAGTGATAGCACTGCTTTAAATAAAATACCATCAACACCTTCACTTCTATATACTATCACAATGCCTCCAGTATCCGCGGTAAAACCAGGGATTTCAGCTTAGGCATACTTGACAATGATTTCGATGTTATAATAATCAGCGAGACCTGGCTTACGATCAATATGTTATCCGAAGAGTACTTTTCACCAGATTATGTCGTTCATAGAAAGGACAGATACGATATTGACACCAGTTGTAGAGGCGGTGGTGTTTTAATTGCTGTGATGAATTCAGTCGCCAATGAAGTGATCGCCTGCCACTTGATGTCATTGCCGTTCACATCAGGCTAGCTTACAATACCTTGATTGTATCTGACCGGGGTGTCTACAACACGTTTATCAACTAAATCGACTCAGCCCTTGTGATTAAATTATCATTGTGGGTGCCTTTAACTTACCAGGTATATCTTGGAACGATGTCGACGGTGTGTTCCCTTCATCCTCAACTGACGAGAAAGCATTGACTATCATCGATTACTTCGCTTCCATATCGACAACGCAGCTTAACCGCTGCAGCAACAGTCGAGGGAAATTCCTGGACCTGCTATTTGCCAACGACGTCTTGCATGCCGATGTTGCTCCGTGCTTGGACTTCACTGGACACGAGAGCATTTATCACACACCAATTACGATAAATAATTTTTATACTGAATGTACAACTAATTATTTTTCTAACGATTTTCATTTTAATTTGGGAATGGCCGACTACGCATCCTTGAATGAATTTCTCAGCACTGCCGATTGGGACTTTTTACAGCGCGGTTTGGATTTGAATGACACGGTGCACAGATTCCACGAGCTTTTTGGGAGTGGTATCGAGAGGCACGTTCCGCGGGTTATCAATAATAAATCCGGCTTTCAGAAGCCATGTTATAATACCAGGTTGATGCTGCTCGAGAAACAACGCAATAAGTTTCGTTCCCTTTACAGGCTTTAATTGGTTCCTTTTCAATAATTACGTAGTGCAAATCGAGTGACAACCAATCCCAAAAAATTGTGGAACTTCATTAACAGCAAGAAAAATGTATCTGGTTTTTCGTCGAATATGTCTTACCAAAACTCCACCGCCAGTCAGCCATCAAACATTTGCAATTTGTTTGCCAAATTCTTTGCATCGGTTTACAAGCCACTTCGGTCATCAGACACCGAGTCTCCTACTACGTCCACCTCCATTGTACTCGATCATTTCAAACTTACCGAACGGAAGGTTCTGGATCAACTGCTCCTTCTCAACGTTAGCAAGAGAGCGGGTTATGACGGTCTTCCACCGATCATATCCAAACGTAGTCCCTGCAGTTACCTTCTGGTTTAACGAAAGCCTTCGTCGTGGTATTTTTCCAGATCCCTGGAAAATATCATGCGTTCATCCAATTTTTAAGGCGGGTAATAATAGTGAGGTAAGTAATTATCGTAGGATCGCCATTCTCTCTGTCTTACCCAAACTGTTTGAGCCCATGGTTCATAGAGTATTGCACTTCCATACCAAGAGACTTGTTTTTCCTTTTTAACATGGATTTTATCCCGGTAGGTACACCGTGTCTAACTTGTCCTCATTTTGTGGTCATCTAGTTGGCAGTCTAAACTCCAAGCAGCAGCTTGACGTTGTCTACACAGATTTCGCAAAGGTTTTCGATGCGATTGACCACTCCATTCTTATTAGCAAGTTGGAGAGTCTCGACTGTGATTTCATTTCCATCGGCTGGATACGTTTTTATCTCTCAGATCGTTGACAATCTGCTAGGATTCTGGATTCTTTCTCCCCATTATTTTGGGCGCCATCCGGCGTGCCTCAAGGTAGCCATATCGGCTCACTGTTATTTTCATTATTTATTACGACGTTGTAAAATGTTTTAAGCTTGCCAGTCGCCCTCTCTTCGAATATGACATAAAGAATTTCGCCCGGGTCTCTAGCGTGTTAGACCGCGAAATGTTACAAGACGACTCAAACCGCTTTTGCAGCTGGTTAATTAACAATTTACTGGCTTTAAACGTGAGTAAATGCAAAACTATTTCTTTCTTCCGTTACCGCTCGCCTGTTTTTTTTATTAATATCAACTGTACAACGAAACCATTGATGGGGTTGAGTTGATTTCGGATCTTGGTGTGATCTTTGAATCTGACCCTACATTTACCAGACATGTTAACGCCATTATTTCAAAGTCGTACATTATGCTTGGCTTTGACATCATTATACGTATGCTTTGTTCGGTCCGTTGTTCGGTTTGTGCGTATGATCAATTCCCGTGTTGATTGTATCGAGTTACTAGCACGTATCAACTTGTACGTTCCCGAACGTCGAATGCGTCAACGCGATGGAACTATATTCACCGGCCGAGCGGTAACGAACTACGGTCTTTCTGATCCGATTCCGAGGGTATCGCGGGTCTCAACTAAGTCTACGGAGCTTTTGATTATCACTTGTCGAGAAATTCATTCAAGAGAGCTTTATATAATCTTTTGTAGTCGAGCTCATGCGCCGTAATTCCTTCTTTGTTTATTAATTGTTTTGTTGTGCGGACTGTAGTCACTGTAGGGTAAATAAATAAATAAATGCTTGAGATGTTGAACGTGAAACTACTACGACCATCTTATTGTTTTATGCGAATCGAAAAAGAACAATTCATGTTATTAAAAACCAGCGGAAAGTAGACGGCAAAATGTGAAGTATACCAAAAAAACGTTAACACTGTGTGCATTCGTATTGTTTATCTGATCCAGGCTTTAAGTGGATCTTGCAAGGTAAGGTTATGAAAAAATATAAAGTTGGAAATGGTTCGTTCAAAATCAATAAACTATAAAAAAGAACAATTTGTCCTATATTTGGTGACGCCAGCACGCAAGGCATTGGGAGTGTCTTATTTTAAAAAACAGCGAAAATAATGAGAAACCGATAGCGTTTATGTCTCCAGCGCGACTATACAGTGCCGGAATTGGAATGTCTGGCAGCCATAGTGAGCGTAAAGAAATTTCGACCCTATAGTGACGGCTACTCATTCACAATTATTACGGACCACGCCAGTCTGCAATGGCTTATGTCACAGAAGGAACTAAGTGGTTGTCTTGCCAGGTGGAGCCTGAAGCTTCAGGCCTTCGACTTCAATTAAGTTCATCAAAAGAAGCGTGATAATATCCTTCCTGATGCGCTGTTAAGGATTTATTGCGACTCCGCGGAGGAGATCAACCTGGACCTAAAATTTCATCATACGAATGAGTTTAATCGAAATAATACAAACGATTCTTCTTACTCTCAACTCTTTTCAGATTTGCAGCTGAACTCTGGAATTTACCCAAACTAACGGATAAAGGACGATCAAATTTTCGTTCGGAGTGAATCAAAAACCAAGGTCCAACTGACCGATACTCCATGTTGGAAATTATGGGTACCAACAGACTACCGAACAAAATTAATATCTAATGAACACGACGTACCAAGTGGAGCACACGGAGAAATAAGTAAAACGCTGGAACGGGTAAAACGCCTTTATTACTGGGCCAAAATGGCACTCGATATCAATCAATATATTAAAAACTGTGAGATATGTAAGCAATCTAAAGCCACACACCAATGTCTACGACCGCCGCTCGGGAAGCAACTGACTCCGGAGAGACCCTGGCAGAAAATGTATATGGACCTATTGGATCCCTACCCTAGAACTGCGAGCGGTAAAACGACGATATTAATTGTACTGGATCATCTTATAAAATTTGTTTACCTAAAAACTCTAGCTAAAGCTACAGCAAAAAAGATCGTTGAGTTTCTACGAGATGATTTGTTTCCTCTATTTAGTGTTCCTGAGACCATTCATACGGACAACCTTGGGATTAACCATATTAAAACGGCATACTACTTACCGCAGAGTAACGCGTCCGAACGGATAAATCGATCCATAATCGCAGCTTTAAGAGCTTATGTCAATACGAAGCATTCTAGATGGGACAAATTTCTACCTGCAATCGGTGTGCACTGAGAAGTGCGATACATCAATCCACTAAATATTCACCACATTTCTTAGTGTTTGGTTATCACAAGATCATTCATGCCAAAGAGTATAAGATCCTGCGAGATATTGGTTTATTACGTGAGAACAATCTAGACTGGTTGGGAACTCCTGACAGGCTGGCAATTATTCACGAGGATGTCAAAAGTAATTTAATTAAATCATATGAAAAATATTCACACTATTATAACTTACGTTCAAGAAACCGGGATCTGGAAGTTGGACAAAAAGTTTTGATCAAACAACGTCCACTTAGCGATGCGAGCAAACAATTTACTGCTAAGTTCGCATTTCCATATCGAAAAGCGTTTGTACAGAAGAAACTGGGTGGAGTGTCCTATCAACTAATAGAGGAGAATAATAAACACCTCGGTGTCTTCCATCTAATGGATTTAAAAACGTAACCTATCTAGCCTGGCACATAATCCGTAAACTTGGTTTTCTATCATTTCAGCTTCAAATGCCGGAAGCATTAATAAAAATAATAATTTAGTAACTACACTCCATAACCTAATAATATTGCGGATCACGAGTAAAGATACTAGTATAATAAATTTTTTTTGTGGTACGGTTAAACTGTTGTAGGCATTTGTTCTGGAAAACTGGAAAAATCGCGCGAAACGAATGACAGGCGAGGTGTAGAGGAATAAACTACCAGGGTAGACGAGGAATAAATGCAGCAATCCTTTGTATACGTTGCCTAAACCGTCACCAAAGTAAATATTGGCAGGCAGAATCCAGAAAAAAACTGCTGCCAGGCTAATACAAATTGAAAATCGGTTCAGGAGAGATCCGTCTTTTAAGCAGTTATGTCATCAACTTATGCACGAATACATAAATCTAAAGCACATGGAACTCGTGCAGGAAGAGGTTGAAGATCACAATATAGCAAGTAACACCTATTACATACCGCATCATGGTGTAATCGAACAGGATAGCACCACTACAAAACTTAGAATAGTGTACAGGAGTATCTTTAAACGATTGCAAGATGAGAGGTCCCAAATTACAAGATGACCTAGCGGATATATTATTGCGATGGCGAAAATACAAAATCGTAATGACGGCGGACAGAGAAAATGTATCGCTAAATCTGGATAAACGAACATGACAAGAATTACCAACGAATATTATGGAGAACTCAACCGTCTAAACCAATGACAACTTATAAACTTAAGGCCGTCACATATGGGATAACAGCAGCCAGTTTCTTGGCCAGAAGAGCTATAAGACAGTTAGCTCTTGATGGAGCCAGTGAGTATCCAGTAGCAGCACATATCATATTGAAAGATTTTTATGGATTTAACTTACGAAAATGGTTCTCTAACTCAAGTGAATTATTAAAACATACCCCAAGAAAGCTGCACGGTAAGGGTAATATGGAAATCAAGCATCAAGACCCTAGGCATTTTGAAATGATCCACAAGAAGACAACTTTAAATTTGAGGTTGCAAGACTTCAGTTATCCAGAAACCAAGCTACAAAGCGCGTTCATTATTATCCAAATCTTCGAAGCTATTTGATTCAGTTGGATGGCTCTCACCATTAACAATTACAGCAAAAATTATGATGCAAGAATTATGGTTAAGCGGAATAAAATGGGATGAACATCTACCAGAACATATTAACACAAAATGGATAAAATATAAGGCAGAATTAAGTGATATCAAAAACATAAAGATTCAAAGGTGGATCAATACAACTGAAAATACCGACACAGAGCTTCACGGATTCGCTGATGTTTCGGAATCCGCATATGCCGCTGATATATAGTGTCAAACAGTAAACGAAGATGGAACAATAACAACACAACTGTTAACTTCGAAGACAAGAGTCGCTCCAACTAAATAGAGGTTGGCAATTCCTCGACTAGAGCTAAATGCAGCGTTATTAATAACAAAACTGCTTAAACACGTACATATAGCCTGAAATCTAAACAACTGCAGGATGTATGCGTGGCCAGACTCAACCATTGCACTATGTTGGATCACAGGCGAGCCAAGCAAATTTAAGGCATTCGTGGCAAATAGAATTTCTGCAGTAAAATCCTTAATAGGCGACAACCCAGCTGATATAGCTTCACGAGGCGCACCACCATCCGCACTAACAAACAACAAATTATGTTGGGAAGGACCGGACTTTCTGTGACAAACTATAACTAGTTGGAAGGAAGTCGACAGTTTTTCACTTACTTATACACATCATCGTGAAAAATTAGAAGAGAAAACTTCAAAACTAATGACAATAAGCAGAGAAGAGCACGTATTGAATGAATTACTTGAGCGATGTTCAAATTACAACAGATTAAAACGCATAGTTGCTTACTGTAAACGATTCATGAACAATGCCAAGCACGTCAGCAATGATCATAAGCAGCTAACAGGGATGCGGAAAGGCATTACAAAAACAAGATTTTTCTAATGAAATTAGCAGTCTTAACCAGGCTAAACAAATTAGCAAAAGAAGCAAGCTACTATCATTGAATCCAACTTTAGATGAAAAGGGCTTGTCACGATTAAATGGACGACTTCAAAATTCAGCATTATCAAGGTCCAGCAAAAACCCCATCATCCTAGATAAACACAACCTTGTAACGCAAAGAATTTTAGAAAATGCTCATATCAGTACCTTGCATGGGATTATTGACGGTAAACGTGCCGTACGTCGAGTAATTCAAAAATGTATTATTTGCTTTCGTAATAAACAGCATCTTACACAGCAACAAATGGAAAACTTACCATCTGCTAGAGTACGGCCGGGAAGACCGTTCGCAAAAACGGGTATCGATTATGCTGGCTCGATTCAAGTAAGAACAACCAAGGGGAGACGTCACAAAACTCAAAAAGGTTACAACCGAATCGTTTATTGCGGCTTACAAACGATTTACATCCAGCAGAGGATTATGCACTGATATCTACTCTCACAATGAGACATACTTCGTTGGAGCGAACAAGGTAAGATCGCCACTATGATAGCCAACGACGAAACCAATTGGCATTTCATACCGCCCATGACACCCCATTTCGGTGGCATATGGGAAGCGGGCATTAAATCTATCTAGTTCCATTTAAAACGAATCATAGGAGAAGCAACCCTTACCTTTGAGGAGCTTTACACAGTAGTTACACAAATCCAGGCATGTTTAGATTCTCTCACGTCACTGCTGGTCGCTGATACAGATAACATCGCTTTAAATACAAGATGGCACCTTGTTGAGAAAATGGTGCAAGGCTTCTGGACAAGTTGGTCCTCTGAATATCTCCACCAACTACAACAACGAACTAAATGGAAATGTAGCAAACCGAACCTAAAAATCAACGACTTGGTGTTACTAAAGGATGACCAACAACCAACCACACGTTGGAAACTAGGGCGAATTATCGAGACACATGCCGGAAGCGATGATTTAGTTCGAATAGCTACAGTGAAGTGTGAGAACAATACCTTCAAGTGGCCAATTTTGAAATTGTGTAAACTACCAACTGAGGAAAATTTAAAGGATCTAATGCCCACGAAAGCCAACCAGAGTGAAGAGAAGCAGGTGTCGCAAATATTCAAGAATTCCGTGAGGATTCTCCGGCAGCAAATTGAAACATCTGATGCTTGCGACGTTGTCCATGTGTTGCATTTTGGGACTCGCTCAGGCCAACATCGACATAACTCCATTCAACCATTTTACAGGCATACACTTTGAATCAATAGACAGACTCGAGGTGGTAGCCATGAAATGATCACTAATAATCTATTATAATACGAGTAATTACTGAGAAGAAATTGAAGCATTCAAAACCGCGCAAAGTCAACTGAAGAAATCATGCATAGACGTTGTTGAAATAAACTACGAATTAATTTTTCAACAAATGCAATGGCAGTTCAACAATTTGGAGGCAGATAATGAATTATTATTAGCGAGCAACAAGGAAATGCGCAGACCAAAACGAGGTTTAGGCGACACAATAGGCGTCGTGTTAGGCGACATGTTTGGGATTCTTACAGAACGTGAAGCAAAATAATATGAAAATCAATTTGAAGCCATAAACAATGATCAGCATCAATTAGAGGCACTGGTAAGGAATCATACCACAATAATAGACAACACAGTTAAGCTAATAAAGCATAACTGAATTCTTACCATGAAATCATTAAACAAACTGATGAATGATCATGGAACGCTGAAGCCTGAACGAAAACAATTGAACGAGTACTTCATACGGGAAAAGCAAATTCGTTTAATATTAACTTCAAGAATTGAATTGATATTAATAATTTGGAGGACACGCAAAAAGCCTTACTTGACGTAATCCATAATGTACACAAGAAAATGTTGCACCCTTCATTACTCTCCCCGGCTCAATTGGATTAAGAGCTCGAAACTATTAAAGGACATATACCATCAACGATCACCATACCTCTGGGAATGGCATTCCGGATCTTCTTCACGTATATCATAGCATGAAGATACGCAGTAGAGTAACTCCAAGAAACATTATAGTTGAGCTCATGATTCCATTATCATTTACGCGGGGTACACATTGTTAGCCGTTTTTCCAGTGCCTAATATCGAATACAAGAATTCGCAGTTTTACATCGATACCAAGGCAGAATATTTAGCAATAGATGCTCACCGGGCACAGTTCGCATTAATGACTAGAGAGCAAGTAAAAAATTGACAATCATTTCAAGGAAGAAGATTTTTGTGTGAAATATCGCCAATATATAACATCATGAGTAGCCAAGCTCAGTGCGAGGAAGATGAATCTGAGGAATTATGTTCCATTGGAACCGTAAATGTCCATGTAACGTCCATGTAAACGTCCATGTAATATGCGGTCATGAAAGCAAATCGTATAACCTTCAAGGATCACGCATAGTAAATATCAAAGCTGGTTGTGTGCCTCGGGATGCAAATTTGCATATCGTTGCAATCGGATCCTATTCTAACCATTTGGAAAAGGGATTCAATAGATCAGTTAATACGTTAGGTGAATCTATTCACTTAAAGAATTTCATAACCCGGATTAAAGATAGCCCAGTCTGATATAATCATCCACAGTACGTAACGCTTCAAGATACCGACAAATTGGAACAAGAGATAAAGATGCTCGAAAATATGAAGATCCAACTACACCAGACTCATACATTTCTGGGATCCTTTTAGTCTTAGGTGTAATTTGGGGCATTAAATGTATAAGACAAAAACGAGCAAACCTCGCCCACCACATTCACCACTTCAACGCACACAAGTCCAATCGTCCCAAGTAGGCGGCCCGGAATATGTCGAGTTTAACATCAACAGGGCATCGATCTGCACAAATATTATAATTGTAATGTAGTATGTATAAGCTTACTCATCAAATTATGATATAAATTGGCTAGTGACATATAAATTCTATAAACAATATAAATAGTGACATATAAATTAAACCAGAACGAAATTATATTTAGTAACGTTTTAGTTTTGTTTTCAAAAATTTTAATTCAGAAATAGTGAGCCCTCACCTTACCGCTGGTGATATCAATATCATCTGAAATTAAACAATGCTACATATTTGATAATAGATGGCACGTTCCATAATTATTCGGCTAAATAAACCTAAACATGCCAATAATCGTTTTTTAGAGCTTTTTTAAGACGTACACAGATGGCAGTGTCTATACATAAATTAATTTTTTCTTGTGACTGTAGATAACTAAAAGTTTAAAACAAACATTTGTTCCAATCATACAATATTTTGATTTATTTTCCAAGTTTTCACGTATTTTACATATTTTATGTAAATTACACAAGTTTTCATCTATTTTACGTTTTTACATGTAAATGAAAAAAATGTGTTTACATGTAAAACGCCTAATCCAACATCCTTTCGAATCGCTCAATTTTGTTTTGTGTAACAGGATGTACGGTAGGCCTGGCGTTTAGGGAATCTTTGTTTGGTCTAGGCATAATTTCAATATTGTTACTATTTCACTATGACATTTGATAATTTATCTAAGCCACTGTTTGGTGAAATACTCGGTTAAATACAATAAACTATTAATTTTTATTTTTCTGAATCATATTAGCACGCATAAAAATTAACTAAACACCCCAAAAAATTACAAAAAAATACAAAAGCTATCACTTTATAAAATAAAACCACTAAAGTTAATTAGAAGCTTCTTTCAAAATTACAAATTAAACTACTCAAAATAGTAAAAAAAAAATATTTGCTTAACATGTGAAATATAATCCATTCACAAAATGTTATAAAAAATTCCAAATTGGCCCCAGCAAATATTTTTATATATAAAACACAAAGTTTTAAACTTTAACACTAACCAACCCCAGGTATTAACTTTTACATTTTGCTGAACAAAAAATCCTCACAGAAATGTATTAAATCCGATTTCCAAACAAAATAAAACATTCAGGGCCACAACACACATCCACCCAAAACAAAAAAATTGAATATAAATTCATTTCATTCATCATCTATACAACAAATACACAATGGTCGAAAAAGCTCTATACACCATTAAAAAAAATTGTACAAATTGAATTTAAAACTTTTGTCCTTTTTCCAATTTTTGTTTTCCGTTTCGTTGTTGTTTGCGAAACCAGAATAAAAATAAATCTGGCGTGCACACACACACACACACATACACATCCCGAAAATTATCCAAAATAGCTTAAATTCTCAATGGGATATGTAAAATTGAACTTTTTACACAAGAAACGAACTTTTGGTGTGCGTTTTAGTTGAAAATGACATAACAATCATGTCCTTTTTTAGTGTACCTGCGAGTTTTTACTTTATTTTATTTTATCGTTAGTGACACAAGTTACCGTTCGACCCCAATGTCTAAAACATATTTTTGTAAACAAACTTTTTGGAACTTTTAGACTTACCTTTGTGCTATTATTCTACTTAGTGTATGAATATTTCGTAATGATTTTAATGGCAGGTATTGTAAACGATTTCCCGATATATCCAGCGATAGCAGTGAATGTACCATTGAACTGTAATGAAACAAAATATAAAAGTTGTGTCAGTTTTATGTGAATATATGTAAATATACAAAAAAGCTCACTTGTGGTTTAAATTTTTGAAAAATATGAATTGATCACGACAAATCCAAATGATCTCAATAAAAACTAAAAGCTTCGTGACAATTCTTCGGAATAACATAATTTTAATACATCAACGAACTAAAATACATAAAAACATGTTTATTTATGCTAATCCCCATTACTCGACATATCAATGTATAAAGAGACACGCAGCAACACACAAGGTACGTTGCTGGTTGCTGATGCATCAGTGTGATGATTATTTTTGAAACATGTAACATTTTTATGTGTTAACTTAAAACCACCACCTATTATCATATACATATGCATAACACAATATTCAAAAGTTGTTTTCACCTCGATGGATATTCCACTCTTAGTTGGAGGAGGTATGGAAAAGATGTTGCTCCATGGGGAATATTTTTTGGTTTTCTTATGTTATGTTTCGTGTGTGAAATTATGAACATTTATTTGATTTTTACGTGCTATTGATTTTTCATGGATTTTAATTTGACGTGATTTCACGTGCCAAGTTTGCGTTATGAATATTATAATATGCCGAGAAGATTATCATATATATATTTGAATGTATCGAGAGACGCGATTGAGATATTTCCATATATTATGGGGATGTGTTTATGGTTTTTCGATATACAGATATTCATACGTAGATAATAATATATTAAAACCTCTTCCCACGGGTTTGAATATTTGTCGATGTGTTGCGAGGTGGGGCCATATTTTTATTTAGTAAGTGTGATACCACTTTTAGTTGAAATGGATGACTCACACTCATGCTTACAATTTACCTTTGGTTGTACCATAGCTGCTCAATTGACTAATCTCTCGATCGGGGCAGGTTTATTGGATTTTGAGCTAATCGAAATATTGCTACGAGTACTTCCACTCGGACGAATTGTGGTGATATTTACCTAACTAAACTAACTCCTCGACGCAGCGGTCAAACGAAAATTTTGAATTGCGAGAAAGCCTCGGTGAAATAATAAATAGCATCTTTACACCAAGTTAAAGAAAAAATTGGGGAACTGAAGAAACCCTAAAAAATTGAAATTCTGGAAAATTGTATATCTAGTTATAATTAAAACGGCACATCAGCCACTATTGGCACTGGATTTCACCCAGAACAAGAAAACTGAACGGATCTTAAAAAGGAAACACGACATTTCACCGAAAGGCAATTCACTAAAAATGGCGATTCATTGAAAAGTATATCACCGACATAATAATTAACAGAAAATGATAGTTTAGTGAAAACAACAATCCACTAAAAACGAAACTTCACCGAAATCGTCCATTAATCGAAAACGACAATTCGTCGAAAACGTCAATATACCGCAAACGACAATTCACTGAAAAGTCAATTCGCCGAAAACCACAATTCAAAGAATATATACCAAAATCGACAATTCGCCGAAAACGACAATTCACCGAAAACGACAATTCACCGTAAACGATAATTCTCTGAAAACGATTGACCATTTCATTACTTTATGAAACCTTCCGGTTGTTTCTTTAGCTAGATTTAACTGATACTGAAAAATAGTAGATTATGCAGTCATAATGTGAGAGATTGGTAAATGTCTGAGGGCGCTAGCCCTAAGACTTTTTAGTAACACAAGTCGGATACATACTGTTAAAGTTAGCCGAAAGCTTCCAGCCGAAAGGTAATGCAGATAGTGTCTTTGCTATACCAGCCGAAAGGTAATGCAGATAGTGTCTTCGCTATTCCAGCCGAAAGATGAGAATGCAGATATTGTTTTTACTATCGAAGCAATGAATCCATTGCTATCCAATTTGCATCCATTTAGCATCCATTTTGTTGAGAAATTCTGAAGGGGATACAGGGGTGTAATTTTGCAAAAAATCGGTAATTCAATATATCAAAAAATCATTGAATGGCCTGTCGCTCAAGATTAACGTGCTTTGTCATTGATGTCACTATGGTTATTTGATAGGCCATAATGTTGGTCAACTTCGGCCTAATTTTGGATAAATTCTGAAGGGGATGCAGGGGTGTAATTTTGCAAAAATTCTCTATTTCAATATATTGAAAATGCATTGAATAGCCTGTCGCTCAAAATTAACGTCCTTTGTCATTAATGTCACTATGGTTATTTGATAGGTCATAATGTTGGTCAACTTCGACCTAATTGTGGAGAAATTCTGAAGGGGATGCAGGGGTGCAATTTTGCAAAAACTCGATAATTCAACATATCAAAAATGCATTGAATGGCCTGTCGCTCAAGATTAAAGTGCTTTGTCACTATGGTTATTTGATAGGCCATAATGTTGGTCAACTTCGGCCAAATTGTGGAAAAATTCTGAAGGGGATACAGGGGTGTAATTTAGCACAATTTCGATAATTTAATGAATTTTTGATATATTGAATTTCCGAATTTTTGCAAAATTGCACCCCTGCATCCCCTTCAGAATTTCTCCACAATTAGGCCGAAGTTGACCAACATTATGGTCTATCAAATAACCATAGTGGCATCAATGACAAAGCCCGTTAATCTTGAGCGACAGGCCATTCAATGCATTTTCGAAGTATTGAAATAGAGAATTTTTGCAAAATTACACCCCTGAATCCCCTTCTTAAGATTCTCAATAAAATGGATGCTAAATTAATACAAATTGGATGGCAATGGATGCATTGCTTGGATAGCAAAATCAATATCTGCATTATCATCTTTCGGCTGGGCTAGCGAAGACACTATAGTCATTACCTTTCGGCTGGGATAGCAAATACACTATCTGCATTACCTTTCGGCTGGAAACTTTCGGCTAACTTTAATAAGGTGTCGGATACTTTATTTTATATCGTTCTCGACTATAATGACACTTTATCAACAAATACAATTTTTTAACTCTATACATAAACGCAACTTTTTTTCTGACATTTTTCGCACATCTATACTCTATTGCAATAAACGTAACGTATATAATTTATCCATAAAGTGTCAATTATGCTCTACGCCGGGTCACGTTGCTAAAGATTGTTTCCAACTAAATCGAGCTAGTTCATCTCGCACATTAACAAAGGATTCAAAAGCAGTAGCTAACGTTAAGAATAAAATGAGTCAAATTAGGTGCTTATACTGTAAAAATATAGGTCATATGTTAACAGATTGCAGAAAGCGTATGTTCAACAACCAGCGAAAAGAAACCCCACCGACAAATCATTCTATACATGTCGCGGAAAACTCTCAAGAACTTGTACAGGACATCCAGGATACAGCTGTTCGAGTTCAAGACGTAATTTAAATCTGTATCATTCTTCTCCAACTTCAATTGAGAACCAAGTAAAATTATCAGATTTGGTTAGAAACAATAACAGTGAAAACGATTTTGCAAATAATCAAAATTTTACTAATTCTGTGGGTGAACTTATTAATGAACATAATTCTGAAATACAAACGACGACTATTATAGTCCTGTGCTTAAACCTGGTAATCAAAATAAAGATGTACCATCCGCTGTATCAGTTATTTATGATGAAGTGAAGGTCAGTGAATCTAGCTTAAATAAATATCCAAAAATTGTATGGCAATCATCAAACGATAATTCCGTCAATGCAAAATATGTAACGCTAAATCTAGGCATATCCGATAATTTGAATTTATATTTCCTTATTGATGCAGGAGCGGATGTCAGTATAACAAAAAGATCGTCAGTAAACTCCCAAACAATTTGCTATCCCGAGCTTAAGTGCCAAATCAAGGGCATTACATCTGAAAAAATTGAAACGTTGGCCCTTTGTCGCAGTCAAACTGTAGTTGATGATTCAACAGTAAATCAACAATTTCATTTAGTTTCAGATTCGTTTCCTATTCAAAGCAGATGGTATTTTGGGTAAAGATTTCTTGCAAAGCAATAGATGTGTTATTGACTATAATAATTCTACCATAAAATTTTCTATCCAAAACCTAGAACATCAGATACCACTTTGTAGTTTACCTAAATCAGTGATTGAGCTAGAAATACCCAATAATAAGCTTCCATCTCGTTTCGAAAGAATTATATATTTTCCGAATCCACATCGAACTAATAACGACTATGTTTGTCTTTCTCAAGAAATGCAGAAAATTCAATGACGTTTTCAATTTAGAGGGTGATACCCTATCAACGACGAATGTTTGTTGTCATAATATTCCCATTACTCAAAATTCGCAGTTCATACTAAGCCATACCGATTACCAGAAGCGGCCATGAATGAAATCGATAAGCAAGTTGATGAAATGCTAAATGGAAAGATTATCGAACCCAGCACCAGCCCATGGAATTTCCCCTTGTTAATCGTTCCAAAAAAATGCTCTGATGGAGATAGAAAAT
Source organism: Nephrotoma guestfalica (assembly GCA_963691935.1). Classification (NCBI taxonomy): domain Eukaryota; kingdom Metazoa; phylum Arthropoda; class Insecta; order Diptera; family Tipulidae; genus Nephrotoma; species Nephrotoma guestfalica. The sequence continues at coordinate 44,666,240 of OY829913.1, read as the reverse complement.
GGTGTTTGGTAATAGATTTCCGAAAATTTAATAATATTACTGTTGATCAATCTTATCCTCTTCCCAACATAACCGAAATTTTAGATCAATTAGGAAAAGCTAACTACTTTACTACATTGGATTTGGCTAACGGTTACCATCAGGTTAAGTTACAGGTTAACGATAAAGAAGATACCGCTTTTAGCACTCGAACCGGTCATTTTCACTTCTTACGAATGCCATTTGGGCTAAAGGGAGCCCCGGTAACTTTTCAGCGCCTGATGAATACCACATTGCTAGGATTAAACGGTCTTAGATGTTTCGTTTATCTTGACGATGTAGTAATTTACGGTTATGACCTTCAGGATCATAATTCAAAACTAATCGATATTATGAAGCGTTTACGGTTATATAATTTGAAGTTACAGCCCAGCAAATATCAATTTCTAAGAACTGAAATCTGTTATTTATGCGAAATTATTCATATTTATTCTTTATGCGATAATAGGCGATATACTTAAATTTTTCAAATAATTGTTCTATGCGCGGATATAGTTAGACATAACAGACGTTTCAACTTGTCTTTAATTGTACACTAATCGAAGCACAACCATAGTGGCCGATGAATTGTAATTATAATTAGATGGATATTTTACGATGTGGTAATTGTTACACTGTCTTTATAATACCCGCAAAGCGATTTGTAAATATAATTATTTAAAGATATCGTCCATATGATTTTCACTCGTGTAATTTAAAACCGTTTCACGTGCAACGAACAATAATATTTATATATTTACCGCTAATTTTCCTCTAGCTCTTTCGCAAGTTTTTTTTTTGACCGGACAAGTGTTGCAGTGGTTAAAGCTTCGGCACTTGGACCGGGAGGTGCTGGGTTCGAATCCCATTAGAGGCTAGATGCAAATCGAATTTTCATCATCGATTACGATCGGTGATGCTAATAAATACAACTAAGACCCTCTGATGGAGTGCAGAATTCCGTGTCACGCGCCGACCCACCTTCCATGTCAATGTACAGGTTGACATGGAGCTTGCAATGTGCAGGTGGTATACTGTAGTTGTGTAAGTAGGTGAAGTAGGTGGGTTAATGATGTGGAGTGAATGAGTGGTATCACAATGGGCCTAAAATTGGCCTAAGTGTGCAGTAAGCAACCACTGAAACCCTAAAACCCTTCGCTAGTTTTCCGCTGCCACCAAATGTTATTGTTAATTGTTTTATTGCCACTATTGTAAATGAATACGTTTTTCATAATTGTGAATGAAAATGGCTGCAGCTAACATTGAAATGGACAATCAGGATTATTTATACAGGAAGAGCAGATATTGTAAATAATGCCGAAAACATTGTTCGTGGGATGTATTTGAATAATTGCAGTGTAACGATGAACTTTAATTTCAATAAATAAATCAAATTGCGATATTACATGCAATCAAACAATTATTTATATAAAATTTACAATTCACAATAGCCTCGACAATAAATTCTTAATGGTAGAGTTAGCGTTCTCTTCCATAAAGTGCCTGTTCTAGTCGAGAATGATATAAAATAATTTTAAGTCTTCGAAAGTGTTTGCTTCAATAATATGAGAAGTGTTTGAAATATTTTCGGTAAAATTGTCGTTTTCGGTCAATAGTTTTTCGATGAATTGGTTTTTCGATGAATAGTCGTTTTCGACCAATTTGTTTTTCGGTGAATAGTTTTTCGCTGAATTATCGTTTTCGGTGAATTGGCGTTTTTAGTGAATTGACGTTTTTTTCGTTTAATTGTAGTTTTTAATTTGTGTTTCTGTTGTCGTGGAGCCTCTTAAAATAAATAAGAAACCGTATATAGTTGCAGACCTGTCATATGCATAAGCAGGCTTTTCGGCCTCTACCTAAATAAATATCAAATAAAAGTACAACTGTGATAACTACAATCAACAATTTGTCTTAATATAGAAAGTAAAAATTAGATGAATAATAATCTAAGCGCCAGAAAGCTCCGGACTTAGTTACATGAAAAATTTTAAAATTAGGTCCTGACCTATTATCAGAATTCTATTAATCCAATGTTTGAACACAACCCTTTCGAAATACCAATTTTTTTTCCAAATATATCGAATCTCTCGATACCTCTCGAACTTTCATTAAATCGGGAGTTGTATACATTCTAAAAACTAAGACGTCAGTGCCAACTTCAGTGAGTAGTATACAACAATTGAGAATTATGGTTGACAATGAATATTACACTCACCCATCTTCACATCTATCTTCGGCCAGTATTCCTGTTCCAGCTATGCTACTTGAAGGTGATGATGTCATCACAAATACTAACCAACGTGGTTACACAACCAGATCGAAAACATCATCTACTACCTCTACGTAACAACGTCGGAACATTATTTATGGAAGTTCCTTCTACTGTGCAGTGAAGTGTTATTGTAATAATGCATTAATCGTGAATGAATGTCCCGTGACGTCAACCTCTTTTTATTTTTCAATACAATATTTTCATTCAATAAATTGTGACGTCGATCTCTTTTAATTTTCTATTTAATTTTTTTATTTTTATTCTCAGTACGGTTATTTAACGTAAATTGACACTCATATTATAGTAGCTTACTGGTTTAAATATTAAATATTATCATTCTATAAAGATGTTATCTTTTGTTTTGGTGGCGGGAATTGGCGCATGAATTATTAATCATGTATTTTGTACAACGTTTTAATTTAATTGCGTTTATTTGAATTAATTACAACTTTCTCTTACATTTGTTTTATGAGACCAGAATAATAATTTTTGCAAATTTAATGATTATATATAGTTTTAGTAAGTTAGTTCCTAGTGTTAGAGTTACCTATGGTGTGTGCAGCGACAGGCTATTCATTAATTTCATTTTGATTTATATGTTTCTTATATATCTCATTTTTTCCGAAACATACTGGGATGTTACATGAATCATCTACGTGTTAATTCACATGCTTCCTCCTCAATAGTAAAAAACAATGTGGTTCTCAAATCTTCAATTAACAGGTACACAGGTCTGAATTTTTCTTTTCTAAACACTCGTAGTATTCTTCATAAGATTGATGAAATTAGAGAGTTAGTGTGCGGTGTAAAACTTGACATTCTCTGCTTTGTTGAGACATGGCTCCATGATCGCATTCCGGATGCTTCAATTTGTCTTTCTGGATACAATATGTTGCGATTGGACCGAAATTTGGATTCAATAAAAAAGGGAGGTGGAATCTGCGTTTTCCTGAAATCAGGCATTCGATATAAACTGGTACATGGTCATTGTGCAGCTAATTTGGAGGTAATTCTCATAGAACTATTACTCGGAGCAACTAAGGTGTTGTTGGTTGTTGCATATAGACCGCCGAATAAACGTTTCCTTGAAGATTTTGGGACCTTCTTGCAAAATTATAGTGTTAACTATAATGATGTTGTACTGTGCGGTGATTTCAATTGTGACCTTAAAACAACTAAATCGACAACGAAAAAATTTAAAAGGTTACTAACTGAATACTCTCTCACTCCCGTGAACACCGAGCCAACATTTTTCACGTCACACTCCAGTTCATTATTGGACTGTATTATTTCTAATACGGATAAAATTGTATTTCATAACCAAATCTCGGTTGGATTTAGTGATCACGATCTTCTTTACTTTTCCTATGACATTAAACATGAGAGATCTATTCCTAAAATCTCATTTCGCGACTATAATAGCATTAACTCATCAGATTTGCTTGATAAATGTAATAACTTAAACTGGAGCATGGTTTATAATTTTAACAACCCTGTTGATAAAGTAGAATACTTTACAGAACTAGTTGTAGACTTGTTTGAGGAATTTGTGCCACTAAGGACTATATCACCCAAACCTAAACAGCCGCCTTGGTTCAATGATGAGATCAGGGATACCATAAATTTCAGGGATTTTATTTTACGTCGGTGGAAGCGTACAAGAAGAATTGAACTGTACCAAGAATATAAAGCTGTACGAAATAAGAGTAACAATATTATAAAACGCGCGAAGTCCAATTATTTTTCATCTATATTGCACCCATCTCTTCCTTCAAAAGTGTTTTGGAAAAATTTGAAATCTGTTGGTTCCTTTCTTTCATCCAACGAAAAACCATCTACGCAATTTTCACCAAGTGAGTTCAATAATTACTTTTCTCATATCAGTGCACGTTCAGCGGGGTTACCAACCGTTGATGTTCTAATGAACTCTAGTTCGATGGAAGGTAACTTTAGTTTTAATAACATCGATATCACTGACCTTATGGATGCTTTGGATTCCGTTAAATCAAACGCTGTCGGAGTTGACGAAATACCAATTAAGTTCGTTAAACTTATTTTACCAAAGGTTGATTGCTACTTACTACATATTTTTAATAGCCTAATAACATTTTCTATCTTTCCTGAGAAATGGAAGCAATCAATCATTATTCCCATTCCTAAGAATAAAAATCCCAAATGCTTATCTGATTTTCGCCCTATTAGTCTGCTTCCCGCTTTGTCTAAAGTTTTTGAAAAAATACTGCAATCACAAATATTAACTTACGTTGAATCGGAAAATTTACTATCAAAGTACCAGTCTGCTTACAGACGTCATTTCAGCACTAATAGTGCTTTACTACACATCAATGACGACATCCGCAGGGCCATAGATAAGGGTTATCTTTGTACGCTGGTTCTTCTAGACTTTAGTAAAGCTTTCGATAAAATTGATCATTCAATTTTGGTTAGCAAACTTCGTAACAGTTTTAAGTTCTCAATGTCGGCTTGTCGTTTGGTTTTGTCATATCTATCAAATCGATCACAATTCGTTAGATCTAATTCAGGAATTTCTAGCTCTTGTTATACTAATTGCGGTGTTCCCCAGGGATCGGTATTAGGTCCTTTTCTATTCATGATGTATATAAACGACCTACCTGCTGTTATCACTCAATGCAAATATCACCTTTTCGCTGATGACCTGCAAATTTATAGATTTTGTAGGCCCAACGAGATAACAAATTCTATTGGAACTGTTAATTCCGATATCGAATTGATTACGAAATGGTCTATAGAAAATTATCTTGAACTTAATGGTGGAAAAACCAAATCTATTATTATATCTTCTACAATTCGTGATACGCACTACCTACCTAAAATCAGTGTACTTGGAGAGGAAGTAGATTTCTCTGATTCTGTGAATAATTTAGGCTTAACTTTTGACAAATGCTTATGCTGGAGTTACCACATCGAAACAGTTTGTAATCGAGTGATTTCTTTATTAAGAATGTTATGGGCTACCACGAAGTGCTTTAATACCAATCTTAGACTCCAATTGGTGAAATCTTACATCCTTCCACATTTTTTGTACGGAGATATTGTCTTCTTTGTATTAAAGAAGAAGTACTTTAATGAACTTCGATTGATATTTAATTCTTGTGTGAGATACGTATACGGGCTAAGAAAGTACGACCATATCTCGAATTTTACTAATTCATTACTTGGTTGTTCTCTTGCTGAATTCTATGAGTTTCGAGTTTGTTTATACATTTTCAAGTTCTTAAAGTATAAACAGCCCACCTATATTGTTGAGAAATTAGTTTCGTCTTCCAATCGTCATATTCATCTTTTGACTCCGGCTATTAATAAATGTAATCTGATGAATTCATCATTCTTTGTGAGGGGAGTTAGCATGTGGAATTCGTTAAGTAATGACGTCAAGAAATCTAAATCTCCTGCCGTGTTTCGGAAAAAATACTTTTCTTCAGCTTAATAATATCAAAATTCTATTTTTCTTCTTTTGCCAATTTCAAGTTTTGAATCGCTAATATGTCGCTGTACACCTATAGGTTAATTTAATAAATAAAATTTGTAATAGATTAGAATAAAGTAGTTTGCCACTAATGTAATAAGTTCATATGAACTTCAAACATTTATATTAAAATAAATAAAATAAAAAATAAAATAAATCTCTTATACCTTGCAATTCATACCATCCAGTATTTAACAAGAAACGAACAGGTAAGATTCAAATAGCAACCGTATTCGTAGTGGACACTTCTAAGCGTCAAAAGGCATTCACTTCTAGTCGTCAAAAGGCATTCAGACAAATCTATGGACTCTGTGATCGTTGCATTATTAGTATTTCGGCGATTTGTTAAAACCGAGGAAGAGAAAAACTCGTATAGTAATACAAAACTAATCGTCTTAGTCGGTAACCGGATGGTCGTATAAATAACGCCTTCGCCTCAAACAGAGCCGAGAATGTTCGTTAATGATATATATAGAGTATGGAACTCCAATGATGTAATTCAAAGATTATAGCAATGTTACACTTACAGACATATTATATATCCCTCCTTCTCGGAGATAAAGCCCCACAAATTATAATTTAAAAACACGTCGATTTGTATATTTATTAATGCCTGACCCCGTCGCTTGACATCACCATACTCTTTCCTTACTTGAGAGAAATATTCAAATCGTCTAACATCGACTAACGTCTTTTCGTTAAAGCTGCTGGGCATGTTCTTCATGCTAATCGTTCTCATTGAATACATTGTATGAGCCGACTAAAAGTTCATAAAATGCCTACTGATGCTGAGGTACGATAATAGGCCCGACTACAATGTACATATGTTTGATCTTCCTTGACAGCCAATCAAAATAAATATTACGAAACATGAATTTAAAATAAATGGGATCATCGATACTGAACTCCTACTACTTGTTCCGTGATGATCGGCTTAATTAGATCCAATTTGGTCTTCATGTCAAAATTTTGTTCGGTGACTACATCCGTAGTACATAGGAAGGTGTGTAGCGAAGTGCCCATTAGTTCTCAGCGCACATCTTCCAGAAGCAGTGTCAGACTTGAAGTAGGAGAGTTGTTGATGACGGTGATGTTGCACAATCCATGGCGAGCGAATGTTTCCAACAAGCTTTCAACGAATATCCAATTTCATCAGACGATTTTTTTACAATTTCAAACGTCGATTACAGGAAAACCGGACGTAGTTTTGACTCAATTTAAACGGATCTTTATTCAAAATTAAATAACCATTCATAATTGGTACAATAGTCTAATAATTGGAACTCTATTCAAAAGTCATCCTGAAAATCGGTCGATTGTGAATGCGTAACCAAGGGTTCTATGGCATCGGCCATATTTACAGCGTGCATTTATTGTATAACTTGGAGCTGATTTCTAAATTGCCACGTTTTCTTTGCCATCAATAAATGTTGTGCTAACTGTTTATTCCGTGCTATCATCTCTGGATGACATGAATGGTAGTCCTCGAGAATAGGCTTGTCCAATTGGATCTGCATTATGACTCGCTCACCATCAAAATTACAAAGTTGATTCAGTGAGAACGATGTTCGATGTTAGAAATACTTCACATAATTTCTTAATTTATTCCATAATTTTTATGGAACGGTTTCATTAAATTATTCACCAATTTTATGTTAAGAACACAAAAGCGAAAATTTTAAATGATTTTAAAAAAATTCAGAACAAACTTTGCCAAAAGCAAATGCATAGCCGGATGAATATCCAATCGAAAATCCCATTAAATCGAGGAAAACTCCCATTAACAAATCCAAATGGAAACGTGAAATAGAAAAACGGGAAAGGTAAAGTTGGTTGTTACATTCAGATATTCTGCCACAAAACTCCCTCGTATGATTAAATGCAAACACAAGAGCGGCGTATTTAAATGTAAAGAAGTGAAAGGAAACGATGCACTTAATTTTGCACAATCATTTTATGCCAATAAGACCAAAATGAACCTAGACTGTTTTATTTTAAAATACTGTATTATGCAGCCATCAGTCCGAAGCAGATCGTTCAAAAAAAGATGAAAGCCGTAAATCAGTATCCATTTCTTACCAGCCTAAAATTCCAATCGTAGCCTTATAACTGTTTGTCAAAAATTGTTCTTACGAGTTTGAAATGTCAGCAATCTCGAGTGCGGCTTATTTGCAAATTGCATTTCCAAACGGGGCAATTGCCAATGGATAATCGGGGTGACGATCGATTCGGAAACAAATTTGAAGATAAAAGAAGAAAAATAATTGAATTTCTTAAATTATTCAAAATATTATAATTGCATTACTGTCGAGGTAGAACTGCAAGGCGAAAATACCTTAGTGATGACCTTTACATATCAAAAATGTGAAAAATGTTTACTGAAGCTAATTCAAATTTGAATGTAAAACAATCTTATTTTGGAATATTTCGAATCAAATTCAACATCAGTTTTAAATCACCTTCAATTTATATGTGTTGGACCTTTTTGCAATTAAAGGAAAATTTAAAAAAAGAAACAAATACAGCAAACAAGCAAACTTGGTCACAAGCGCGTGGAACTAATATTTCCTATTGTTTGGCTATTGGAGAGAAAAGGTAAAGCCAAACAAAGTGATGATATTAAGGAATATATAAATATATACCGTGAACATGGTTTGACCTTTAGTGTTGGTCTAGATTGTCCAGTACTCGACCTTAAAACTGAAGTATCAAATCACAATAAACCACCTGAAAGTTGGCATTTCAAATAGTCGCAAAAAAAACGGTGCCTGCCTTATAAGAGGAGAACCTTGATTCGGAAATGACATTTGAGTGGCTAAGCTGATTCTAAAGAGAGAAAAGGTAATACAATTTATGCGACAAAATCAAATTCCGATAGGAGTGTCGGTTAAAAAAGATAAATTGATGGATATCGATGATCTATTAAAAAAGCATTTTGGACAAGAGTGGAAGAAAAATCCAGCCGAATTGTCTTATAAAAATATTATGAGTGCTGCGGGTGAAATCCCTGAAGAACCAAATGAATCTTTAATATGTGTAGAAGTTCCCGAGGTACAGGGCCTTCGTGTATAAGTTGTGTTTTTGTTTAAACTGATTGTTTGCTGATAATTTATAATTTTATAATTTTTAAATGAAAAAAACATGCTGTGAATTAAAAATGAGTTACCAAAAATATATTATTTAAGATTTTACTGAATGTACTAATTTATAAAGTACTGTTAATATTTTATTCTTAAAATAAAGCTCTTCTAGAAAATCCAAGAGCATTTTTAAAATATTTTTCTAAACTAAGACTCATAAGTCTGTTATAGAAAATCCAATCTAAAGCTCTGCAGAATATGATAATTTATTCAAATTTTGATAATTTCACATTTAAAAAATAGCAAAATCGTTAAAACTTTAGATGTAAAATAATTTTTGAGATTTATAGAAAATCAACTAAGATGGAGTTACCCCCGGTTTGCTTCTAAACGACTCATTTAATGTTTGAAATTCAATTATTATTGGCATTGGCATACCCAAAAATTTAAACAAAAACTGACTCGCTTACTATTCAGCAAATAAAATTATTCCATAGTCATGTGCGCGGCAGAATGATGTTAACAAACTTCTGAAAATCTTGATAAGTTGGTTCCTGCAGCAACAATACAACTTTATTTTTCATCAACAATACTGCATCTTCAGTGAAAATGGTGATTCTTAGCAGGAATGCTCCAACTCGAATGTTGCGTTTTCCTATGCATCATATATGAATTTGCCCCTTACATCCGACAAATCCATTGTATCCTTTCATTATTTCTTATTTCCTCTGCGACTCTAGTTGCATTTGTGACAGCTCACCATGAAGTTTTTTGCTGCGATTAATCCCTAATAACGAGTAGCTAAGCCATGTTTTTTCAAATTTCTACAGCAAATTATTTAAAAGTTATATGATTTAACCGGATCGCTTGTTAACTTTAAAACATTTTTAATTTTTTTAAAACACGCGCCTCTATTATATTCCTAATAATAACACACAGCATTGCAAAGTATTCTACTTTTAATTTATTCACGTATATTAAACGACATCCCCCTCCGAGAGTTCATACATCAGAGTTCCAATTTGGGCATCAAGTAACCAAAGGTGGTTTGCGAAAGTTAGCAAGATCTCAGCCCGATATCAAGTCAAATACATTGACGGTTCGTTTTAGTAGTCTAGCGAGCTGTAAATGTAAACTAAATTACCAACCATAATTCATTGATCCGTTAAAAATAAATAATTCGGTAAAATAATCAATCCAAAATTTGCAATGTTACGGAATGAAATCTAGCCCAAAAAAAAATCTGAAACCACACAAAATTAATTTCTCACAATTCACAACCTCTTTCTGTTTCTACATGTAGGAAAAGTTTAATTAAAATACCGTTAATTGGTTTTGCCCTAATAAACCAATTTTTCGTCAGATTTTTTTTTTTTTTTTTGTGGGGAGACTCGTCGTGATTTTTTTTATATATGTATATTTGTTTGTATATTTTCAAGCACATACGAGTACGTCTAATAAATAACCAGAGATCCAATAGTTTTTCTATACTTTGTATGTGTACACTAAAGAATGTTTGAATGAACCATTTATACACACACACACATGCAAACAGAAAAATCCCATTAATTTTAAAACTATTCTTCACAATTGGTTCCTCCGTTTCGGGTTGTTATGTGTGTTGTTTGTAGGTTTCAAGCGCACAGTTGAAAATTTACAAGAATAATTTATTCGCCATATACATATACTCGGTGTAGAACATCGAATTTCAAAGAGCAATGCTGTTTTTTGCTGTTGTTTGGCGTCGTCTGTATCCACCCCACCATCCAGTTTTCAATTTTTAAATTCTTTATGAATTTGTTTGCACCATATTTTCGTGTATGTCTGTGTATCGAGAATATCAATATGAGCGCGACGAGTACTCTGTGTACCATCATGTATAGCCAGCCACCCTCCATTTTTCAGTTTAGACAATTGTCGTTTTACAAATGGAACAAAATATAATAAATTATTTAACCACACAATTTTAGTTTTAAACTTCTCGTCATAATCGGGTCTGTGTGTATTCACAGAGTGTATCGTCTGTGTACAGTAAAAAAAGCACAAGCAATTTTCTTTTCTGCTTTTTTTTATTTTTTCGCTGTAAGAAACTACACGGATGAAGAGAAAAACTGTACACAATCATTTAAAGTTTACCTTTGCGGAATACTAAAAAATTATTGCAGCTGAATTGCAACACAATTTCTTCCACAGAATATAAATGTATATAACAATAGCAATTTATAGACAAGAATGGAAAGTCCATGAAAAAAAGGAAAATGGATAAATGGTGCTAGGAAAAAATAAAAATTTATTGCTATTCTAGAAAATCTGAACATCTTATTCGCGTTTGAAATATTTTGGTTTTATTTTTATTGACAATATTGTATTAAAGGTGCGATGGCTGAATAATGCTGTAATATTTCGATGTCGGTGTTTTATTGTATACTTGCCAAGCTATTCAAAATGTTTATAAATTAAATAATTTTTAAAAGTCATGGATATGAACTTATTAACTCATAAAGTATTTTTAAGATCAGAAACCATGTTGAAATATGATTTTTTAGGTTAGATTTCCTTGAGTTTTTACAGCTCTAAAGCTAGTTTCTAGAAATAACAAGCAGAAATTTAAGTACAAGAAATAAAATTTTCAAGCTACATTCTGGCGACCTTCGACATTTTGAGAAGATTGTGAAAATCACAAGCCATATAAAGAGGGTCTTGTTTAAATGCATATCATTTATGGGACGAATTGTAATTTTTCAGTATAACAGTGTACTGACAGTAAACTAACACTAAATTAGAATATACGAGCATACCCGATCGAAGTAACCATCGTGTGTTTTCGTTTACACAAAATACTTCGTTCACAAAATATTTTTATTTTCCCAGTGTTCCTTTTGTTCATAATGTATGTCACAATGTGTTAGTATCGGTGTGAAGTACTTAACAAAATTTGTTATTTTAAAATTTACGCGAGTGTGCATTCAATATTTTAACAGTGTAATTCAACAAAAACGTGAACAGAAATGATTGAAAATCGCATTAAAATAGTTAAAAGTAAAGTCATTCAATTTTTTGTGTTCTTCAATATATTTTACGAGCCCGATTATAGATCGTCCCACGCATTTATATTACATACATTAAATAGTTTACCTAACAGGCTTTCAAAATACAATGTTAAGAGTAAGGACGGCGACTCATTCAATTTTTTTTGTTAGCACCGGTTTGCTGTGTGTTATAAGGAGCTAATCCCATGCGGTTTCATTATATACGTTAAATCACCTAACTAATAGGCTTTCAAAATATCATGGTAAGATTTAGGGCTAGTGAGATGCACTATGAATTAACAAGCTTTCAATGGAAAATCTTATCTCATTCAATTTTTTGTGTTGGCACCGTTGTGTGTTTCGATACACGGGCCTAATCCTAGAGATTTCCACGCGGTTTCATTATATAAGTTAACACGCGGTCTAGTTGGATTCCCACGGAAAACATAGGTTTCATCTTACATTACGTGGGAATAAAATGTTGATAATATTTGCTGGTTGATCAGCTTCAATTTTAAATAATAGTAAAATCGTGTAAAATTAAGTGTTGGGAAAAGAAGTTCCCGAGTATCAATAAACAAGTGAAAAGGCGTTGAAATCAATTGAAAGGAAAGGATAACCAAACCAGAAATCCGTTCAAAATTAACAGCGGCCCAACCATTTACCACGAGGGACAAAATAGACGACAAGGCTTCAACTGAATTACAACTCCAGATGTTAACCACACATCTGATAGGATTAGTGTAAGTCAAAAAGAAAAACATTTCTGTTAAGAAATATCCGAATATTTTATTGTGTGCTTCGCGTAGAATTTTATTTAATTTTTTTTTCTCATTGAGACGATCAATTTGATTATCTTTATTTTTTGAGCATAAAAATGTAATTATTGTTTATAATTTTTGTTCTTATTTGAAAAAAAAACTACACAAATTGTTGATTAAAAATTATTAATCCCACTTCGAGCTATCAATAATATTTAACCACAATTCATAAACGACATCATACTCAACAAAAATGCCAAACACAGCAGATATAATCAAACCATCTACATTAAAAATAGATGCCAATCAAGCGTCCGGGTCGAATTTAAATAACACTTCATTCGACTTCACCCAAATCCAGGGTGTAATATCTTAAATGATCAAGCAACAAAGTGAACAAATGTTCGATAGATTGACGCAAGATAATCATCAAAGAGCTACCGATGCTGACCAAAACATAGACAAAGCATATTTAAATAATTTTGATGATATGGATAGAATTTCCGATGTAGTAAAAAGTTTACGGGAATTTTCAGGACAGCCAAGGCAGTTTAGCTCCTGGGAAAAAACTGTAGATAGAATTTTAAGTATTTATGGGAACCTAAAGGGTACTCCGAAATATTTCGGAATACTAAGTGTTATCCGAAACAAAATCACGGGTCACGCGGATACGGCGCTTAAGTCGTATAACACACCCCTAAATTGGGGAAGAACGTCAAAATGCTTGACACTGCATTATGCAGATAAGCGAGACTTCGGTACTCTCGAGCACCAAATGACAACACTTGTACAAAAACAGAATTCTATTCCAGAATTCGATCAGCAGGTATATCAACATTTGTCCTTTATCCTCAATAAATTATCGTCTATGGAGATGAGCCAAGAGGCGATGGATATGATGAAGCAAACGTATAGAGACAAAGCTCTCGACACCTTTGCGAGGGGCCTGAAGGGAGATCACCCAAGATTGCTAAGTATCCGGGGTCCAGCCGATTTACCCGAAGCACTAAATCTATGCCTCAAACTGGAAAATGTACAATATCGTATACAGCACAGCCACGGAAGTCATAACATTCGAGCACTAAGTTATACCACTTCCACCACTAGTACCTAGGAGAATCACTCAACAACCTAATACGCAGATGCGAAATTTTTACCCTGAGCTGCTTCATAAACCGCAAATACCACAAACATTCCACAAACCTATCGGAAATAATTATCCATTCCAAACATTCGCAAACTATCCAACTCCAAATCGGGATCAACAACCACCACCTAGAATTCCCAAAAAATCATTCCCACAGCCAATGTCAATAGACGACGATCAATACGTTCAAACATTAATAGAATATACAGACTCTATGGATAATCCAAAATTAAACGACGACACTGACGATAGTGCGCAAGACACCGAAGAAATACAAATATAGAGCAACTGGACGATGTCCATTTTTTAGATTAAGTCCTCTTCGCTACCCTATTTTGAACACGTATCGAAGAGCGGCAAAGCTTTAAATTCCTTATAGATATCGGTTCTAACAAGAACTACGTACAAGCAAAATACGTACAATACCAAACGAAAAACCCTTTTTTGCGAATCCCGTAGCGGGTAGCCTAAAAATCACCCACAACGCTCTCATAGATATCTTCGGACCTGAACTAAAGCTAACATTTTTTATCTTACCCAAATTAAACTCATTCGATGAAATTATTGGAAATGATAGCCTCAAACAACTACAAGCCACAATATACACAAATTACGGTTTTATGATAATTCATCCTAACATAAAAATTCCTTTAAAGCAGAATATTTCCGACTCTGTTAACAACCTAAACATTAGAAATTCTCATCTCAACCCCGAACTAAAAGAAAAACTAAATTCAACAATCCCCAAATTTCAAACTGTTTTATCTAATCCCGAGCTACAGTTAACCTATACTGCAACAGTAAAGGGGGAAATCCGTACATTAAATACCGACCCAGTCTATTCCAGACCATATCCTTATCCGATGTGTCTAAAAGAAGAAGTTGAGAACCAAATACAAGAACTACTCGATGATGGTATAATCAGACCATCCAAATCCCCATACAATGCACCCGTGTGGGTTGTACCCAAGATGAAGGATGCTTCTGGGAAAAAGAAATTTCGTTTAGTAATCGATTATCAAAAACTAAACACTGTCACAATCCCGGATAGGTGCCCTATACCGGAGATTAACGTCATCTTAGCCAATCTAGGCCAAACAAGTTTTTCTCTATAGTAGACCTCAAAAGCGGATTTCATCAAATACCTTTAAAAGAATCCGACATAGAGAAAACTGCATTCTCGGTAAAATTTTTGGGATTTATAATTTGTAGAGTGGTATAAAAACAAACCCAAAAAAGGTAAAAGCCATAGCCGAATTTCCCATACCTAAAACGGTTAAGGAATTAAGATCATTTCTAGGAATGGCAGGATTTTATCGGCGTTTCATTCAAGACTATGCGAAGGTCGCAAAACCCCTGACTTCGCTTTTAAGAGAAGAAGACGGTCCTGTGTCCAAATCCTTCTCAAAAACAAAAGCAATCAACCTACCAGACAACGAGTCTTTCAACAAAATTAAAAATTTCGCATATTTCTAATGATATCATGTTAACATTTCCAAACTTCCAAAAAGAGTTTGAATTAACAACCGACGCTTCAAATTTCGCCTTAGGCGCCATATTATCTCAGCAGACGAAACCAATATTTTTCTTATCTAGAACTCTTAATAAAACGGAAGAAAGGTATGCAGCTAACGAAAAAGAGATGCTAGCTATCATTTGGGCATTATCAGCCCTACGAAATTTCCTATACGGATCTAGAAAAGTCAATATATTCACTGACCATCAACCACTCACATATGCACTGAGTAACAAAAACAATAACTCGAAGATGAAACGCTGGAAAGCTATACTGGAAGAGTAGAACTATGAACTAAAGTACAAACCAGATAAAGAAAACGTAGTCGCAGATACCCTATCCAGAATACCTATAACATCAGAGACAAACGCAACGTCAGATATGCAGCATAGTGACAATAGCACCTCACACGATCTAATCCCCACAGTTGACGTGCCAGTCAACGTCTTTAGAAACCAACTTATTCTAAAAATCGACGAGGAAACTTCTTATCAACTCGTCCAACCTTTTCCAAATTATATGAGGCATATTTTCACTCAGCCGCAATTCACGGAAATAGATATCACAGACTTATTTAAACGATACTTGAATCCAAACACAATAAACGGATTGAACACTACGGAATCTCTAATGGGAAAAATACAAGAAATATATCCTTTACATTTTCGCAACTTCAAAATTCGGTTTGCAAGAAAATTGGTACAAGATATTGCTAGCGAACAAGTACAGGAAGACAAAATACTACCTGTTCATCGTCGTGCACACCGAAATGCACAAGAAAATAAGGAGCAAATTATCGAAAATTCCCGCGAATGAAGAGGAAAATCGAATTCTTTGTTAAAAGATGCATCACATGTAAAACAAACAAATACGACATGCATCCCAACAAGCCTTTTCTCACTCCTACGCCTATCCCTCAATATCCATTAGACATAGACATATATTCTACTGAAAACAAGTTGTTGCTAACCTCAATAGACAAACTAACTAAACTCGCTTGCTGCAAATTAATTAAATCAAAAGCAGCCGAAGACATAAAATAAATAATAATAATTAATCATTTAATTCTTCTTTGGCGTACCGGAAATTGTCATATTTGACAATGAAAAGTCGCTCAATTCTCACTTTATATCGTCCATGATGGAGGACGCTCTGAACATAAAAATATTCAACACCCCCCCCCCTCCCCCCTACAAAAAGCGAGGTGAACGACTAGATAGAGAGATTTCACTCTACTCTGTCGGGAGATAATGAGATGCCTTAGGCATGATGGAATAGGGATAACTTTTCAAGAATTACTCGAAAGATCCGTCAACGAGTGTAATCACTCTATACATTCCACATCAGGAAAAAAACCTGTAGAAACATTTTATGTCAGAATACCGAACGTAGATCCGGAAAATTATGAGAAAGCACGACTTAGCAGCATCGAAAAGGTCAAACAAAAACAGAATAAAGATCTGAAACATCACAACAAGAAAAGAAAATCTATTAAAGATTATCAGCCTGGTGAGACTGTGTATGTTAGGCAAAATATTAGGCTAGGTTCGAGACTTACAGGAAGATATAAACCGGAGATAGCTGGAGAAAATTGGAACACTACAATACTGACGGAAACTGACAGAATAATTCATAAAAGCAATACAAAACCCAAAAACGATTTTAATCAAATGTTCAGGTATGCACTATGCATAACATTGGTAGAAATACAGATCCTCGACTATTCCAATTCCCAAATTATTTCGATAAGTGGCGGCAAGGCAAAAATACAAAACGGACATTTTAAACTGATACACTTAATTGAATTGGACAATTATCAAAATTTCATCACTAGAATGGACACTACACTAAATCAAGAAATCACAAGATATGCACTACACCCCTATCTGACCTACGAATTGACGCAAGTACAGGATCTAAAATCTCGAAAGGGCAAAAATAAACGGTCTCTAAATTTTATTGGTAGCGCTTGGAAATGGATTGCTGGGAATCCCGACCACGAGGATTTCGAGATAATCAAAAACAAAATGAATAATATGTTGGAGAATAATAATAAACAAAAAATTATAAATGAATTGTACAATGATAGAATTAACAATATAACTAGAATGGCAAATGAAATAATTAACTTGGTTCATAAATAAATTAAATTACCCGACCAGCTAGCATTAAATATTCAATATAAAATTAGATTAATGAAAGAAGAAATTGTAAATATCAAATACGCCATTCACTGGGCAATGGCTGGAATAATAAATTCTCTTATACTTTCAAAATCAGAAACGAAATTAGCAATTGACACAATCGAAAATGAAAATTTGCCTTACTCTACTCCAGAGGAGGCATTAGGCTGTGCCAACATTAAGGTAATAAGTAATAACAAATGTTTATTATATATTGTTACTCACAACATTAGAGATTTACGATAAATTAGTAATTAAATCAGTCAAAAAAAATGATAAAATAAATGAGATTGAAAATGAAAATATTATTAAGAATCATGATAGTATCTTTAGTATAGAAAAAAATTGTAATCCAGTTAACTTATTATCTTTTTGTAATCAAAATAATATAAAAGACATTAGTAACGTGCCTACCAAACCTATTGAAAAGCCGACCGTCGAAATGCAACACAAGCAAAAACCAACATATCTCAATAATTGATGAGATATCAGAAGGAGTAATTCTACTCGATCAATTCAGCGGGGATATTTCATTGAAAACGAAAGCCAAAAACTCAACGGGACATATCTTGTAAAATGAGTCTAACTATCAACGAAATATCATTTATTTCACGAAAAAGACCAACAATGCAAGTTCAGCCGGCAATTTTACAACCGATGCCACAAGAAGAAAAATTCAAAGAAACCCTCTCATTGCAAATGATGAAGAATATCAACATCGATAATATAGATCGCATCGAACTTCTGCACGATGGAAAGAGCATCCAATTGATCACCAGCTATACTCTTATGGCACTCATTGTCGCCGTAGCTGTGGTATTCATCATAATCATAAATCGCAATAATAACAAAAAATACGTATCATCAACAACGCAAATGTAGAAGAAGCAACGGCAACCAAATCCAACACCAACACAATTGAACGCCACACCACGGGTCTAACGCTTCACGAAACCACAAATACGCAACATGCAACACTAAATAAGAATATCTCATAAGAAGCACAAATACCAACTACAAGAGAAAAGTTTTACGAAACCCCATTCTTTTAGCGCAAGCCAAATGAAGACATTCGAAATTTAAATGGGGAAGAGTTAACACGCGGTCTAGTTGGATTCCCACGGGAAACATTGGTTTCATCTTACATTACGTTGAAACAGAATATGCCGACAATATTTGCTGATCAACTATTTTGTTATCTCGTTGAAGAATTATTCTAGTTGAATTGAACATAAGAATTTTCAGTTGTAATTTAGATCGAATATAAATAAGTTAGCTCTTAGTTTTAATATTGTTATAAAATTGTAATAGTGAAATCAATCAATAAATAAATAAATAAAAAAATCAGAAATAGATTTTTTTTAAAATAAATATAATAACAAAAAGTTAACTTATACGTTAAATCACCTAACTAGTGAGATGCAATATGAATTAACAAGCTTTCAATGGGAAATCTTAACTCATCCAATTTTTTGTGTTGGCATCGTTGTGTGTTTCGATATACGGGGCTATTCCTGGAGATGCGGCAATTGCGAGGTAGTTTTTGGTAATATAAACATTTCGATTTGTATCTCTGGTAGACGGTTTGGACGTATAGTAAATGTTGTCATTCCTTTCGTGTGACCAGCACTGGCACTTCTCATTCATCTGACCTTCGCTTTCTTCAATCTCAATCGCTGTGCGCAATACTCGCTGATGAAGCCGCTTGAGATGCTGATTCTAATAGTGTCTGGCACATGTGTTATGTAATCCGGAACCTCGCGAAGGCCAATCGCACGGCCATGGTTCATCGCATACACGAGGTGCTGCATCAGCAAGTCCAGATATCGCGAAACTCGATAATACGCAAACATTCTAATCGGCTGGGAACATAACAACAAACATGCATTAATGCACATTTTATGGAAAAAACCCAAGCCGTTTTTATTGGACTAAGAAAACCATAAAGTAGAGTAAAAATAGTTCATGGTTTTTTGCAACATGCCGATGATATTCTTGCAATTGCTGAGCCAGCTGAATCCGTTTATGCTAATATAGTAACACGTAGCATCAGGGATCGGATTAAAGAAAAAGCAAGTGACGCATTAGATCTATATAATACCCCTATGCTGGGATTCCATAAAGAAGAATTTAATCGCACACTTTGCGGGCAAAAGGGATGAAAGTGTTTTGATTCAAGAGTTACACAACATCCACCAGAGCAACGATAGAATAGAAATAGTTTTCGCAAAAATTAGTGACATAATAAATAGTTTAAAAAATTGGGCCAAACTAAATGAACCCTTATCCGCTACACAGAAAAATGGGTGGTACGATAAAATGGCTCTCAACATTTTCACATGTAAACTGTGGGAACCAATGGGATCGCATGTTCGATCAATGCTACCAGAAAATCTCACCGAAGCTAGCACAATATGTATGCGAGAACCATCACTCGCAGGAACTCGATACAAACCTCCCATTCAGAACGCTCAAAAACCATTACTACCATTGCGTAGTAATAACACAGTACCTCTACGGTTTTATAATAAGACACCTGCTGTCTTGTATCCAGAACCAAATTAGAGTACAACAACAACAACAACCTTACCGTTTCCAACACTACAGGCAACCTAGAGTAAAATCGAAAGAATTATTTAATGTCGAACAATATGACGGAAACCAATTGAACGAGGAACCTTATAATGAAGAACTGTATGAAGTTGAAGATCCGATCAACACGAGATGCAGGATACATACGTATTCATAACAACAATTCGGACACAAAGGGTACCAAAGTACCATACTTTAACAATTAATAATAAAAACCTAAAATTTCTCATAGATACAGGAGCCAACAGATCGTTCATAGATCCTGGGGAATCCCTGATCACAAAATTATTAAAATAGATCCCGTTAGAATATCAACCCTATTCAATAGTACCGATCTAGATGGAGAAGTAGAAATAGTAATTGAAGAATTCGGAAATGAAGAACCTCTAAGATTCTTGCTTTTCAAATTGTATAGTTACTTTAATGGCTTAATCGGAATAGATCTAATGAATAAAATAAACGCCGATATCAGTTTGACTAAATCTTTGTGCATAACTCCTGCAACAAAGATTCCCATTAATTATAAATTCAATCTTATCTCTAAACAACACCTCGTTCCACCGAGAAGTAAAAAATTCGTAGAAATTCCTGTAACCGCGAAACAGGGAGACATTTATTTAAAACCTTTCGTTTTACCTAACGGTTTAATAATTCCTGAAGGAATCTACAACAGTAAAAATCATTTCATTCATTTCAACCGAGATATCAATTATTCTCCCAAATTTAAAACCTTCCTTGTCGAACATCCTCTAGAGGCAAAACCTTTACAACAGCATATGGACACATATGACGTAAATTTTTGTCATTCCACTTCCAGTAAAGAAATGGTAGATGAACTAATTAGGACAACACACTTAAATCCGGAAGAATAATAAAAGCCATTCAATCCCTATGCAGAAAATATGATCACATCTTCCAAAAAGAAAATCAAGATTTAACATTCCCTAATGAAATAAAACATAACATAGATCTAACTGATGAGAAACCCATATTTACCAAAACCTAGAGATACCCATTTGTCCATAGAAAGGAAGTTGAAGACCAGGTGAATAAAATGTTAATTCAAGGCGTCATAAAACCATCCTATTCACCCTGGGGCTCTCCTATATGGATTGTGCCAAAGAAAGTAGATGCTTCTGGCAAAATAAAATGGAGAATGGTAATCGATTACAGGAGGTTAAACGGAAAACTATCGATGATAAATACCCGATTCCAAATATTACAGACATCTTAGATAAGCTTGGTATAAAAGCCAATATTTCACAACTCTAGATTTGGCTTCAGGATTTAGACCAGATAGAGGTGAATCCGAAAGGCAGAGCTAAGACCGCATTTAGTGCTGAATTCGGGCATTACGAATTTATCCGTATGCTTTTCGGGCTGAAAAACTCCCCCTCAACCTTTCAACGTGTAATGGACAACGTATTAGGTCCATTACAGGGAACAATATGCCTGTGTTACATGGACGATATCATTATATTTAAGAAAAGGTATTCAAAAGATTGGAAGAAGCAAACCTCAAAGTGCAGCTAGATAAATCTGAATTCCTGCATAGAGAAGTTGCTTTTCTAGGCCATATCGTCACACTTCAGGGAGTAAAGCTGAACCCTGACAAGATCCTGACAAGAATATGTTAGGCCAGTAGGACCTTAACGGGAACTGAGCAGAACTACTCAACGATTGAGAAAGAGTTATTGGCCATCGTTTGGGCCACCAAATACTTCAAACCCTACCTGTTCGAACGAAAATTTACAATCGTTACTGATCATAACCCCTTAAATGGCTATTTTCCTTGAAGGAACCAAATTCAAAACTCGTCCGATCGCGACTAAAACAGGAAGAATTCGATTACGAGATTACCTATAAAAAAGGAACCTTGAATGCAAATTCATCAATCTGGCACATGTTTTCCCAGTGAAGACACAGCCAATATATTATCAACCTCCGACAACCTAATCCCCGAAACGAAAAACTGCCTATTTAACAAACAATTCGTCTTATGCGTTTCTGATGAACTCAGCCACCCTTCAATCAAAAGACAGACATTACTTGAAGACAAGCTTAGAATTACGCTAAAATTGCCATCCGTAAACGGTAACATCAAGAGAATTGAAGAAATTTTACGGGAGTTATTTTGTAGAACAAGGCAACTAACTTGCATAATTGCAGCCGATGAAACGTTCCAAGAGGTGTTAAACATCTACCACAACTTGATAAACCGCAAACCGCGTAAAACAAAACCAAAAGTAAGTTGTTAGATCAAAAGTCTTTCTGATAGATATCATTGACCCGGAAGAACAAATGAGGAAAATAAAAGAAAACTCAGTTCTATTTCCCATATTTAAAAGAAAAAATCCAACAATACGAATAGAGACCCTTAGAGATCATACATACAGACATCTTTGCGCTAAATAACGTAATGTTTTTGACAGTAATAGACAAATTTACTAAACATGGATCTGCATACCATTTAACTGAAAAATCAGGTGAATCCATTAGAGGGAGCTATCAAAACCTACATAGGGACGCATGGAATACCAATCAAAATAGTTGCGGATAACGAACTTTGTGTACCCAAACCAATACAAGACCTAACGCAAAAATACAATATTATTCTTCACGCCACCGCACCCTATAATTATACGGGAAACTCACCCGTGGAAAGATTCCACTCGACTTTAAAAGAACAATGCTCGATTATACAACTACTAAACCCGGATGATGAAATCAAGAGTATCATGTAGTCAGCCATTATCGCTTATAACAATTACATTCATAGTTCGAGTTCGAGTTCGGTACGGAACTGGAATACGCCCAAGAACATAGAAACACTTTCGAATTAATTTACGCTAACATACACGAGAAAACACGAATTAGAAAAGAAAAACTCAAACGGAAATTAAATAAAAAGAGAAAAAAGGTTATCGATATCCCAGTAAACATCGGGGTATACGTTAAAAAATATAGGAGAGGGAAAACGGAACCCCAATCAGGGAAGAAATTGTAAAATAAATTTATTTTGTAATTGTAAAATAAAATATAAAGAATACTCCCTTAATATTAACGAACATAGGTAAGGTACATAAGAACAAAATTAAAAATCTATTCCAGGTTCACAACAACCATGGTCAGGAGTTAAAAATAACACCAATATCGGACAACAAGGGCCTAATCCCAGTACACCAGGGACCAGTACATTTACATAACTCATACCGAAAAATGGTTCCCATAATACCATTAGAACCATAGTAACAAACAATTTCACAAACTCGAGACATACTTAAAACTTTAGAAGAACGAATGGGGTTCCATAGTAGAAAAATACTTGGCAATAAGCTAATAGTCATAGCAGCGAAAGTAAATCAAAGTCAACGCAACTTAAACGACATCTAACCTAACAGAATAAAGAAAGGTTTAATCAATGGACTTGGTACAGTTATAAATGACATTACGGGAAACTTGGACAACCAGGACCTACAAGACGTCCAAAACACGCTTTATGAATTCGGACAAATACAAGACAAACTTCAGGAAAACAACAATAAACAAGTAATAATTAACCAACAAATGATAACCCGTATAGAGGACTTAAAAACTAATTTAGAAATCAATTTAAAAACCATTAACACAACGATACATAAAAACTATAGGTAAGCTTAGCGAATTCGCTAGATTAGAATACACCGTAGAAAACTTAAACCAACATTTGGAAGACCTCTTAGACATTATAACCTTTTCAAAAAATAGAATTATATCCAGACACCTACTAAACGGCAATGAATTGAAGTACATCAAAGACATGTTGAACGAAAATCATATATCAATCCCGCTTGAGTCAGCGATCCTAAATTTGTTGAAAATTAAAGGTTTAATTAACAAGGATTAACAATTAATATTCCTAATAAACATTCCGAAATTCCAGAATGAGATACTCCAACTCTATAAGATAATCCCCATTCCAGTCAATAACAAAATAATATTTCCCATACCCCTAAATTTATACTCCTAAATTCCTATCAGTATAAATATCAACCACTGGAGACATGCCAAGCCATATATGGCACATATTATTGCCAAGAGGATAAACTGTTACCAATAGCTAATACTTGCGCACCAGCAATTATTAACCTACAAAAAGCTTTTTGTAACTACACAACAGTCAAACCTGACGTTGTCATATTAAATATAGATGACACAAATTTCTTCATATTACCAGGAGAAAATGCGTTAGAATTCACTTCGAACTGTACGAGAAAAACAAACAGAATCAGTCAACCGTCGATTATTACATTAACATCTTGTTTTATCGAATCAACGAGGAAATCGTACAAGTGGAGGACATAAAAGCATTTACAGACATCCTCAAACAGTTACCATGGAGCGATGTACATATAGAAAATGTATTGCCAGAAATCAACCTTTATACAATGCATAATTGGACAATTGAAAACATTGAAGAGCTACACGATAAACGCCATAAAATGCAATTCCACAATATTGCTAGCCATACGTCACTAACGCTAACCATTACAATAATAATGATTAGATTCAGGAAAATAATATTCCCTGCATGCACTCGTCCGTCAGAATTCAACAAGGTTCATCGCATACACGAGGTGCTGCATCAGCAAGTCTAGATATTGCGAAACTCGATAATACGCAAACATTCTAATCGGATGGGAACAGAACAACAAACATGCATTAATGCACATTTTATGGAAAAAACCCAAGCCGTTTTTATTGGACTAAGAAAACTATAAAGTAGAGTAAAAGTTAGAATTGTTGGAATTTGTATTTTTGAATCGCCTACGAATAAACGTAGAAGTTGAGTCTTTAACTTCGAGTTGAGTCTATCAAAAAATAAAATATAATAACAATCAAGTTTATAATTCATGCATATCCGCCCATCCAAATCAAGAATTTCAATCAAAGCCGTTGCGAGAATAGGCGATTTTACAACATTTGGTTAAATATGAAAAGATAGAGTTGCTTCGTTTGTACATAACGGCGGGTTTGATTAGCAAATGATCGACTTTATTGGCATGATGATTGTGAAATACATACCAAAAATAATACCAAAAATGTACACTGTTAAATTCAAAAATATTCCAATTGGATTTGTTTTGTAGTGAAATTGAAACACTTTTAGATAATCTTTAACATTTATACTAGAGAAGTCCCTGAATCCCTAATAGTGTCGCTGTAAAGATCAAATAATTTTCTAACAATTTCAGATAAACACGAGAAAATTGTAATATAATTCACTAAAGTTTTTTGAATTCTAAAGAAGGTTTTTTTTAGACAATGTTTTCTACTTTTATATCTCCGAATCTAGAGATGTTCACGGGGTCTCACCTATATGGCTGAATAGCTAAGTCAAAACCTCACGTGTGTGGTGAATAAGGTTGAGATATGATGATTTGTAAATTGTCCAGCGTATTTTAAACAATAGTGGTTTTTGATTTATATCTATTTTCAAATTTTTCTGTTGCCGCTCCTTGAGATGTTCATAATTCTTTTAATGTATTTTGGGATAGCATAGATAAAATTCTAACATTGCAATAAACATGGTTATTTTATGAAAATATTTACTGTGCCATATACGACTTAGAAGTTTCATGAATTTCAATAAATTTTCAAATTTTATTTCACCAATCCTAGAGATGTTCACGGGGTCTCACCTACATGGTCAGATAGATCAGTGAAACCCCTATGTGGGTAATGAACGGTATCTAATTATGATGATTTTTAACTAGTCCAGAGACATTTTTACGTTTACGGTTATATAGCCCATCCCAGAAATGTTCACGGGATCTCTTTCATATATTCGAATAGGTCAGACAATTTTCTATCAATATTGTGAAAAATGGGACACGAATGATGATTTTCATCATGTTTTCCATAATTTACAACTTCTTCGTTTGCAATTTTACTCTCAATTGGAAATTTTGGTATTTTCTCCAATAGGATTTTTACCCAATTGACATTCCCAAATAAGCTACGAACCCGATTTATTGTGAAAACAATCAAATAACAAAAATCCTATGGATGTTCACAAGGTCACGTTTATACTTTTAGATAGTTCAAAGTTTCGACTATCGATAGTTCCGAACAGGGTTCAATTGTGATGATATTTACTGGACCATATATGACTTAGAAGTTTCATGAATTTCAATAAATTTTCAAATTTTATTTCACCGATCCTAGAGATGTTCACGGGGTCTCACCTACATGGTCAGATAGATCAGTGAAACCCCTATGTGGGTAATGAACGGTATCTAATTACGATGATTTTTAACTAGTCCAGAGACATTTTTACGCTTCCGGTTATATCGCCCATCCCAGAAATGTTCACGGGATCTCTTTCATATATTCGAATAGGTCAGACAATTTTCTATCAATATTGTGAAAATGGGACACGAATGATGATTTTCATCATGTTTTCCATAATTTACAACTTCTTCGTTTGCAATTTTACTCTCAATTGGAAATTTTGGTATTTTCTCCAATAGGATTTTTACCCAATTGACATTCCCAAATAAGCTACGAACCCGATTTATTGTGAAAACAATCAAATAACAAAAATCCTATGGATGTTCACAAGGTCACGTTTATACTTTTAGATAGTTCAAAGTTTCGACTATCGATAGTTCCGAACAGGGTTCAATTGTGATGATATTTACTGGACCATATATGACTTAGAAGTTTCATGAATTTCAATAAATTTTCAAATTTTATTTCACCGATCCTAGAGATGTTCACGGGGTCTCATCTACATGGTCAGATAGATCAGTGAAACCCCTATGTGGGTAATGAACGGTATCTAATTATGATGATTTTTAACTAGTCCAGAGACATTTTTACGCTTCCGGTTATATCGCCCATCCCAGAAATGTTCACGGGATCTCTTTCATATATTCGAATAGGTCAGAACAATTTTCTATCAATATTGTGAAAATGGAACACGAATGATGATTTTCATATGCTTTTTAAGTTAGCGGACATTTCTCAGCGGAAAATAAGAGTTTTCGTTACTCGCCGCAAGTGGCAGCTCAATCACAATAGAGAATTTATTTTGTTATACAATTAGAAATTTCTTATTCCTTTTGTATCTCTTTTTTCACTAAATAAAACATCCCAGCGGAATAAAAATATTAAATATGATCCTTAAAATGACAAATTGATTGATCTCCGAAGTAAAAGAACACGGTAAATGAAATCTTGAAATTTAACAATATTCCGTCTTTCACGATGAAATTTAGATAAAAGTATTGATCAGGGGTCCAAACCTTAGGACAAAATTCTAGGATCTGTTCATGTTGGACTAAACTAGGCCATCTCATTACCAATACTTTTGAAAATTTAATTTTTTTATTAGTTTATTTTCAGTTTTTGGCCAATATCTCAAAAACTTCCACTAGTACCCAATACTTTCGATTGTTTTCTAATAGCTCAGGTCATACTGAGACTACCAGGAAAATCTGGGAAAAATTGATGGATTAGAATTTTCACTATAATTTTTCCATTTTCTGCGGCCATATAAGTTATTTTTAGTTTGTGGGCACGTAAAAATGTCTCTGGACTAGTTAAAAAATCATCATAATTAGATATCGTTCATTACCCACATAGGGGTTTCACTGATCTATCTGACCATGTAGGTGAGACCCCCGTGAACATCTCTAGGATTGGTGAAATAAAATTTGAAAATTTATTGAAATTCATGAAACTTCTAAGTCGTATATGGCACAGTAAATATTTTCATAAAATAACCATGTTTATTGCAATGTTAGAATTTTATCTATGCTATCCCAAAATACATTAAAAGAATTATGAACATCTCAAGGAGCGGCAACAGAAAAATTTGAAAATAGATATAAATCAAAAACCACTATTGTTTAAAATACGCTGGACAATTTACAAATCATCATATCTCAACCTTATTCACCACACACGTGAGGTTTTGACTTAGCTATTCAGCCATATAGGTGAGACCCCGTGAACATCTCTAGATTCGGAGATATAAAAGTAGAAACATTGTCTAAAAAAACTTCTTTAGAATTCAAAAAACTTTAGTGAATTATATTACAATTTTCTCGTGTTTATCTGAAATTGTTAGAAAATTATTTGATCTTTACAGCGACACTATTAGGGATTCAGGGACTTCTCTAGTATAAATGTTAAAGATTATCTAAAAGTGTTTCAATTTCACTACAAAACAAATCCAATTGGAATATTTTTTGAATTTAACAGTGTACATTTTTGGTATTATTTTTGGTATGTATTTCACAATCATATTGGCATGGCTTTTAACTTGGATAGAGCAATAGGTTTTCTGAACGACATGTTGGTAGTTTCTAATGTGTCTATTCGCCTTGCTAGAAAATTCATAAAATTTGAAAATTGAGGATTTTCTAAATCAGATGTACACAAAGCCCGCACAATGCTTTGAATTTATCATATAATTTCTGTACCAACAGAAAGATGAGCCAGTGGTCTCGTGTTTCGGCGTTTTCTCCTCCTTCTCCTTCTCAAAACAAAACCATATTGGAAGCTTAATAAGCCTCACATCTAAAATGCTGGCATTCTGTAGATTGAGAACTTGCAGACAATTCCTAGTACGTGGTACAAACCACCACATTTTCGAATAGCGCTAAACAAGCATTCCGCGACACTATTTGCTAAATTATGTAATATTTTAGCTCGAATTTGGTTGTAATTGGTATTCTAATGGCGTTCAAAATTATTCGAAAACGGCAAGTATATTTTGAAATTGTACGTTTTACTTATGCAACAACTTTAGCACTTTTCTAAAAGGAGGAAATAGAATTTCGCAAAATAAAATTTCGCAAATTTCGTCTATAACGATCTTATAAACAAAATAGTTAAACTACAAATGGACATGGCAAACCAAATATTTTTAAAAGTGTAGCACATAAATGTTTAATGCCATAACAATTAGGTTACCTCAGATTCTTGTTTAGGTCAATCAAATATGACCAGCTACTACAAAATCAATTAAAAAAGCCATCAAACTGCAATAAAAATGTCTATTCTCTACACGTATATCCTTATAAATCGTGTTACATCCCAAAATAATTAAACATAAAAATACTTCCGGGTCAGTTAGTCAAAAAAAGGAGGAAAGAAACATTAAAATTTTAATGAGAAAACTGTTTTTTGTACGTTTTCTAAATGTCGGTGAAAAACCAGGTATTGCATGACAAAGATATAATAGCTGGTAATTATAAGCTGTTAAGTATATTTTTGATAATAAAATTTCTAATAAATTTCCTGTATATAATAGCTAGTAATAAAAGACGAAAATATATATAAAGCTTTATTGTGCTTTTATGTTACATAATATACCGTTCTATATAGGAAAACTATAAATTTTATTCAAAAACTAAACTATAAAAAAATTTGTTACGAGTATGTGAATATTGTGCAGACTTATCTGCTCCAGTCTACTCTATTCGAAAAAAAAAATTTATTTGTTTTTATTTAATCTGTTGGTTATTTATACATTTACATATATATATATATTTTGGGGAGGAAGAGGATTGACAGATTTTTCGAAAGTTTTTTAAGCAAATTTATTGCAACCTGAGAGATATAATTTTGTGAATATTTGGGCAAGTACTCCTCTATAATATACGATAGTACACAGATTTATGGGTAGAGCTTAATGAAACTAATTATTTATTTACGACTTACCTAAAACTTTTTCCGAAAATTCGGATATTTTATTATCAACTAATTTCAGTGATTCTAGCCGTAATCCTTGAAACGTCTCATCGTCCACACTTTGTAAATTTGTTCGGGATATTTCAATATGTCGCACGCTTCCATGTAAGAATTCTGAAAATATATAAATAAATAATAAATTGTAAGCTTCAATGAAAAACATTATAATTTCGTGTATTATATTAGGTAACTATTTGCATTATTTACTCCACCCTCATCGTTCTCCACCCATTCCATCATCCAAATTTTCTATATACTCGTATATACAGAAAAATGCAACGGAAGTTTTAATTTTATTTTAATTTGAAACTGTAGTGATATTTTAATATTAAGTTTTTGTGCTTTTTTATTTCTTCAGAAACTTTCAGAAAATAAATGCATATATGTGTGTGTGTGTGTGTATGCAGAAAGGCCCATGCATGAAAAATTCACCAATAATAAAAAAAAACATTATACTTTCACGTAATGAACTTTTAAATGCATGAAATTTTCCTAAACTCAACAAAACAGAAAAAATAAACTTTATAATGCAATTTTATAATTAAAGTAGATAGTGACTTGAGTGTTTCGAGAAAATTTGTATAATTTTCACATGCAGAAAAATTTATATAAACGTTATATACTGAAATTTTAATTATATGTATGTTTCTAGATTGCGGAGTTTATACGAGTGTAATGCATATATGAATCGTGTTGCGTCAAGACTGTAATTGAGTTTTGCAATTTATACAAAAAAATAAAAAAAAAACTAATAAAATGTTATTTCAAAATTAGAAATTTGTGAAGTATTTTCAAATGATAAATCAAATAAATATATGAGGGTACTGCATGCATAAATTATGTAGCTATACATACGAATGTGGAACTATGTTGAATTTAAGAACAAATGTCTTTGACATTATTTATTGAGTATATTATTTATCTAAAGTCAACTGGATACATATTTTTGTTTACTAGAAACATCGTTCGTTTATTTCCGTTTAATATTCAGAAAATGTGCAGTACTTGCACATAACCATTTGATGAATCGTTTTGGTATAGTTAACCATTTATTTTATGTAGGTTGCATAATATTTATACTGAAGATGGATCGTCTAAGTAAGGTCGTATGCTATGGAACCAAGATTGCTTTCATATAGAATTCAACCTAATATTGAACGAGCTAGATAAACATTGATTAGTTTAGTGAATTTCTTTTACTAATGAAGAAATATGCGAATCAACAAAGATATGAAAATTCTACTAAATTTATCCTAAAGCTACACACAATTCTGTTTATGAATGCATGAGAGCATTTAGGCGTTTTTTCAGAAAAGAAAACAGTTCAATTAAAACCGTAATCAAAACTCGATGAAAACCCAAATACTAAAAAACAGTTGAGTGCTATTTCATGACAGATGTAACCGATTGCCTTACTTTGTTTTTTCTACCTCGTTAACTATTTTACTGATGAATTCAAACAGATTAGTCGAAGTGGATTGGCCAGACGTAAATGCATGCTGGATTTAAAGTTGTTGTATATTACTAATTCAAATTATTTATGAATTGATGATGAAGTTGATATTCGTCTCTTTGTGTCATTTTAAAAATTTTCCATTTTTCGCGAATCAAGACTATACTTAAAGTTTTGAAAAGGTTACATAAGCGAGTTGTTAAAATCTTAGTGTATACTTCAAAATAGACTAGAGTATGTTACCAGGACTACAACCGCCCCCAAAATGCTTTAAGGCCGACAATAATTTTCTTCAAAAATAACAGGACGTGCGATTGATACGTTATTATTGCCGGGAGGAATAGCCAATTCACTGAAACGGCATATGCAAATCTACATAACACAGCGCAAAAATGCATAAAAGAAATTTTTGCACATAGAAAGCATTGGATCAAATAATGTAATATTACAACAACAAATATCATATTATTACATTCTTTTCGTATTAAAAACGGGAGGGGTGAATATGTTGTGGACAACGCAAATTCTTTAACCACGAATGTATACTAAAACAAACAATTAAACTTACTATAGACTTTCGGTAAAAACTGTCTTGTACAAGCAGGAATCGGTATTCCTGGTTAAATTTCAGGAAACTAATAAGGACAACTCTTCTTGGTTCAAAATCTTTAAATCTATTTAAATATTTTAATTCTTTGCCGCTTTTTGTAAATGCACAAATTTTCACTAAATATCGCAAGGATCTCAAAATTAATGGAAAATTTTAAGTGTGATGGTCAACCATTCCGAATAGTCAATCCGCTTGGACTATTTTACAATCTATTTGTTTTTAACGGTTTTTCTTGCATATGATATACTGACACTTCCCATGTTCCAGTTTATGAAAACTCCGGCGAAAATCACTGAGAATTCCAAATTTATAGAAAAAGCTTGAGTAAGGAGTTTCGTTTCGTAGAAATAATCCATCTGGACCATACAAGGGACAAATTAAACAAGTTTTTTTTCAAAATTTGTCAACTCCCTTTAAATTTTGGAAAACTGATCTGGAACAATACTACACTTTAAAAAAAAATTACTACTGTTGTGGTTTATAATTTTAAGTTTAATTAAATAATTTATTACACAGTTTTTCTCTATATTTGTTTCGTGTATTTATGATTTTTATAATTGTTATTATTTATTACAATGATATTTATAATTTCAGGTACTTGTACTTTGGTGTAATCGTTAACACCACTTTTTTTAGACTGAATTTATTAAACGTTTTAAGTATTTATTACACCTCGGTTTACAAAGTATGTGAAGTTATCCCACGATTCTATCCCAGAAAATAACATAATTTCATCAGGCAACACTAATTAATAAAAACCCCATTTGCTCTTCTGTGAAGTATGTGAAGTTATCATATGATTCAAAATAAAACGTAATTGGTGAAGTTAGCCCAGCCCAGAATATATTTAAAATCACGTTAAATACAATAATTAAATTCGTTATTTTTTAATTAAGAGTATTTTATATCAATATACATGAACGAACTAAAATTACATTAGACACGATAAAGGTAGTTGGCACGTCAAAAGTATAAACTTGTCGGATTAAGGCTATGTTGTTTTAAGATCGCCACAGTCATCGCCTCACTTTTAGAAAAGTTAGAAAAAAATCGTTCCGTGGCAGACCTTGTTAAAGTTAACCGAAAGTTGCCAGCCGAAAGTGAAAAAATCGATAATGCAGATAGTGTCTTGACTACTTGAGCCGCAAGTTAAATAAATTATATATTAAATTGAAATATCGTAGTCGAAAGTGCATAATCTACTTAACCAGCCGCAAACATATGTATCGGGACAAACAACAAATGCAATTTCCAATCTAAACGATATTAACTAATAGTTTCATGTGTTTATTATAGCAGCATACGGCCAACTTACAAAAATTTATTTTATATAGATGTTATAGATTTAACCAGATAGACACCAAAATGACTATGCTGATTCGATAGCCCATGACCATAGGTAGATTTTGATTATAGGTTAGGGGTAAGTCTGATGGGGTTATAGGGGTGAAATTTTTATCTTTCCCTTATTCCGACGATAAAATCGTTCAACATTCCAGATTTTGGCACATGGACACCAATCTGACAATGCTGATTCGATAGCCCATGACCATATGTAGATTTTGATTATAGGTTAGGGGTAAGTCTGATGGGGTTATAGGGGTGAAATTTTTATTTTTCACATATTCCGACGATAAACTCGTTCATCATTCCAGATTTTGGGACATGGATACCAATCTGACTATGCTGATTCGATAGCCCATGCTCATAGGTAGATTTCGATTATAGGTTAGGGGTAAGTCTGATGGGGTTATAGGGGTGAAATTTTTTTTTTTTCACATATTCCGAAGATAAAATCGTTCATCATTCCAGATTTTGGGACATGGAAACCTATCTGATAATGCTGATTCGATAGCCCATGACCATAGGTAGATTTTGATTATAGGTTAGGGGTAAGTCTGATGGGGTTATAGGGGTGAAATTTTTATTTTTCACATATTCCGACGATAAAATCGTTCATCATTCCAAAGTTTGGGACATGGACACCAATCTGACAATGCTGATTCGATAGCCCATGACCATAGGTAGATTTCGATTATAGGTTAGGGGTAAGTCTGATGGGGTTATAGGGGTGAAATTTTTATCTTTCCCTTATTCCGACGATAAAATCGTTCATCATTCCAGATTTTGGGACATGGACACCTATCTGACTATGCTGATTCGATAGCCCATGACCATAGGTAGATTTCGATTATAGGTTAGGGGTAAGTCTGATGGGGTTATAGGGGTGAAATTTTTATTTTTCCTTTAATTTGACGATAAAAACGATCATCATTTTTCGGCTGCATAAAACAAATATGGCATTTGACACCCATAACCCCATCAGGCTTATCCGTAACCTATAATCAAAATCTACCTATTGTCATGGGCTATCGAATCAGCATAGTCAGATTGGTGTCCATGTCCCAAAATCTGGAATGATGAACGATTTTATCGTCGGAATATGTGAAAAATAAAAATTTCACCCCTATAACCCCATCAGACTTACCCCTAACCTATAATCGAAATCTACCTATGGTCATGGGCTATCGAATCGGCATAGTCATATTGGTGTGTATCTGGTTAAATCTAATCGTTCACTTAAATGAGACTTTTCCAAATTTTCGGCTGAAGTAGTCAAGATACTTTTTGTATTATCGATTTTTTCATCTTCGGCTGCCAACTTTCGACTTTCACTATATAGGTCTGTTATTGAGATTTTTCTTTTAAAAAATTAATGTATTATTTGTTACTTTAAAATCTGTATTGGCGGGATTTTTTGATTGAATATTGAAGTTAAACACAATCTGCATTATCGACATATTACGGCATTTCAACTTGGGGTGGAAATATCATAACTGCATTACCACCTTTCGGCTGGGTTATCAAAGACACTAACTGCATTACCATCTTTCGGCTGGAAACTTTCGGCTAACTTTAACAGTATCCGTGGCAGATGATCGTTCTGGGCCAGAGATACCCACACATTTAATTTGTATACTATGTTGTCGTGTACCAATAAAATTAGTATAATTTTTTATTGGGCCCAGGGCCCAATTGCGCAAAGTTACCACGGATTTTTCTTTTTGGGTAATTAAATTTTTCTTGCTATTTCATATGAATTTGGCAATTTTACTCGTAGGTTTTGAAAATAATCGTCGGGATTATAAATATTTAAGTGAATGTTCTATTTCAAATGGCATTAAATTTGTAGAAGAATGTGGGGTTGAATTGTAGGTAAACATTTCAAATGGTAACCACTAGTCCCAGTTGTAAGATTCATGATCGGTATAGGATCTTAAGTATTCAACAAGTGTTCGATGAGACCTCTCTAAACCACCATTTGTTTGCGGGTGCAATAGATTGCAATTTTTTTATTTTCAATAATTTACACATGTTTTGAAATAACTGACTAATAAAATTAGTTCCTTGATCGGTAAGAATGCACGATGGTTACCCAAATCTGCATATAAAGTTTTCAACAAAAACTTGAGCAATGGTTTCCGACATTTGATTTTCGATAGGAATGGCAAGTGAAAATTTTTATAAGTCATCCCGCATGGTAAGAATATATCGATTGTTGTATGAAACGTTTAATGGACCAACGAGGTCTAGAATAATTTTCTCAAATGGGGTTTTTGAAGTTGTTGTCTCCACCATGGGAAGTTTAGTTATAGTTTTGAGATTTTATTTTTCTGGCATAATTCACATTTTTTAATAAATTTTCTAATTTTGGTCAACATTTTTGGAAAGTAATAATAAGATTTGATCCTTTTGAAAGTTCTTTATATTCCTTGGTGTCTTCCTAATCTAGATATCATTATCTAGAAAAGTGATAAAATTTTGAGGAGATCCATTTGATGATTGAATTGAATTTTTGTTGTTATTTGATGTGGTATGG
The DNA here is from genome assembly GCA_963691935.1 of Nephrotoma guestfalica. Classification (NCBI taxonomy): domain Eukaryota; kingdom Metazoa; phylum Arthropoda; class Insecta; order Diptera; family Tipulidae; genus Nephrotoma; species Nephrotoma guestfalica. Next base: position 44,630,447 of record OY829913.1, on the reverse strand, counting down.
TTTAATGTTTGGTCAAGATTTGATTTCGGTTCACTAGGTTTTGCTTGCGAACGAGTAACAACATTAATTAGGTTTCCTCGATCGGCAAATTTTAAATTGATTCTAATCAAAGCGTCCGCGTTAAGATTGTCTCTTCCTGGCTTATACATTATATCGAAATCGTATTCATCTAATTCGATTCTCCAGCGCATTAAACGTGACGATAAATTTTTTGCTTTATTTAGCCACAATAGTGGTTTATGGTCTGTAATAATAGTAAATTTTACGCCATACAAATAAGGACGAAAACGTTTTATAGCAAAAATTATGGCAAGCAATTCCTTCTCCACAGTAGAATAGTTTCGTTCAGCTTTATTTAGTACCCGGTTTGCATACGCCACAGGTAAGTCATCATCGCCTATTCTCTGTGAAAGAACTGTGCCAAGTGCTACATCGCCAGCATCTGTTGTGACATAAAATTGTTTCTGGAAATTGGGATATTGAAGATTGGGGTTTTGATTAATTTTTCTTTTAATTTTTGGAAACTCTAGTTGTGCTAGTTCTGAAAATTTATTTATAAATCTTCTATAATATCCTGCCAATCCTAAAAATGATTTAATTTCCTTTTGGTTTTTAGGGATTGGAAAGTTTTGAATTACCTCGATCTTTGATGGGTCTGGTTTAATTCCGTTATTAGTTATGATGTGACCCAGATAGCAAATTTCTTTAATTCTAAGGGAATGACACTTTAGAGGTTGCAATTTTAAATTATATTTTCGAAATGATTGAAATACTTGCAATAATTTTTTATTATGATCGTTAAAATTACGAGTATAACCGTATATAACTACGTCATCTAAATATACGAACCATTTCAAGCCAGTTTAATCCAGATAACATAGTGTGCATAATTCGTTGAAATGTTACTGGTCCCTTTAAACCAAAGGGCATTCTTGTGAAGTGATAGTGACCCATCTGGGTGCTAAAAGCAGTTTATATTTATCTTCTTCACTTAGAGGTATTTGATGATAGCCGTCTGCTAAGTCGAATGTCGTAAAATAAACTGCATCTCCTAATTGTTCTAAAATTTCTGCGATATTGGGCAATGGAAATATGTCAAATCATTTAAGCAGGGAAAATCTACTATGACTCGCCAACGTTTAGATTGATCGCTAGATTTTTTCGGGACAATTAGTAAAGGGGAGTTGAATGGGCTGTTGCTGTTTTCAATTATGCCATTTTCAAGCATTTTCTCCACTTGTGAGTTAATTTCGAATTTTGCCGAATGAGGAAGACGATAAGATTTTATATTGACCGGTTGTGAATCAGGTTTTAATGGAATATGGTGAAATCCTGCATTTGTAATTGTCAGTTGATCACCAGGTAAGAAAAATATATCATTAAATTCACCTCAAATCTTAATGATGAATGACTTTTCTTCATTATTCAAGTGAGCTGTGTCGATTTGATTTTCCAAATTCTGCAATCTATCTTCTAGTGAATCTGACCAATGTTTTAAAGTAAAAATTTGATAATGCTCTAAACTTTCTGGTTCTATGTACATGTCATCTAGTTTTACAGGAAAATCGTTGGTGTCTACAACGCTTACTGTTGCAAATGAGTTTATTATGTTAATGATTGCATTTGCTATGCACACGTCTGGTTTTATCATTTGTGAGTGACATAAATATTCATTGACACGTTTAATTTTAAACCTAATTTTGACTATCCTTTCTGAACGAAATCGTCGTAATGGAAATTAAACGAAAAACAAAATAATTTGTGTGTTGTGAAATTTTCTTTTGATATAAATGAAGATTTTTTATCGTTACTATTTGTATCGTAAATAAGATTAGATGAGTGTAGATTTAAATGGTTTGAACTCACACCGCTACATTCTTCGGTTCCCGATGAAGTTCGTTTAAGATTTCCGTTGTTTGTGATTGCGAAGTTGATGGTTTGTTGCTGAATGTTATCGGATTGGCTCCTTCGTTGGTTGGATCTTTCGCGAGATCGACAGACGCTAATATGATGACCAAACTTTTTGCAATAGGCACATAGATACGAAATTTGATTAGTTCGAGGAATCGCCATATCTGAATCAAATATGTTAAATTAGAATGGATATAACGGGTGTTTTTTTAGGAGGTTTGTTTTTCCGATAGATGTCGTTTTATTTTATGACAGTTGTTTTGACAGCTCAAAGTGGCATTTCTACTCAGTATTGTTTGGCAAATCATTATGAATAGGTTAACTCCAGAACAACGTTTTCAAATCGTGGAAATTTATTTTCAAAATCAGTGTTCAATTAAAAATGTTTATAGAGCACTTCGTGAATTTTATGGTGCACATAATCGTCCGTCAGAGACCACCATAAAGAACGTAATTACCAAATTTCGGTCTACATTCACTCTTTTGGATGCCAAGCCACCGACAAGAATGAGAAGAGTTCGTACAGAAGAAAATATTGCTGTCGTTGAGGCCAGTGTCGAAGAAAACGACAATTTATCGATTCGTCGTCGTGCTCAGCAAATTGGACTTTGTCCATCGACTTTATGGAAAATTTTACGTAAAGATTTGGGTTTGGTGCCATACAAAATTCAATTGGTGCAAGAATTAAAGCCACACGACCATCGTTTGCGCCGTGAATTCAGTGATTGGTCGTTAAATCAATTGAACGAAGATCCATTTTTTTACCGTAAAATTCTCTTCAGTGATGAGGCGCATTTTTGGTTAAATGGATACGTCAACAAACAAAATTGTCGCATTTGGAGCAAAGATAATCCACACGCCGTTCTAGAATTACCAATGCATCCTGATAAATGTACTGTTTGGTGCGGTCTATGGGCTGGTGGGATCATCGGTCCATATTTCTTTAAAAATGAGGAAGGACGACGCGTTACCGTGAATGGAAATCGATACAGAACCATGTTAAATGAGTTTTTGTTGTCAAATCTTGAAGATATGGATATGAATGAAATGTGGTTTCAACAAGATGGTGCCACTTGCCATACAGCACGTGAAACAATCGACTTATTGAAAGAAACTTTCAACGACAACATTATTTCGAGAAATGGTCCGGTGAATTGGCCTCCGCGTTCGTGCGATTTGACGCCACTCGATTACTTTTTGTGGGGATACGTGAAGTCATTGGTTTATGTGGATAAACCTCAATCGATTGACGCTTTGGAAACCAATATTCAACGTGTCATTGCTGACATACGCCCTCAAATGCTTGAAAAAGTGCTGGAAAATTGGACCTCCAGAATGACATTTGTGAAAAATAGTCGTGGTAGCCATATGCCAGAAATTGTGTTTAAATGTTAAATGCCAAAAAATTATCTACCAAATAAAACAAAATTTTGGTCATTTCATAATTTTATATGTGTTTTATTCAAAAAAAAAATCGGCAACCTCTTAAAAAAACACCCTTTATTTAGCTGTAGTATAACCTGGTACGCAGATTCGGCTAAGACTCCTATGAATGGATACATTTTGCTTTTTATTTCACTTATGTGTTGTTCGTCCAAGATAAATTACTATACACATTTTGAGACCAAGGTAGCCCTTCCGAATCAACTCTGTTTGTATATACTAACTCCATTGCAAGAAATGTCATCAAATATGTTTGCCGATGGATGTTTTAGATAGAAAATCAAGTAATTGGTTTTGGTAAAATTTAATCTAAGATTGTTGTCTAAGAAATAATCATTTAGTTTTCAGTTCAATGTATGAAGAGGCTTTGTATATTAAACCCGCGTCATTGGTAAATAGTTGAATTTTTCCTTTTAGTGGGAAGCAGAAAACGTCATTAATATAAATCAAAAATAATGTAGGACCAAGAATTGATCCTTGTGGAACTCCATCAAGTAGTCGCATGCTCTTAGATTCAAAATGATTTAGTCTCACAGTACATAAGGTAATTTTCAATTAATTTAATTGCTTTACCAGAGACTTCGTAAATGGACAACTTTTCTAAGAGAATACGATGACTGACGCAATCGAGCGGTTTTTGAATATCCAAGAACAGACAAGTGTTGTAATTTTTGGCTTCAATGGATTCATAGATATTTTCAACAAGGTTGAGGGTAGCTGAAACTGTACTGCAATTTTTAGTGAATCCATACTGATTTTTATCGATTATTTTATTGAAGTTTAAATGTTCTAAGAGAGATTTATGGATTATCATTTCAATTTTTTTACTGAAAATAGGTAGTATAGAAATTGGTCGATAATTAGTAAGTAGGGAGGGGTCGCCTGTTTTGAAGATAGGAATAACATCAGATTTGTTTAGAAATGATGGAAATATACAATGATCAATCCAAGAGTATATCGCTACAATCAGAGAATTTGCAATAAATATTTATTATTCAAGAGTTTAGCGAACACTTTATCATAACCAGGTGCACAATGCCTTTCAAGTTATTGATACAGTTAGTTATTTCATCTGTGGTGATATTTTGAAAGTTATTTAAGGATCGGCTAATTGGCTTAGGTGTTATAATATAATTATTAAATGAGTTCTGCACTGATAAATTCAGTTCGACTTTTTATAAAATGTTCATTGAACTTGTTTACAATTTCTTGTTGGTTAGTAATTACTCTATTGTTGAAACATTATTATTGGTCAATATTTCATTAACTAAACCCCACATCTTTCTGGGATATGGCGAATTTTCAATAAATTTCGACGTGTAATAATTTTTTTACAAGGTGGCTGACACGAAGTGTTACCAAAACAAAACACCATACAATTTTTATTTTTTCATGAATTTTATTGAATCAAAGTAAAAAATCTTCACAAATATTCAAATTTTTGAATTGCGTTAGTAGTTTTCGATTTGGCCACCCTTAGCCGCGATTATGGCCTTCAAACGGCCGACAAAGCTATTGCATGCAGCACGAAAGTGGCTCTGTGGTATTTTGGCCCATTACCGGCGAAGCGCTTGCTTGAGATGATCGACACTTTGGTATTTTTTTGTTTCAACCTTGCTCTTCAAAATTACCCAAACCGAGAAATCTAGAGGATTTGCATCCAGTAAATTTGGTGGCCATTGGGCGGTGAAAATGAACCGCGGAACGTTGTTTCTCAGCCAATATTGATTGACGCGCGCTTTATGACTCGGCGCCGAGTTTGAAATGTCCAAGCTCTGCGGCCGAAATGTTTTTGTGCCCAAGGCTTCAACGCTCCCTCTAACACATGATCTTGATAAATTTGAGCATTTATCTTGATGCCACGATCCAAAAAAACTAGCGGTGAACGGCTTTTAGCCGATGAAACCATCACCATCGGCGGCGCTTGGTTTTCAGTGGCAATCCGTTGATTCATATTTTCAGTAGAACAGCTGGGCAAGAAAATCCGGTCGTTTTGCTTGTTCACATATTGCTCAATAACGAACGGTGACTCATCGGAGAAAACCAAATTTGGCAAATCGCCACTTTCGTGCAAGCGTAATAACTCCTTTGCTCTTTCCACTCTAACTTTTTTTTGAGCATCCATCGGTGAGACCATTCGTTTTATGCAATTTCAAGGCCTTTAGTCCAAGATGATCTTTCAATATGTGCTGCATCCGTTCGAGCGAAATGTTTGTCTCACGAGTCATTTCTCTGCCGCTACGGCTCAGATTCCGAGCCCATTTGGCCTTCACCTTCCGAATGATATCCGGCGATGTTGCAGTGCGTTTCGGTTCACCACCATGGCGTTTTGCAATGCTGCCAGTAACGTTATAACGATTAATGGTGCGATACACAAACATTTTATTCACATGCAGATGTGTTAACTGGTTAACAATCTGCGGCTGTAGTTTTCCAGCCAAATATAGAGCAATCACACTAATACGCTTGGATTCCATTGCGGATAACTTTTTTTCTGAATATTATTTCCCACTAAAATGTTTTTGTCCGCTTGTAAACAATGGAAGAACTGTCAATTACAGTGTAAATTTGAGCACTCTGTCATCACCAGTTTGACAGCAATGACAGTCTGAAGTTTGTAACACTTCGTGTCAGTCACCCGGCAATTTCCGAATTATGATGTTTTGTTTATCCCTGCAATCTGTTCTGGGGCCAAGGCTCTCCCAACTCTTTAGCGGTTTTGCTTCGTCTGTCCTTACTTTTACGACAGTGTCAGCCAATTCGAGGACGTACGGTTATATAGGACCGATTTTATCACCATCTGCACATTGTATAGCTCCAAGCCAGCTTATACTGACATGGAAGATGGATCGGCCCATGAGTTTTGTACTCCGACAGAGGGTCATAGATGTATTCCAGTTCATCACAGATCATAATCTGTTGATGAAAATTTCATTTACATCCTGCCCCTATCAGGATTCGAACCCGGTACCTCCCGATCTAAACGTCAAAGCTTTTACCACTGTCCCATTTGGTAAGTTAATTTCGGCATTAACTTTGTAAATTGTTTGTTGAGTAAATCATACATCACTTAATCACAATTGACGTGGAATACAATAGTTGTTGACTTGTCCGCGATTATTAGGCGTTGTCTACTAGAAGTCGACGAGTGGTCGACGTTATCCACGAGTTGTCGTCGTTGTGGACGAGTTGTGGACACGGTCACATACAAATTTGTAGATGACGCGTAAATGCCCATCTCTGCGTACATTAAAGCATCGTATACTAGCAATACCCGAGTAAGTACATTGATTTGTTGCATATTAATAGAACGTTAATGTCGAAAGGAATCGTCTATGATGATGAAAGAATATGTGTCAAAAGTGTCATACTTCAATCGTCTTTCAAATTAAATGTTATCAGAAGAAAATTGAAAGTTTCGCCCTTGTATCAATATTTTTCAATTTGTTCGAAAACAGGTCTGTCTAAAATTTAGGTAAACATTCGCCAAATAAATTTTAAAATTCCAGAGAAAAGGTATGTTAATCTACTATTTGGACACCTACGCGTACTCAACATTTTGTACAGTACCAAAGACTTACCATTAGGAAGTATACTACGATCATATACATAAAATTGTTTAAACATTATAACCTCGCCATGATTTGTTTGACAGTTTTGACATTAAACAAAACAAAAATAATAAATACACTTTGTTGTTATTTTGTTTTACGTTTTGAAAAATTTCTAATTCATTCTAACATCAATCAATTGTCTGTGCGCGCGGTTTTACAACATTTCATCAATTCCCTGCCGAATCCGGGCGTTTATCAATTCCTCTTTAATAATAAAAAATAATTTCGTTTTTCATTTTACTCTCCCAATAAAGCAAAAGCTAAATTTGAAAGTTTAGACAAACTTTTAACTTTTGTTTTCGTTTACATTTTTGTTTTTTTTTATGGGTGAAACATCCTCTATAACAACTTTCCTCGATTTGTGTCGTATGTTGTGTGTATATCCAAGTATTTGTAGTACTATGTATGTAGCACATTAAATTTTGCCGGGGGTTATCTACTGCACATGTGTTTACGATAACTGTTTTGAAAAATTTTAGTTTTGTTTGCCAGAAACATAATTTTCAATTTACCTTTCATTTTCAAACAATTTTCATTTGTTTTTTGTGTGTAATGGGTACTTGTATTTCACTATATTGAAGGAAGGGTGTATAGTATGTTGTGTATACACGTGCATTACAGTAGGTCATCGATTTTCTATTAAATTTTCTTCGATACTGTGGTGGGTGGTGATGTGCCTTAGGTATTGTGTGCAGGAAATGTTTAGAGAACAAAAAAAAATTTATAAAGTGCTTGTACATAAAATAACTGAGTTGAACATGAAATTTTTAATAGCTTGGCAAAATATATTCATGTATTGATCAACAAGTATAATATACAATAAAAAATTTATATAGAAATATTCCAAATATTTTCCACACCCACAAAGAAATAGAAAAATTGTTCAAGCAAAATTTGAAAAATTTATGGATTGATAATACAAAAAAATGATAAAATAAAATTGTAATCGGTTTTATAACTCTTGTTTGTATACGTACGAAAAAAATGAAAATCAAATACTCTTGTGTGCCACTCACACACATTAGCACAATTTAACAATAAAACATTTATAGGAAATCATTAAATTTGAGCTTTTTATTTACAATTCAGTACAGAACTGAACTCAAGTATGGAAATTTTAAAACATAACTAGAATAAAACATTGCAAAAAGCTAATGATAAATGAGTAGACCTCATAGGGGGCAATACATAGTGCACACCAGCAACATAAACTTTATGTAGCTTTTAATGTTATTTTCGGGAACAACATAACCAATTTAAATCAATTCAATAAACGATAATAATCTGTTTAAAAAATAATAAAACACAGAAGTCAACCAAAAGCAAAAAACGAAAATTAAAACTTTTATCATACCGTTTCTACCTCAAGGTAATAAAAAATAAAGCTTTTTGTGCTTTTTATAAAATATTTCCGCACAATTTCTCATTTAACATAAATTTAAAAAATATAAATTTTTTTTATTAGTTTTATAGCACCGGCAATGAAAATTAACAGCACAGCTTATAATTTAAGCTTTCAGTTGGTTTTCTTTTATTTGCATATAACGAGTATATACCTTTCTATTGTATTAGAATGCGAAATAGAATATGATTGCCTAAGAGGTGTAAAATATTTTTATTATGCAAACTTTTTTTATATGCAAAATCTCGATTGCATCACGGTGTTTAGATATTGATATTAGGGATATAAAAAGAAAGAGAGGTCCTGTTTTTAATGAAGCCATTAGTTATTGTGGTTCTCCACAAGTGGTTGTTGTGCTGTCATAATCAAATATGGCGTATAGTAGTTCAGAGTGAGTTGGTGACACAACGGAAAATTTATTTCAGGAGGATCCAAGAAAATTTAATGAGAAACAATTAACCAATAACGATAATGCATCTGCTTTAGATGTGCTGCCGGGTAATTAGTTAATTTACTCTCATTGTTTTAATTAGGAATAGTGTGTGTAACAAAATTCTATCTAATTCTGTTGCTGACCTATCCCAATAGTACTAACTTCCCAAGAACATGACCCCGAAGATAATATCTTCAACTATTTCTAGTATGATGCCGCCATGTTTTCGTTTTTGCTTAGGGTTCATTTAATTAACGGTTACATAATTCATTCAAAGGAACTCGAATATGTTCATGAACGTAATTTGATTATGTCGTTGATGCACATATTGAAACGTATATTTTGTGCATAGGTAAATGGTAATGACCGAAGCAAAAAATTGGAAAAGTTGCATTTGTTGTTATGGTCAATTTACCGATAATGCAAAATTTTTACACGCGCGGTAATTTATATCCATTTTCCAAGTCAAAAAAAAAATTCTCCCTGTCAACCAATGTTCTGATGGAAAAAAGACAGAACCGCGTTTGGTTTTTTTCGGTTGACGGATAGTCGGGGCATTCGGTGATTGCTTTTAAATAGACCAATGTGAGGTCAGGAAAGTTTTATTTTTTGTTTGTGTTAATTTTTAATTTGTTAAAGATTTAAGTTGTAAGTGTTCAAATATCTTTTTGTCGAGTTTTCTCATTTTTTTAGTTTTAACAATAAAATATTGTTAATAAATTTAACTTTGAGTGTTTAATTTTTTTGGTTTTCTTTTGAATTTTTTTTTTGTTTGGAGACATTACTTGGAGACAATTTGGTGAGTAAAGAAGAGAAAGGCGTAATTAAACACCTAAATAATGATAATGGGCTGCTACCAACAGCCTGTGGAATAGAAATTGTTGACGCTAAGCGGTTATTACTAATATTACTCCCTTAGGGCCTATGAGCCAGTTAATTGTTTGTAAGTTGGTTAGAGAAAAATGCGCTAGTCACATAACATTGACAACCATCATCGAATTTTGCCCAAACGATGGGTTGCTTGGTTGGTCCACTATTTCAGGGTCCGGATACCCCAATTCACCTTTCCCCCCATTTTAATTTAATTATTATTATTATCTTTTTGAATGCGGTAATCTAGGCCACAATCTGAGGCACCCCTATACCCACACCATAACCTCTACCCGAATGAGCTGCGGGAATCAATGCCGCGTGAGTTATACTGAACAGATACCGGCAAATCTGTGAAACTGGGTTGGCTTTAGTTACTGCTAAAGTCTAACCCGTTTTATGTGCTCACCTCGGGTGGAGGCTTAGACCACTATATTTTCAATTACACTTCGGCACTTATAATAATTTACACAAAGCTGTAGTTATTTTGTGCTAGGGAAATAAGAGCTGGTATATTCTACCAACAAAACACGTTGAGCCTACAATGTTACACATGTTCGTTGGTCTTATGATGTTCTCCCGGCGTTGACAAAATGGCAAAATGATCAAGTTAACGCAATGGTCAATTCAACAGTGTTGGTTGTTCAACTGCGTTTGGCAATTTCTTCTTACGCCTTATGATGTATATGACGGATAGAATAATTATGGCTATAATACTTCCATAAGATACAATATGTTGATGTACGTCGTGTTGAGTGACTTGGGTAGATATCAATATCTCTCTGGCTACCTGTATGTCATCCCACTCCAGGGTATCATCTCTTTTTAATCCAAGATCTTGGGACATTTGCAACGGATTGGAATGTTGAACTTCCTGGGAAGACAGAATTATTTAGGGTACTAATTGACGTGTGAAATCAGGCTCGAATAATTCCTTGATGTTTGATAAGACACCGTGATTGTAGTTTTAAAATTCCAGTCCCCTTGATTTGGATCGTAGTCGTTGTTGTTCCGCAAAAGACATCCATGGTATCTACTTCTTCCATGAAGTAAATCCAGGAATTTGGCTCATGTAGTTTTATCCATTTTAATGGAGTTTTTGTCCTTTGTATTTTGGTTCGATAAACGATCTAGTATGCTTAGTCCGCACATTGAATTCTGCCTCAGTCATTGGGTAGAATTTGTCCTTATGGTCATTAATTGCTAGATACTCTGTTGATGGTTTGATGTAAATATACTCATCTTCATTTCTTGTTGGTAATGGAAAAACTTTATACACATGATACCTTTGCTCATTGGCAAGTGGAATCCTTAATTCGGTTAGTAAACTTGATATTGTTACTCGTGACTTCGCGGTCATAAATTTAAGCATGTTAGCGATTTCATTATCCATCTTACTTCCAGGAATAACTAATGATCTTGGACTATTTAGATGTATCAGGTTCAATTGTTGGTCAAGTTGCTCCCTGTAACTACCAGGTGTATTTTCGAATGGGAATATTTAAACCGGGGTGGTTGATAATTCCTTCATTAATATTTTGAGGCTCATGTTACAAGGAACCAATTCTATTTCTATGCGCATGAGGTAGAGTGTCAATATGCTCAGAGGTCCCTTAACAAACCTTGATGATCTTCTGAGACTGGTAGTTAAGTTTTCTGACTGTGTATTTGGTTGGTGTTCAGTGCTGATAGGTTTGTCAACCTTGAGCTTGTCGTCTATGGGCAAAATGCTTCCACTGCAGCGAACCGTAACCGCATGGACCGTGCCGTCTGTACCCGAATGTAGCTCCTCAATTTTCCCTAAAGCCCACTTAGGTGGCGGTAGATTCGGTTCTTTAGAATTAAGACATGCTAGAATTAAGACATGCTTCTATTTGGCTTACTGTTTACATTTCTTCGTATCTCAATCCGGTTTCACCTATAAAACTCTTTTAATTTGGTATTTAGCTGATTTTAAGGATGCCTATCCCATTAACCAACTAAGTGGGGACTGCCGGAGCAATAAAATGCCAATTTTTACCTCCATTTGATAAAATATTAATTATTTCTGCGAGATATAGGTTTTGTTGAACTCCTTCATGGCAGACTTCAATTGTTTATCTGCACCTTTAAATGCTGTACCGCAATCGGTGCCGATGTGGCTGCATAGTCCTCGGCGGGAAATAAATCGTTTCAAGGCAGCTATAAAGGCATTTGTGGTCATACAGATAAATACCGCGATTGCAAATTTTTTTACTGTGGCCCACTGAAAATTTTAGTTCGATTGGACCGGCATAATCAATTCCCGTGTGTGTAAAAAGACGAGATGGGCTAACACACGATGCTAGCAGTTGTCCCATTAACTGAGTTGCTTTCTTTATCTTATACCTTTATCTTAAAACTAATTGGCATCCAAAATGAGGATTTTTCGGCAGAATAATTGGATGTTTAGTATCGAATAATACTATCAAGTTTCTGATTCTTCCGTCTACTCGTAGAATACCTACTTTGTCGACAGATGGATGTAATTGCCACAAAGAACTTTTATTGATTTAAGCCCCTTTCTAACATTCTTATTTCTTCGTGAAGTTCAGTCTTCTGAATGTTGTTAATTATTAAAGTTCGACTGCTCCTTAGTTCGTCGGTCGACAGTGGGCCTGATGTCCTTTTAAAGTAATCCTTGCATCCGGCATAGTTGACAAACCTTTTTATATAAGTAATGATTCCTATCAATTTCTTGTATGATGAATATTTATCCCAAATGTCACATTGACGTATTGCTGGTTGCGTGGGGATTATGATTTTCTTCATTTCTTCCTGAGTGCTGAAACAGATTCATCCTTTGAAACGACTTGGGCCCAGACCACCACAGGTCGTTATGTTGGGTTTCTTTAGGAGTAGGCCTAAAGTTATGTATGGTCGCGTCAGCGGGATTATCTTCTGATTTGACGTGGAACCAATAGGCTGGACTGACGCTGTTTTGTATTTCAAGCGTATGCCGCATCCGAAGCATCACAGAATCCATGTAGTTCAATGACATTGTCATAAGAATTAATTCACATAGGAATTTTAATTTTGCTTACAAGCTGTAACTGTTGTTAAAATTTTATCCAACGGTCTTCCAGTTGACCAGGTCATTTTTTGTCCCAACCAATGTTTGCTTCCTAGCTTTTACATCAATATTTTCGTGGTTATAGTTATGGGAGCTATCCAGCCTGATGGATCAAATATCTTTCTGTGCAGTTAAAATGGCTGGCACATTAAACCTAAACTCGTCTCTTTGAAGACCACAATATAACCTCATATTTTTACATTTTGATCTTTTGTGAATTCAAATTTCGTAAATTCTCGATTTTCATCCGGAATTGCTGCACCATTTTTTAAGATTGAAACCTCCACATTTCAACAATTTAATTATCTCGTTCTGCATGATCAATATTTCGTCTAGCGAATGCGCCCCAGCCAAGACATCAAAAACATCTCTTTTTAAGATTTTTGCTGCTTTGGGATATAAAGTTTCTTCGTCATGTGTCAGCTGATGTAATGTTCTTATAGCCAGGTATGGTGCTGAGGCCGTGCAATAAGTTATACTATTGTTAATTTGTACTCCTGCAATGTCTTTTTGGATCATCCCGCCAGACTATTGTTTGCAGATCCTGATGTTTTTCGAGGACCTTTATTTGCCGATACATTTTCTCGATATCGGCAGTATGACACATTTGTATCTTCGCCATCTTAGCACGATTGAAAAAAGATTTTGCTGTATGGTTGGCTGTATGGTTAGTTGCGCCTCATTAAGGCTGCTACCTGAATATGTTTTTATTGAAGCATCGAAAACCACTCGAAGTTTAGTTGTTGTGCTTGTCTCCCGTTTGACTGCAATGTGAGGTAAATAAGTTTTTTCCTTGTTGAGTCGTTTGCTGGAACCATATGTCCTATGCTCAGGTATTCGTCCATACAATTTTTGTAATCTCTTTTTAGAGTCACAAAACATTAATTCATTTAAAAATAAACCTACCAAAAACAAAAATTCAGCGCACGCGACCTTTAGCGAAAAACAATAATAATTCAAAAGTAACAGTCCGCAGTGACAATAAGAATTTTAAAATTTCGAACTTGAATAGAACTACGAGTAAATGCATTTCCGAACCGAAATCATAAAACACAGCTGGTTGTTGTGTCACATTTGACTCCAAATTTACCATCGGCAGTCGGAAGCAGTGTTACAAACAGCCAATTTGAATGCAATTTTTGAAATTTCCCAACCAGTCCCTCTGTATTAAATTGAGATTAGTACGCGTACGGGTCCGGAGCTAGTCCGCTAATTCTAAACAATATATTCTGCTGCTGCTATTACTAATATTCCTATAATGAGTTAATATGTTGTGAAGTGATGAACGTCAAGCAGGTTTAGTTCGGTAGTTGATTCCCTTGTATTCCTTCGTTGATTTTGAATTAACTCCTTAATGGCTTCGACATCTTAGTTGAAATGTGAACTTCGATTTACTGTGGAGGTGCCATTTAACATCATATGATCACTCATGAATGAGAGTTCCAATTTACTGCTGCATAGCTTGGATCTAAATTTAGAATTCCCTTCCCTTGACCTCGGATTTGATTACAAAGAACTATGCGTTGTGTTGGTGTTACGGAATTCATGGTGCGTGAATGTTTATTCTGTGGATTTCACAACTAGTTGGCATGGTCCTAGTTTGCTGGAAAAGTTGTATCTCACAGCTGCTTGTATCTGACTGATACGGACGTTCAGTGATTGATGTATATCACAAATATATTCGTCATTGAGGTTGGTACGAATGATAATCTGTATCGCAATCAATAAATAACTGGAAGATGGCTTGATGTAGTCTTGCTGATGAATCGTTTGGACTGCCATATTGCGTGGTATAGGTTATATTGAGTCATCTGTATTAGTGGAATCTTGATCTCGAATATGACTGTTGCCTCAATTTTTATGGTTTTGACGGTGGCAAGTTTGTGTGGAGATAAGATCAATGGATATGTGCTTTGGTGGACTTCAGTTGCATAGCACGGTTGGTAAATTTTTCAATAGGATGGTTGTCGAATTTGATGGTATGCCTCAAATTTCTGGGTTGTTTCCTTATGGGTGGGTTTCATTACGTTGATAGTTGACTCTAATATGGAAATCTGGTTTTGTAATAATTCGTTGTAGTGCCGCTGGTTAGAATTTAATTCTTCTATGCTTTGCTTGTACGTTTCTCATCTCTTCGACCTAGCACTCCGATTAGTTCGATGGCAATTGTATCTACTAAATCGAAAGGCGCCCTTCTTTTGCGGGTAAATTTTATTTCCACCTTTGGCGTTTAATACTTCATTTTGTTCATTTAATTTTACGCGGAATGATTTTATCTGTGAAACAATGGCTTCACAATATTTAAACGTATCAGTGTGTATACTGGTTGTATAAGTGTCATACTCGAACACAAGCTGTCTAAAGGTGAGTTAGTTCTACCCAATAGGAAGTGGGGTTATATTTGGATATCATTCTTCGTTCGCTATTGATTAGACTTCCTTCGCCAGTTTTATAAAGGCACATCACGGGATGGGAGGAGAATTTTGATATATTGTATCTTGTTCGCGTTTCTGCTGCTACTAGTCCTAATGCACAGATTAAAGCGATAGTGCGAAGTAGCAGCTTGTACTTGTTGTTTGTTTTTGTTACTCGTTTATTTCGTTTTGTACTATCGTTCGCTTGAACCGAGTCTGATTGGGTTTTCTCTGACGAAGGCATCTTTTAGCATTGTCCATCGTTCTCAATCGGTAGACGGCTGATATTTTCAATTTGTTTATAGCAATCCTCCGTTGGTGTTCTTTACTATTACGGTTCCAACAAAACAATCTTTACCACCTCGTACCTCATCGATTCTTCCTAGAGGCCGCTTTTCTGGAAACAGATCATCATTCTTAATGAGTACTAGCCCTCCTTTCGCTATATTTGGATCTGCTATGTTCCATGTGCTTCGTGTCTGTAACAGTAGTATGTATTCTATTAGGCAACTTTTTCAAAACTCTTGCGTTATTTTCTGCAGAAGTTGCTGCAGTGGTTTACCTATCAGGGAATATCCGGGTGATAATGGGAAAAGATGCCATGAGTTAAGACCTGCTTCTATTTAACAAACAATTGTTGTCACTTCTTCAAATGTTAGATGTTGTTCTCCAATTATTCTACGTAGGTGATACTTGATGGATTTAACTGCCACTTGCAATAGTCCAACCATATGCAGAGCCCTTGGTGGTATGTATATTACAATTGGGTGTCATCCTTAACAAGGTTTTCTAATAGTTGTTGCAGTGCAGCGCTCAGTTCGTTCCTCAAAAATCTTAAAGCTTCTATAAGAGCAGTTATCTCGACGTGCTGTGAAGCGTTTAAACGCTGCTACAAAAGCTTTAGATGACAAGTTGGCTACTACTTGTTACTTCGTCCAGGTGAGTATCGGAGCTGATAAGACCCTGCATAATCCACTCCTGTATGAGTGAATGTTCTTGTTGGAGTCACTTTTGTTGCTGGAAGATTTCTCATCAGTTGGCCCATAGTTCGAGCCTGATGTTTGTAGCAAATCCTACAATTATTAATGAAAGATTTCATTACTAGTGGACCCTTCCAAAATTTCTGGCGAGTGAAATCTAGTGTAAGGGATTTGCATCTGAGCAACGTCATTTTGTGTAGATAGTCAATCAGCAGAGTTGTGAAATGGCCCTTATAATTGATTCCAAGTGGCATATTAGTTTAGTTAATGTTCCACTAAGATGGTTTTTCTGGTAGTTTATTCTATGCGCGTCTGAGAGGGTTTGATTTTGGTCTATGAGACATTTGAATATTTCAGAAAAACTATTCCATTTCATGAAATCTCTATAAACCGTTAGTATTTCAATCGGTTAAAATTTTATTTATGATGTCATGCCACTGGTATAGCTGATGTTTCTACTATCGCAGTGGTCTTTTCAATTGTAAGCTTTATGTAATTTTCTTTTCATATCTCATAATTGAGGACTGACTATCCTAGCCGCTCATGACCCTTGTCTGAGGCCTCCAGCCGAAGCTCTTCATGCCTATCAATTATTTAAGTCGCAGCACGATGCATGTACTGTTTGGCAAATTGCGCAGTTTGCTTGCCTTGTTTTTTTAAAGACATTTATGGCCTTCGCTATTTCTCTTTTTTTAGGTAAAATCCTGTCTTCCTAGCATTTGGTTGAGCATGCTGTTGCTGCTTTGATCTATCGGTGTGAACTATCGGAATGAACTCAAGGCTGCACGATGGCGTTAGCGGTGTTAGATTATTTAACCGTTGGCGCATTTCGTTTATCACTTTTTGTAGGTTGCCGCCACTGTAGCTCTTTGGGAGGTGTATGGATGCCCTTTATTGATTGGTGGGTCAAAGTTGTAGATTTGTTCGTCCGTTTTTCCGAACTCTGTGTATAAAGTTTTCAATTGTTTTATCTTCGTTCCCAAATATTTGTTCATCGAGATGTTCCAACTTTGTTAAAATTGCTTTCTAATTGAGCTATTTTCCCTCTAATTCTGCCTTGTTGTTCAAGTAAGTTATCCATTTTGGCCGGTTGTTTTATGAGTGTTGAATGATGATACTCAGTTTCACTTGTTGTTGTATAGCGCTTGATTATGGTTGAGAACTCTCCTGGTTTTTATTTAGTCTAGTTTTTGAAGAATTAGTTAGTTAGTGGACCCGAAGTAGATTTGATTAACTTGGCTTTGAGATTTATTTGGCCGGTCGCTATCTGGTTTTGAAAATAATTTGTTACTGTCGCTGGTTGTTTTTTTAGTTTCGAAGGACCAAGTATTGAGTTGAGATTAGTCCGCCTACCGCGGGTCGGAGCTGTTCCACTAATTATAAACAATATTTTTTATTGAATATGAATCGATATCTTGACTGATTTTATAAATTCCGTCGAATTTTTATGAATAAATTTTTTTTATCAAAACTCTTTATTTTTAGGTAAAATTTCAAAAACGATCTGAACTAGTTTTGTCTAAAATTTAAATTAAAATCGTTTTGTTTTTGATCGTCGTAAACGCAATATATACTTTCAAAATATTTGCAAAATTCGAAAAAGCTCATATGGAGGCTAATAGTTCCGTTTGACTGATTTTGACCAAAAACCACTAAGATCTCCCAGTTTATGAAAAAAAACTTAATTATGACTCAATAAATCCGGATGGGCTATACAGAGGCCGAATTATTGTTGAAAAACTGTTTTTTTTGTCAAAAACCATTTACGATAAAATGTTAGAAAATTGATCTGAACCACTATTGTTGCAAATTTAATTTAAAATCTTTAAGATTTTAGTCGTTTTTCCCGTAAATGATATATTTTTCAAAATATTTACAAATAAAAGTTTCAGTGGAGGCTGCGACTTGCAGTGGACCTATTTAATCAAAAAAAATCACTGGGATCTCCCAATTTATGGAAAAAGCTGTACTTAAGCTTTTCCAGTGAGTTTCACTACGACCAGTCAATCTGTCTCGGCTGTAAAGAACCAACAACATTTAGTTTAGCACGACACCACGCACGCACAAAAACACACAAAGCGATTTTTCAAAAACCTCTTTTTTGACTTCGGCGATAAACCGACTGTTAAGTTGTAAAATGTCGATGTCAAAATTTTTCATAAGTACTATAATTTGTTTTACTATGTAAAAGAAATTAAATGCGGCATATGAATTAATTAACCCGTTTGTGACCTAATGGATCATTTTCGTAACACGAAGCATCATGTTGATTTTTATTCGTTTTTTACAAAACAGACGAGATATTTCCTGTAAATTTAGTTACCGTTATTCGAGCAGCTATATAAAGGAATGCAACGAATGGAATTTTGTGCATTCTTTCATAATCGTCCGTGCGTAACAAGGTCAAAATAAAGTGGTAATTTATTTGTGTTTGTGACAAAATTGATCCCGCTACAATACGATATTGGTAAGTTTGTTTTTATTTATTTAAAATGCTTCAAAGATTTGAATAATCAGAAAAGATATCATGTAGTGTGATATAGTATGAGTTTTATAAGCCATTTTGTAGACGTGGGGCGCAAACGCATCAATGGTCACTAGGTGTTAATTTTTGTTCTATTGTTAGGAAAACGCCGCTTACTGTAGCCGAAGCGCTAGAAGCGTTTGAAAATATGCAAGATGGCATAGAAATGCCAACCGATCTAGTTTTGGAACCCCCATAACTTCACATAGATAGTGATGAAGATTCTGGAGAAGACGGTGATGAGAATCCTGACCGTTTTCGGAGTCGAAATCCGATTTCGGCAATTGGATTTGGAAGATGATATTGAGGCAGACAAGATAAACGAGGCAGGCGAAATAAATGAGGTAGACAAGACAAATTAGGCAGGCGAAATAAATGAGGTCAACAAGACAAATGTAGTAGGCGAAATAAATGAGGTAGATTAGACAAATGAGGCGGAAGAGACAGGCCTTCAATCGTCTCACTCAAAAATTAAACAAAAATGGGAATCGGGAAATGAAGAAAATTTTCTATTATCAGCAAAAATGTGTAAATCTAATTTATGGGAAGGATCAAAACCGTATCCATTGAGCATGAGTGCACAGTCAAAATGCAATTGAAATTTTTCAACCATTTTTCCCAAAGGAATTTATTGATTCACTGGTAACACATACAACAAACTACGCGTTAAAATATAAAAATAAAGCAATCAATATTAATCTTATCCGGCCACAACGTGTTACCACGCCGACGAATGTATTGGTCAACCGATGTCGACATTAGTAATATACTTATTTCGAAATGGATACGGCGCGGAACATTTGAAAATGTTTTCACAAATATTCATTTTCGTGATATGGATCAAATCCTTTCAACAAACGATCGATTTGCTAAAATTCGGCCCTTCATCGATCATTTAAACCATGTTTTTTTAAAAGTCGCACCAGCTGAAATGGACATTTCAGTAGATGAATCGAAGATTCTTTATTATGGACGTCATACTTGCAAACAATTTATACGGAATAAACCTATTCGATTTGGATACAAAGCCTGGGTGGCCGCCAGCCGTTTAGGTTATCTACCAATTTGATGTTTATCAGAAATAAAGTTCTCATTTTATTTTGATAACTTTTTATCAGGCCTCTTTTTCGGGCCGAGTCTAATTAGCGCATTAAATAAATTTGGCGGGAACTGGCACTTTGTGTGAAAACATAGTGAAAAATATTAAAATGCCATACAAAAAGCTTTTGAATAAGAAGCCAAGCAGATATTACGAAAACGACGTAGATGTTGATAACGGAACAATATTGACACGATGGAAGGATAACCAAATAGTATCGATGTTATCAAACCATTTTGGGGAACATCCTGTAGACGCAGCTCGTCGGTATGTACATGCGGAGGGTAAAAAAATGAATATTCCGCGACAGAATGTTGTGAAAATGTACAACCAGAACATGGGTGGTGTTGACTTAATGGATAGGCATATATCAAACTAGCGAATATCTGCTTGCGGTAAAAAAATTTATATGCCTGTCGTTCTATGGCTGGTGGATTCTGGTTCTGGAGTTTTTACAAAATTGTTGTGTTAATTTTATATTTATTTCATCTCTAATACCTACTTCGAATAAAACAAAAGATATGATCTGCAAAATTATAAAATAAACAACCTTGGTCACAAAAGGGTTAAAATGAACAGGATTGAAGACACGGATTGAATACAAGTGGTGCAACTGTGTTATGAACTGAAATCTCCAATTTTGGTACACATAACAGTTAGGACTAGAAAGGCTCATTAATTACACATTCCACAAGACGCCCTACCATCAAAATTCAACCACTCGCACATCAGACATCATCGCCCCAGTGGCCTTAGCCATATTGATAACAATCCTAGCAGTTTTACAAAATATTAGCGTCGAATGCAGCGGACAGGCGATTACGTGTTTCGCGTGTATAGCATAAAGTTTGAATTTTATTTCCATATGAAATTGAACTTGTTGTGTCCAACACCTACTTTGATTTAAATGGAAATATCTGGCCTATAACGGGGATATCGACTTCTCTTTTTCTTTGTGTCTCCTGCACTTCTAAAATTCCACTGTCATGATTTTCAATTTTCCTTCTATACTCCGATGTACTGTTCTTATTTCCTATTTCTGGAAAATCGAGAGTCGTGATAGTAGATGCCCCGAGAAATGCCACGAAATGAACTTTTTGTTTTTCCCGCTACATCACACCCCTCCTGGATCGAAAACCTTAGTGCTTTAAATCGAACTTAATGGTTTTTCAAATACTGCAATTTTGATTGTGTTTTACCATAAACACTCCGTATGCAAGCCTTACTTATGATGCCAATTGCTGTAGATTTTGCACAACAAAGAAATTGCGTAATTTGTGGGTCATTTGATACGATCCAGAATAAGGTGTACTCAGTGGACTTATGATTCTGTATTCATACGCATGATTACGAGTGAAATTTTCCAGATTCTTGGGAATGTACGTCGTATGTTCGGTTCAATGTGTGCTAGTATCCCCAGTAACTGAGGCTCCATGGTAACAGGCTTTAAGCCTAAATATATTCAACTCAAGCCTCTAACCAATTACGCAAAACTTTCTAAAAAGAAAAATTATCTAGTTTGGTTGCACAACGCCCATTTGAAGTGAAATTTTTCGGGCTCCTTCTTTGTAAATTTAAGTTGTATGCAAATTTTTGATCTCGGTTATTTTCAATACTGTCATTCAAAAATATCTTAAATATTTTATATTGATTAAAATAACAAGGGCAACAACAAAAATATAAATAAATGATAAATAATTAAAATTTTAATTAAACATTTCTTTTTGCTCTGTATAACTAGGCTAGGTGTAGTTTTTTTATTTATTATAATTAAATTTCTATGTATGCCGCCGGATGGGGATCAGGGGGATTTACTTTTACAAAGTGACGTTTATTTGATTTTATGTATATTTCTAGAAACCTTATTTGTATAATAAAAAATCATGAAAAATGTTAATTTGGTTTTAATAATTGATGCTGATAGAAATGAGAATATGTTTGGTAAACTAAACATAATAAGAAAACGAACATGTCGTTTTGGGGTAGAGGATGGTGTTTAGATATTTAGATGCTGATTATTATATTCGACGTGATTTTATCTTTTGTATATATTTATAGAGGGTTATGCCATCCAAAGCAACAATAAATTTGTGTATTATGTTTTGTGTATAAAATTTTAATGCTTAACGCGATATTAGTACGAGAGGGGTTATGAATATCTAAAGTCATTTACCTCTGTTCTGATTATGTGGATGCTATGGTAAGCGGTAACGTTTACTTTCCGTTTTTTTTAAAACATTACTTTACCGACCAAAAAGCAGAGTGGTTAAAGCAACGGCGTTTGGTTCTGGAGGTACTGATTTTCCACTGTCAGATTTTGATCCGAGATGAAAATGAACACAACTATATGAACCCCTGTGGACGTTCGTCCTCGAATTAGCTGGAAAACCTCCAAAAAGTAATTACGAAAGGATGGGAAAAGCAAACCGCGATAGAGTTGGGAGTGCCTTCAGAACATTTAGATATCTACTGAATCACGGCCAGCGAATATTTAGATAAATCGTCTTGTATTGTAAACATATACGTCATATTTGAGTAATTAGTTGGTAATTTAAAAATATCTCGTCTACCTTTGGTATGTACGAATAATTCCTTAATGTCCTAATAACGGACTAAAATTGAACTCTTTTATTAATTGGCGAATTTCATGAAAGTTTGAAAAAGTGTGCTATAAGAGTGCTAAATTTCGAGATAATTCAGAAGTTTAAAATGATTCCCTGAGATTATTATGAACGCACGCAACTTGTATAAGTGCCATACAACAATTATTACTTATCCCCGTCCTTAAGGGAATTAAATATAGTGAATTACACGTACATTAGGTTTAGATTAATAAAAGACAAATACTTGTAGCTAAAATTGGACTGATAAAATGAAATTTAATTAGTCTGAATCGACTGAAGCTGTACACCTCAGCGAGGTTTAGGGGAAGCAACGAAGCCTAGGTCTCACCGCATCGGTTAAATGTAAAGGACAAGTACAAGGATTTCTGGTAATCCAAACAAAAAGAAAATGAATTCGTACGGATCTAAAACTGCAAAACGAACTGATAGTGAGGCAGAAACAAATGAGTTAACCGGAAACGAGATCAAGCGTTTGGGTGTTAACGACCTGGGCTCTTGTAAGTCCAAATTAAATAAAACAGAGACAAAAACCTTGCTGCAAATGATGAGCGCAGTTAGAAATGTAATTATTTTGGATACAATGGAAATTAAACTAAATATAATGAAAGGAATTCCATTTATAACGACATTCATATGACTGAAGAGTCCCTGGAATTACCGGGGAAACACCAACCGCGTGATAAGCAAGTAAAACAAGCAACGCTGTCGTTTGCGGAGGTAGTCCGAAACACACTCAAACTGCTAAGACTCCGTCCAACAGACGGAAAATCAAAAAAATACAATATATCATTGTTAAACCAAAGGACGCTTCAAACTTTGGCAGTATAGCAATAAAGTTAAGAAAAAGTTAAAACAACTAGTTTAGCCGGCTGAGCAGCAAAAAAATTAAGAAGATAAGGAATATTAAGGAAAATGGCATATTCGTTGCAAAATGCCAATCGCTGAAATCAAAACGCTGGGCTAGAAACTAGTATCCCAGCAAAAGGAACACCAAGAATGATCATATATGATGTCAGTAGAGAACAGAAGCAAGAAGAGCTTACAGCGTTTACAGTTAAACAAAATTTGCGTGTAGTTGATCCAAACGGGATAAAAGCATGTTTTAGAACTTTTTTAGAACAAAACGAACAAAATGAATATCTCATTGGTCAAAACGAACAAAAATAAAAATAAGCTGATTATTGATGGTTACGCTTACCATCTCGAAAAGATGGGCGAAAATCAAACTTATCGATGGTGTTGCGATCAACGGAAAAACCTATTGTGTAAAGCAAGAGTAACCAAAACAATAGAAGACGAAAACATGAATTAAAAAAGGAACCATCAGATCATAACCACGCTCCGGTGGCTTTCGAATAAAATGTTTTTAAGGCAAATGCAACAGTAGAAAGTTTGGCAGAAGTACCAGGGCTGCGACCTTCTCAAATTATTAATTAATTGTAGATGATATTTGCCTTCAAACGGAGCACAAAAACAAAAAAATTGTTGAGTGAGAGCCACAGCACTGAAAGAGCCGGAAAGTTTAAATGAAATTTCCATTCCGGAAACATTAAAGTTTATTGACGAAGAGCTTTTTGTATTGTTCGCGAAAGATTTTGGAGAAAATAAAAATATTTAATGGGACACAACCATCTTTGATGTAGCTAGCAGAGGCTGAATGCTGGCTTATGGACGATACATTCGAGGTTGTGCCGTCTATAATGAGAAAGTTATTCTCGATCCATGGTAAAATTGGCGACCAGATCGTGCCATTATTATTTTGTATAATGAGCTCAAAATCAACAGAAGCGTACTCGGAGATGTTCTTTGAGCTTTGTAAAATTGCTTGTAATTGGAACATCTCATTAAATCCAAAGAGAATTGTGTCAGATTTTGACAAAGGAAGCGTTGATCCAGACGCCAAGCGAATTGCAAAATGCTTTCAAACTAAGTATATAAGGTGTGCTTATGGATACCAAGGGAGACCCCAATACAGTCAAGTTCTGGACTATATTCCAGAACCATGGAGAAATTTCCCCTAGTACTCAAAACACGGTTGAGGCCTGGCACGCCCGACTAAAAATAATCGCCTGAAGACCTCACGTTTGGGTCTATAAATTAATCGAAGAAATAGCAAAGGAGATGATGATATGCAAAACACGCATTGAGAAGTGGAAAGCTGGTGAACGCGTCCCACTAAAAAAAATTGTGGAAAGGAATAGCAAAATTTTAAATGTTGTTGATAATAGAAACAATACTGATAAAGTTAATTATTTAAAAAATTTTGCTCATGCTATAAAGTTACATTTTATTTAGTTTTATTTATTTACATATTTTATCATTAAATATTTTATTAAAAACCCAAACGTTATTTTTACAATTATTGGTTGAGGACTGGTCAAGTTCAATTGAACAGGCCCAATTCCAAAAATTCTAGAAAAAATCACATTAAAATGCAAATTATATCCGATAATCCAAATTTGACCAAAATCGGCAAAACAACAAGTGAGGCCGAGATCTTAATAAAAATGAAGTAAAAAAAGAAAATTTAATATTTAAAAATCCCGACTTTTGTCGGGAAGGTTTCTGCAAAATCGGGATTTCGAAAGTCGGGATTTTCAAAGTCGGGATTCATAAAATCGGGGTTTTGAATGTCGGGGTTTTGATAATTCGGTATTTTGTAATTCGAGATTTCGTACCGACGCCGTCCACCACAAGCTAACAATTGTTTTACAAAATTTCATTGTAAATTAAACTTTCAATTTTTCCTTATTTTGAATTAAATGTTCCTAGTGATATCCCACTGACACCACGCCCTACCCCCTTTATTTAAATAAATGTATAATGTGTTCTTTGTTGTGTTTTTATGAAACTGGATAACAATTTTCAAAAATTTCAAAAAAAATTTGTTATCAGAATCAAAGGGTTCAAGGGGGACGAGTTTTAAAGGGGACGAGTTTTAAAAAAAACTATGTTTCACTAAAATTCCACATCACTAAAAATCCTTGCGAAATTTGGTGGAAATTTGTGTACCGGAAATAGCAGCGCTCAAGGCATTATTGGGATTGTTTTTTCTCAACAATGATTTAATGATGTCAGAGTAGAGTGTTGCTTTAGACATAATTTTTAAACTTTTAATATAATTATTTCAAGAAACTTTCAACTTCAAGTGATTCCTTGTTCTAAGAAAATTCATCTTATGTAACTTTTGCAAAAGTTCTGGAAAACTTACAAATGCTTTTCGACTAAAAGTTGAACATAACGTTCAAAACTTTATTGACAAGTAAAATAAAAATAAAGTTCATAATAATTATAACGATTTGCTAGGAACCCTAATAAGTTTCCAGATTATATAGCTTCAGCTGCAAAACGTTCAAACTAAACTCAAATTTAAAACAAATTCTAGTAAATAAGGTTCCAGCCCCATCAGTGATTTGAGTAATTGATTTTGTTGGTGTACTTAACATTCCACTTCCACTTCAAACATAAATTGTTATGTTAGTTAAATTATGTTAAAGTTAATTTTTATTAATATAGAAGCGAGTTTGGACTGTGCAGAAACGCAACGATCGATTCCACTTCACATCGAATTATTGAAATAAAAATTCCAAACTTTTTTGTTTGCATAAACAGTCGCTCATTATAAAACAATATTATGTAGTTTTGCTAAACAAGCTTTTTCTCATAAAATTTCCTTGTTTGGATTCTGCATAAAATCTACTCTAGTAGTAATATAATAGTAATAACAACGTTCAAATAATGTACAGCATAAATATCAAGTGTACAACAAAACATATTTTTTTATAAAAAACAAAAATAAGTAGGAAACCAGAGCTTCAAGTCATAACTTAATTAGAATTTATATTTTATTTTCACAACTTTTTGCATTAAATAAAAAAATCCAATTTAAAAATACAAAAAAAAATTTATACCTAGCTAGTTTGAAAAAATGCTGCAAAAGTCGTATTCTCCCTTCTAATTACACTGTGACAGTAATAGTTATAATTTTATTCCACTGTGTACTGTGCACAATACGAAGGAAATAGAGTAACAAGCAGCAGGGATTTAATTTGGACTGAAATATGAAAAAAAAAAAATACAAAGTTGACTAAAAGTTAAATTTATCAACAGACACATTTAAATTGAGGGTTAAAAATATAAAGCGTTTGATTCTAAATGACACACACTGTATGCATTATGTGTGCTTAAAGTGGATGCAACATGTTCATGTGCATAATGGAAAAGTTATTTACCATAACGCAAATTATAAGTGTGCAGGGTGTTTAAATTATGGTGCATCCCTGTTACGAAAATGTTTTATTGATCCACCCTGTACACGAAACGCTACATAGTAGTATTTTTGTGCGGAGTGATATAAAAACGATTTACGGTGGTTTACACAATATTCGTATACAAAACCGCGCATCTCGTCTAATTAAAATGTATCATTTTCTTGAAGAGCTTTTATTAAGTCGTTGAATACACTTTTCAACTTCATTTGCATAAAGTATAATATTTAATCTTATTTATTTATAAATATATACAAAAATAATAATAAATAATCGTAATAATAATATAAATTCGAAGGTGTGCAAAGTCATCTGAATTAATTTTCACTTTACGTTTATTTTTGTGTATACAGCTTAAAGCTTTAGCAACAACAAAATGTTGTTTATATATATACTGTTATATTATAGCGACATGGATATAAATAATAAATAAAACGACGATGGTAAACAAATTTAATTAAAATTAACATTTTAATGTAACAAAATATGTTTTTATTTTTATTATTTTAAAGCTTTTTTGAGACGTGCGGAGGGTGGTTGAATGTTTATTTCCATTCCAACCAAGAAAAACAATTCTATTATTATTTATATTTACATGTAACGTTTAGTTGTTTTAAAGTTTCAAAATTAGTAGCTTATTGTGTTTTAAACTAAACAACATATAATTTAAAATACACATAAGAAAATTATGTTTGTTTTACTACTTTGGAAAAATTACAAATACAAATAAATAATAACCCAAAAAAAAATACGAAAATTGTAGGCTAAAATTAAATTTTATAAAATGGAAATGCAAAAAGTTTTGACTCTCTGGATAAAGTTTTCCAAACTTGTTTTTTTGTTTTTCAGAATTTAGAAAGATAAATATATAACTTGAGAACTATGATTACAGAGTTAATCTGTTACACAAAGTTGTTATATATTTTTTGCTTTAGTTTTTAGTCTGCTGTTGCTATTTAAACTTATATTTCTTTTATAAATATAACCATTTCTCAACAAATATTATTTACCCTGAAACAGTCAGTGCTAAAGTAATTCAGAGTGGAAACTACTGTGCAAGTAAAATTTATTTAAATCTTATTTGTAAAACATTATGTGTCGGTGTTTAGGTCGTAACAAATAATAAAAAATATTATTTTATATGTTGTAAACTACTAGCAAAACACTTCCAATCAATTTTTTCATCTGATAGTTACTTTTGAATAGTTGCTTATGATTCAGATGATGAAATGCGCATTATGGAATAAAGCTTTCATCTGCTGATAAAAAATTGAGGAACTAGTGTAACGCCGCGTTGCCCACTACAGCGTTAAATTTTAGTACAAATCATAATTTTCGTGACGTAACATCTACAGTCAACCAAACCAGATTGTTATTGAATATTTATTAATACATTTTGCTTCGGATTACACAGTTAAGAAATTTTGATTATGAAGTGACGGAAAAATTTAAAATTGGCAAGATGACATTGAGTTTTTGATTTTGCTGTCGATCGGATTGCTTTATTTGGTTTTTTAAAATAATTATTTAATTCGACTTATAAGTATTATTCGTTCGCTAGAAAATTATTTTTAACCCTTGTGTCAACACGACATACCCGGGTATGTATTCGATTTTTTAAACGGAAAAATCGACCTGACAGATAATACCTTGCAGACTGAACTCTTCAGTAGCTGCCTAAATATAGAAAACATACACTTCAAAAAAAAATAAAATAATTTTATATTGCCAATTGGGACGTGTTGCTACTTAATATACATTATTACATCTTTTACTCATCACGAGCATACTCGGGTATGTTCATGTTTAAAAATCCGTTCGCACATATAAATGTAATATTACTGAACTGCTACAATTGTAAAATGTTGATGAGTTTGAAATAAGACAACAAATAAAATGGAAAACCACCTAAATAATAAGAAGGAAAGCAATATAACGAATCAAGGTATACAAAAAACTCAAATGTATCGTTTGAAAGGCTTTCTACATCGGACAAACTGATCGGAGTTTTATTACACGGTTTAAAGAACACGTAAAAGATGTTAGAAATCATAACATAGTCAAAAGGCGCAGAACACCGAATCATCAACAGGATATGACAGCAATTTAAAAATTCTTCGCAGAATGAAAAATGGAAGAAAATAGAGGAGTATAACATTTATCAACATAGGAACAACCCACAACTATTGAACGTCAAGTTCTCCGAATGCGACACAACACGAACGAGGCAAGAGATGAATATCTCAGGCAGTTGATTGACGAAGTTTTAGAGCAAACTGTAAATGATTTTACTGAATCTGATGATGACAGAAACTTTGTTGCTACCAATCGTGATGCTTCAGATGCGGAGCAAGAATCACATCTACTCGAAATTGATTTAGAGGGTTATTTGTTTCACAAGGAACATGAAAATGTGGACGTAGTACCCAAAGTGCCTGCTACGTTAGATCAGCTGTCCCTTGCACGTGACGGCACAGAGTGGATAAAACAAATACCTTCTTCTCGATGTGCTCTCTTGAATAATGTTATGAAGCAGCACGGTTGACCACTAGATCAACAATCAACCTCACATTGCTTCAAACATTTAAGTGTTTTCTCACAACTGAAATGTATAACATCATAATAAGGGAAACAAAACGCAAAGCACAGCGCTGCTATGAAACGTGGAGCACCAATAATCCTGTTTCGATTAAAGTTTGGAAACCTATAAATGAAGAAGTGTTCGATGCATTCCTTGGAATGATAATAACTGCAGGCGTATCTAGATCGAATTACGAATATATTACTGATCTGTGGATAACAATTTCAAATCTTTATACAGAGCCAGCATGTGTCTTCGTAGATTTTGAAGTTTACTACAGTTCATTCGCTTTGACAATGAAAATACCCGTGCAGCTCGCTTGGAGAAAGATATAAAGCAGCACCAATTAGAGATTTATTCGTAATGCTAAACGCTCACCTCCGTAAATATTATATACCATACGATGTAATAACGACCGACGACCAATTATATCCCTACAGAGGCAGGACTAAATTTACTATGCTTCGAAAAACTTCTACGATCTTGTCTAGAAGCATGCTTACAGCTGAGCTTCCAGTTAATATCGAAAATGGGGACATATACATCACCACACCAACAATCAATGATAACCTGATCGTTCCCGAAGAACTCTATCACTACAAAAATTGGTATGCAGTCTTAGAAGTCGAAAATTGTTGTAAGAAACCCCATACCTTTGTGATTGAACAGCCAATCAAAACCAAACCGTTCAGAAAGGCATATCGAGCTGAATCCGATTATTTTAACATTAGAAACTGCGATTCTTCTATTCAACGCCGTAAAGCATGAATAAATCTTACGGATGACAAACCTGTCTTTACCAAAAGTTATCGATATTCTCATGTTCACAAAGAGGAAGTAAAACAACAAATCGATAAAATGTTACTAGACGGCGATACTTCCGAGCTTCTTACCCGATGGTCATCTCCTAGTTGGATCGTACCAAAAAAGCAGACGCCAGCGGAAAAGTTAAGTGGTTGTTAGTAATAGACTACCGCAAGTCTATCTAACGAGAAGACTATTGAAGATCGGTACCCTCTACGTAACATCACCGATATACTCGATACATTAGGGAAATGTATGTACTTCTCAACCTTGGATCTTGCATTTGGCTTCTACCAGATAGAGGTAAGAAAACAAAACATCCCTAAAACCGCATTTTCCGTTGACCATGGACATTTTGAATATATAAGAATGCCTAAAGAATTCTCCTCAACATTTCAAAGGATTACGGTTAATGTATTAGACGATATTCAAGAGCGATCTTGGCTGTGCTATATGGATGACATCATAGTATTCTCGACGTCACTCTAAGAACACATTGAGAATATAAAGCAAGTGTTCAATAAATTAAGAAAGGCCAATTTAAAGATTCAATTGGACAAATCGGAACTTCTACATCGAGAAATTGCTTTTTTGGGCCATATTGTTACCTGTGACGGAGTTAAACCCAACCCCGACAAAATTAAAGCGATTAAGGAATTTGCCGTTCCGAAAGCGGAGAAACAAATTAAAAGCTTTTTGGGTCTTCTGGGCTACTATCGGAAATTCATCAAGAACTTCTTCGACGTCACAAAGCCAGTGACGGAATGTTTTGGGAAAGATAAAACCATAACCTTTGACACAAGGTATTTACATTGTTTCGAGTATTGCAAAGAGTTATTGTATAATGAGCCAATCCTGCAATACCTGCATTTTTCCAAAGAATTTCTCCTGACTACCGATGCAAGTAACGTAGTCATTGAAGCGGTCCTCTCTCAGGGTCCCATAGTAAAGGATAAACCAATTTGTTACGCATCCAGAACCTTAACGGTTACGGAGCAAAATTACTTCACTATAGAAAAGGAGCTTTTGGCCATCGTTTGGTCCACAAAATAATTTAGGCCATATTTATTTGGAAAAAAATTCAAAATTGTAACGGACCACAAGCCGTTGACATGGTTTTTCAATCTCAAAGAACCCAACTCGAAGCAGGTTCGATGGAAATTGAAACTAGAGAAGTACGATTACGAAATCGTATATAAAAAGAGTGCATAAAATACGAATACGGATTTATTATCAAGTATCTAGTCCGAACATCCTACAGTTAACAACATTAACACTTTTGACGTATCTGATTCCTGAAGACCTTTTCCAACTACAAACTCACCGATAAATCATTTTCATTCACAATTGATAATAATAATCGATCCTGAATTGCTATATAATCATGATTTACTTGTCTAACCCCAACGTGCCAACCATTAGACTCAGAACATAGTTAACAAAATATCGATTTACAGGTATTATGTGTGATGATATAGTCTTTGACTTAACTAAAGAAGCTTATCAGGAAAAATTCGGAAACTCTTCAAAAAAATACCTGGTAAGAACACGTGTCCTCCTAACAGATGTGTTGGACCCTGAAGATCAAAACAGCATGATCAAAAAAGGCTTGAAGAAAAACATCACAGGGGTATATTGGAGAATTATACCAGTTCATCAAAAGGACACATTATTTTTCACATATGAAAAACCTCATAACATCGTACATTAACAACTGCGGTATATGCTTGCAGACAAAATACGGTAGACATCCACTGAAGATCGAATATGAGATTACGGAAACGCACATGAACCTTCTACATGAATCGCGCACCATTAAGGAAGTCCAAAGGTGACTTATTGAATTATTCGTTGCACATGGTAAACCTTTAAAAACAATAGCAGTATGTACGAGTGGTATGAGGTAAGCTCCACAAGATCGGTTTCACTTATTAATTCTTTGGTAAGTACAACGAAAAGCTATGATCCCAAAACATAGCTTATTTCGCTTAAAAAAACATCGCTGAAGGTCTTGCAGTCGTTGAAGTGGTATCACGCAACCGAGGTATTCAAAACCAAATGTTTTTATTAAGTTTTTTTTTACAAATGAAGTCGTGTTGGTTAGAAAATGCACTTGCCAAAATTTCGAGTGCTCTCAGAGCTGCTTTGTCAGAAACCAATCAAAATAATTTAAATAACAGTAAACGAGCATATCTAGCATCTAAAATTTGTTGCATAAAAAAACATTTCGTAATTCGTATTTATTAAAATCAAGCGTTTGAGCTCTGCTGTATTTTACCATTGTGCAACATGGCAATTTTTTTGCTTCAGACCTTAAATTCTGGTCCGTTCCAAAAATGATGAAGAGTTTTCAGCTCTTTAGAACTTAAATCTCGTATAGCACAGTCTGCAGGATTTAATTTTGAAGATATGTGGCGCTATTTGCTTTTCGGAAGGACTTCTAAAATTTCACTCGTACGGTTAGTCTCATATGTCCTTCATGTACGAGGCGATTCCGAAAGCCAGTCTAACACGATTGTGGAATCTGTCCGTCCAAATACTGGGCCCTCGGGAATATTTAAAAGTTGTTGGGCATGTCTAATCAGTCTAGCTTACAACAACGCACCATTTAATTCCAGACGAGGTAGTGATGCATGTTTAATGGGAACAAGCCGAGATCAAGGTGGTGATGTGGTTGCCATTATAAAGCTTTCTTAAGTAAACGGAAGCTGGAAGGCGCTTACCCCATGTAGTTGGTAGTCTCCTCCGGTCAGAAACAGCCATCTAAGTAGTTCAAGGGTTGATATACGTTTTTTATCGCCGCTCGAATATGTTACCATTATTCTTGACTTTTAATTGGTAGTTTGTCATCCCCTCCTAAATCTAACAGCCATAATGCTTGGAAAATCCTTTAATTTTAATTACAAAAGGTGCCAGAAGTCATAGTGGATCAAAGATCTGACTAGCTTGTTAGAGAGATATGGTAAGAAAATGGCCTGCAGCTGGTTGCCACTGCATACCAAACATATTTACTTCATTGGGATTTTGGGAAAGTGATTTTGAAAGAGACGCACTTGTTTTAGGTTCTCTTAGTTCATTTAAAAACTCCGGAAAATTGGAGTACCATTTTCGATGATTGAACTCGGAATGGATCATTATATTTGAATTTCTGATACGGAGTGAGCTCCTGTGATAGTTCTGCATATGCCGTCGAATGATCTGAAAGCGCTGAAGACACACCATATGGCAATGTTCTCAATTAGTAGTGCTTTACTGACACGCCTAGTTTTGTGCGCCAAACTATACGTTGATATCGAATACCACTGGGGTTTATCTATATTTGCCGTTTAGAATATCACTTAAAAGATTCTGCAATGTTGTAACCGGAGCTTGTTTTAGCAGAAGCGTCGAACACGACACGTAATTTTGTTGTGGTGGATGTTTCTTTCAATATTCCACGATGACAGATACAAATAGTCACAGGAATCAGCTGGTGGCTGAACTTCTACCATATACTTGAGTCGTCCGTATACTCTTCCATAAATTTTACGTATACTTCGTGAAACTTGGAATTCGTAATAAACTTTTTTCTAAAGAATCCTAATGACCTCTTAAATTGATTTTGCTCTTCTTTAAATTGTAATTTAACCATATAATGAAAACTTCTTCTGTTTCCAAACTCTCTTCAAAGTTCTATCGAAACTGGTATTAACTATGAAAATTGTGTTGCAATGACGAGTTTGCTCCGGGTGTGGTACACTTCCAGTTAATAACTAATCAAGATGAGTACTGTGCGTAGATTGCGTTGTTGGAGTATTGTATCGGCCCCAAGCAATAAATCAATTATGGATGCTGATTTTAAACTCAGCTCAACTATTCCCAACACATTTCTGCTTGACCAGATCTTGGATGCTGATTCGTCCATTTGTGCATTCTAATCCAAGTTTTAGAACGAATGCATCCGTGTTTAAGGGCGTCACCGATTCGGATCGAGTAGTACTTGGCATAACTGACATTGACCGCTTGTATCTTGGTCTCTTACGGTAGCCGTTGATATGATAGCTGGATGAATCTGGACAGAATAGGAATCTGGACTCGATAGCGTGAAAACTTGATGACTCTTTTTCTTGAGAATTAGATAATGGAATTGGTTTGATTACCACTGAACAATTAACTGAACCAGATTGGCAGTGAATGCAATGTGTAATAGGCAATTGAAATTTCTTTTACAGAAATGGCATCTACCCTTTCAATTAAATTGGAATACGGAGTGGGGCGTTGATCAGTTCTCTGCGTTGCTCAACAGCCAATGCGTCAGCTCGTCCCATTTAAAAGTCGATTAAAGATTGCTCAGTTGAAAATTCGGTGTCCGCGGTCTCGTCCGCCCATTTGTATCTGGTTTTCTCTTCTAATTTTTGAACCAATAAAAACACCATCCATGGATCTCTAGTCTCCACTTTAGATCACACAGCTTTTAACTTACGTATAACCTCATCAGCGGTATCAATTAATTTTGGGATATGTTGTGATGTAGCGTTGCTAAACGATGGTATGTCCACGAAACTTTTTTGAACGACTGGGCGGTGTAACGCTTTCTATCGCGTACGCGAACCGCGTACTAACTTAACGCTTCTATATAGTTAGCATCGGAAGATGTTTTAAATGGTTAGCACCTTCACCTGCGAGAAACCCCTTTAAATACTTGAATTACTGTGCCGGGTTAAGGTTAGGATTTTTGTGAATATTCGATGAAATTAATTCAAAGAATGATTGCCATTTTGTGTAAGTACCAAAGAATTGTGCAATGTTTATTTTCGGCAGTTTCCCTTCGATATTTGCCGCACGAATTTCATCACTTTGCGAAGAGTTTAAGTCGGTTGTAGTATTACCGGAAGCTTTATTTTCTTATTGCTTTGTTCAAATCAGTGACAACGGTACAATACCAAACCCATCTTGATGACTTAAGTTGGCTGGATTTAAGTTGGAAATAGCTTACTTTACTTTGTGAAACTCAGATAATAAATCGTCTGCTTGTCATAATCAAACCTTCAACTCTTCAATATCAACATGAGATGCATCGTTTTGAGTTTTAGTTTGCGACGACGTTTGGATTGACGTTTTATTAATTTTTCAAGTTGCGGCATTCTTCACAAAATAGTTTCTCACTTTTTGTAGGTATTGGAATGCATTCTATGCATTACAACATGTTGATCAAACTCCTGCCATCCTCTACGGAATTTTATCAACATATTGTGAGGTCGATCCAAGAAGATGAATTTCTTACCAACTATTACAAGTACAGAATCTTCACTAAACAGTAAACCTGGCAGCTCATCTACTAGCATGCATTTTGATTCACCAGTTCTCAGTCCAAGAAGGTATAGTGAACCTTTACAATACATTTTACATTTCAAAAGAGTATACGTATTGTGCAAATGTTGACAGTTATGCGGTAATTGGTTCTAATTTCATTAGCAGGTTATCCATCTCTGGCACACAAATGGTAAATCATTGATCGAATGAGTAATAGAGAAGAAGTTATCAGGTAAAATAATTTAATATGATTTAATTGTGACAAAAACAAATATAAATTAGTACATCTGGTCCCTGGAATAATTTAATTATACATTTCGGTTATATTACGCAAATTAACAAACCAATTTCGTCGAATTTCAAGGTGATAAATTGAATAATGAAACCCATTGCATTTTTATGTTATCATAAAATATTATAAAGAGTGTTAACTGTGCAGAATCGGGTTATTCAATTTTTATTTGGAATACTTAAGAAGTTTAACCTAAATTACACTTTTTAAAAACGAATAAACCGAAATTGACCTTTTTGATATTTCGTTTCCCTTGAAGCCATAACAAAAGAAAAATTATTTCCTATTTTGTCAATTTTATAACCTAGCCGTAACAATGTCACAAAAGGCAAGAAAATATTTCCTGTGGTTTTTTGTTTGTCTACTACCCAGATACTCACCATCATACTTGGCCTTTTGGAAGGACCTTTTTGCTTCCTAATCTTTTTATTATTTAATTACTTTTCATTACATGCGTAACATGTATACTATAAAATTTATGAAATTTGTTGTATTTTTAATTGTTTAACCAGACCATTTAAAAATAAATTTGGTTTATAGTTAAAAAGAACAACAAATTTAGAAGAACTGACCTTTACACAAATTAAATTTAAATTAATAGTATTTTAAGCAAATTAACAATTTAATTTCGAATTATACACAAGAACAATGGGAGGGAGATATAGGGAAAGAGAGGGATGATTACTAAAACTAAAAAGATTAAAAAAAGTTTTTGGGGTTGAAAATAGTTTATGGAAAAATTTGGTTTGCTTTTCTATCAAATGTTGTGTGATCACAATTTATCGCAGGAGATTGAAATAAGTTTATCCAGAATTGTATTCGGCTTACAGCATCGTAAGCAGAGACCTAACCGTTTTTTACGCGGTATTTTGAACACGATTTCAATCACGAATTACGATCAATCGGGAATTACAGAATCAACGGATCATTGATGTTCGTAATAATATTCATCATTCCACTATCATGGTAAAAGTGATTTGGTAATTTTTAAAATATAATGTTCAATTCCCATCAAAATAATATTCCTTTGAGACCAACAAGCTTAACAATTCACGAAAATTCTTCGGTATATAGAATTTTTAGGCAATATAGATATATTGACTGGTAACTTACAAAATTATAAGGGGAAAATATCGATCAAAAGCTTAAAATTACAAGTACAAACGATTTATTCAAATGTTTGAGAATTCCCAACGCAATAAAACGTTTTCTTCGAATGAACGTAGCAGGCATACTCTTTACGAATTCTTAGAGAAGGTGGAGGAAATCCCGACATTATGCAATGATATCGATGGCCACCCTTGCTCAAAGGTATCTCTGTCTTACGGTGTAAGGTACAGCATTAGAGTGGAAGGCCATAAAATGGACTTGGCTCAGGGAACCCGTAGTTCCATAATTGGGCCTATGCAGCCCCACAGTCACACTAAGGCATTTATACCAATTACCTAAATAAGCAAATTATGTCGTATATGAAGAAAGGGACTAACTTGACGAAAAATAGATTTGCTCTCAAACCACCAATGGTTCCACCAAAAAACGCATGTGCTACAAAGAAGACTCGTAACTATACTTTCCCGATCTAGGTGAAGGTGAGATCGATAATGACAATTTTCATCCCGAAACTCCCATCCGGGATTAGATACGTAGATTTCAACAAATATCAATAAAACGGACACGCGCTATATACCTCCAATACCCATTAAACCTATGTTTAACGACCACCAGATAAAACAGAAAGTCATAGTCCCAGGACTTATGGAATTTAAGACAAGAGAGCCTATAGAATTTCTTTTGTTCAAATTTCATAAATACTTTGAAGTTTAGTGGGATTGGGACTAAGTTTGTTCTAAGATTATCACAGATTCCAGCCAAACCTCTTAACTTCAAAAAATCGTTTGGTAAGAACGCATATCCTTCTAACAGACGTATTGAAAAACGGTATGAAGGAAACCACCACCGAGGAATATTGAAAAATTATGAGTTTATCAAAAGAACTTACTATTTCACAAATACGAAAAATCTCATAACAACATACGTCAATAATTGGAATATATGCTTGCAAACTAAATATGAGAGAAATCCGTTGAAGATCGAATACGAAATTACTGAAAACACCGAAAAAGCCAATAGAAATCCTGCATATAGATTTCTGCTTTTTCGAAAGTCATGTATTCCTCACAGTTTTGAATAAATTCTCTAAATTGGTGGCAGCCTTCTAAAAGAAAACTCGAACCAGCAATGAAATCCAAACAAACTTGTCCAATTGTTTAGTGTTCAAGGTAAACCTTCGAAAATAATATCGGATAACGATAGAAATATGAACTCACCTTGCTTTGTGCCATTTCTTTAAGAATATGACATTCAATTAGACCATACCTTGCGATATGCGTCAACAGGGAATTCTCCTGTAGAACGACTGCATGCCTTGTAGGAACTAATAAAAATGGCTCATAAAAAACGCCTCAAGAGATCATTAAAAATCACAAGCACAAATGGATCCTCTCTTATAACACAATCTAGCAACAATATTAATTTTACGCTTTTGACGCAGGAGTACCTATTTGAAAATAATCATTAAACTTAATATAGATCGAGTTAAACTTCCTAATTTAAAAGTGAACCAAACAATTCAAGATCGCAACAAAAGACGGTCTAAAATCAAACCTGGATTTTTAGTAAGAAAAGTTCTGATAGATAACAAAGTCACTGCCGTAACAAAGGATGTCAAATACCACAAGAAACAGTTCAAACAACCTTTTCAAGTGCACCCTAGTCATGAGTTACACACTCAAGGTGACCAACCTGGAGAACAGCAGATGACTGCTGCCGATCAGGCTAGGCGAGGCCCGGGTAATCAGTAGTTATAAACGAATTATCTACATAATCTACATCCCACATAACGAGGAAAACCTCCACACCATTCAAGGCAGTCTCCATTTAGTGGAGAAATCCATAGATACTAATAAGGAATACTCTTGTGCATTTAAAAATAAAATGAAAATTCTTCAACATACAACTAGACAACTATGGATGAAAATATTAACATTTGGGAACTTACACGGATCAAAACAGGCCTTGTTAATGGATTAGGATCACTTATCAAAGATATCACGGGAAATCTAGATCAACACGGAAGAAATCGGTAACACAATGCACAATCTGCACCAAAATCAAAATGAATTAAATAAACAAAATAACTCTCAATTTGCAATTAATCTAGGTTTGCTCAATAAAGTCAACTACATACAGCAGTACGTAAGGAACAGTAACAAAATCTGCTAGTTGTATCGCAATTAATGTTTTAAGACTCGGCCTCTACATCCCTCATCATATCCAAATGTTGCCCAATTCTTTTTTCCTCTCCTCGAGCATCTAATGCGATGCTCTCGTCAGACAAAAACCACAAACGACCACATATTTTATTTGGTACAACCATCGCCAAATTTTCGTCATGTGTTTTGTAGAAATAAATTTCTCGTAAAAAGCTAAAATCCCACTTTGGTACTTTATCAGCTTCAGTGCAATGAAACCAAAGTTCTGTAGCGAGCCTGTCTTCCTTATATTTTTGATCTATCGCTATAAAATTCAAATTGCAAATATTACAGTTGGTACACAGCAAAAAATATCAATCGAAAATTTAGTAAATATATTTTTTTAATGGTTATTGGAAGTCAGTAAGTGGAGGTCAGTAATCGGATCAAAACCTCATAAAATAAAAACTATAAAAATTAATTATTTTAAATTTGTTTTAATAAAAGTGTTTGATGGAATAAAATAATAAAGTTAAATAAAGTGAATACCAAAATTAAATGTTGAGTTTTGGTTTTAGTTTTTGACACGTTAATTGAAACCCAACAGTTCCACATAAAATTGTACGACCAAATGCAAGTGCCCCGTAAATTCTTCTGTTCTTGTGCTGTTAACTTAAATACTTCACGGGAACGTTGGGATCATGTATGCCTGCTTTAAAATTATCCTTATTCAAGCAATTCCAATTATTCTTTAATCTCACAAATAACGGAACATTTACTCCTGATACACTGCCCATTTCTGTTTCAATTGCAGCGCGCAACGTAATTTCACATATGTGATATCGGCAAGGAAGATATAATAAACTTCGTTCCAGTTTCTGCTCTAAAATAATGGCTGCTCCATCGAATCTTCCAGTATTTGAATATGTTGAATCAAAGCAAGCCACCAAGACATAGTCAGCTACTCTCCAATCGATTAAGCTCTGCAACACAGCCTGCGTTCCAGATAACTCCATAAGTAATTTTCCATCCCAATGTACTACGCCTGTTGTAAACTTAAAAGACGATTTAACTGATGCTGCTACTCCTACTCTATTTGTTTCACAAGGACGCCTCAGTGTTGTTCGATTCAAAACGAGCTCATCAATAGAATGTTTAAGACTTTCGGCAACGGCACTGATTAAATTCATTGCTGCACAATCAGTAATCTTCCTTATCCAAAGCTGGCAATATTCTAGGTGTAATGCAGCATTTGCTTCCTGTAGGGGTTCATTCTGTGCTTAGCATGGACAAATCACTATTTTAGAAGCTCAAGCCGTCATTCTTCGATGACGAAAATAATGCGTGTGAGTCTATTTGAATTGATTTACGTTTTTATTCAAGATATCTCCGTTTACCACTTTTATCTGCTTCTCTACGTTCCGAGTTCCGCTTTTCTTTTTCAATTTGATATTGTCTGGCTCCAGTCAAAAATCCGGGAGCCCTTTCTCACGCTGCGACAAGATGTTAACTTCACTGGTCATCATGGACTAGGCATTGGAATGTGCGATATCGGGAATATCATACAGTTCACTACTAAAGGGGATTTCTCTTTCACTTTAAACTTGTTGAGGTAAAATTCCGTTGTAGAAGTGGAAAGCGTATGTAATAGTGGGGCGAAATGTGACGCACTTTGAATAAATTAATAAAAAAAATTATTGAAAATAAATAATAATAATTTCGGCTGCTATGGCGGCTTTAAAATTGTAATGCAATCTGGATCGTAAACGTTGGATTGATCCAGTATTGTTGCATTTGGTAAACAAGACAATAAAAATCTGAATTGCATCCACCAAATTTAGTTTCAGCTGGTTACCAATTTGTTTGTGTTATAGACGCACGTACGCCTGTGAACAGTATTGCAATGATAAATTTTATTTGTTCTGATTGCCACGCCATCATGTTAATTTAGGTATTAAATGATGTGTCATTGGTTATCAGAATTATTTAATGATGATGGAGGGCATCTACGAGTATAATACGATTTTAATAACACCGTGCCTAAACGAATATTTAAATACTTTTGTATCTTGGTTATCACGAAAAGGATGGTGGCATCTATGATA
The DNA here is from genome assembly GCA_963691935.1 of Nephrotoma guestfalica. Taxonomy (NCBI): domain Eukaryota; kingdom Metazoa; phylum Arthropoda; class Insecta; order Diptera; family Tipulidae; genus Nephrotoma; species Nephrotoma guestfalica. The sequence continues at coordinate 44,589,449 of OY829913.1, read as the reverse complement.
CGATTGCAATAATGTTCGTTTCAATGACAAGTTATTATTGGTAACGATTTTTATTGATATCAAAATCGGCATGATATTTTTATTGATATCAAAATCGGCATGATAATGAAATTTACTAATTTTATTTTTTGAAACAGTATTGTGAAGTGACGAGTTTACGAGTTGCTCGTACACTTGGTTGTGAAGTATTATGCAGAGTGTCGAAAATTGTTCGACGTAATGACTCTGGAATATACGGGCGATTGTTGCCTGTCGATATTTCACAGTAAATGGTTAAATCGGCTAATGGAAATTTATTTAATTTCCATTTGGAAGTGCGCCGATTTGTAGAACTAGAGAGTAAGTCTTGTAGTTCTTGATCGCAAACTTGTGCTTTTGCGATTATTGTGATGTCGTAGCTAGCTGCTGCGGAGGCAAACTCGTGTTCAGAAATCCGAGAAAGTGTATCGGCGACGACATTGTGTTTACCTTGTATGTGCTGTATGTCTGTCGTAAACTGAGAGGCATAATCTAAGTAGCGTGCTTGCCTTGGGTTGTGGTCCGCTTTAGACCGCTTTAGTGCTCCGCTCTGGTAAGCGGTTTGTGGTCGGTGAAAATTGTGAATTCCCGACCTTCGACAAAATAGCAAAAGTGTTTAATTGCTTGGAAAATTGAACCAATTCGCGACCAAATGCCAAATATTTTCTTTCGGCATCTGATAATTTCTTGGAGAAAAATTCAAGAGGTTCTCAAGTGTCTTTATTTAATTGCTGTAAGACTGCGACTATAGCTGTGTTAGATGCATCAGTAGTGATGCTATATTTTGTTGTATTTAGCGGATGCGCTAAAAGAGCAATATTTTCTAAGCTGTTATTGAGCTGAAGGATTGCATTTTGACATTCTTTAGGCCAAGAAAATTTTTGAGTCGTTTTGGGCTCCTTGAGAAGTGTTGCCAATTGTGAGTGAATTGGGGCAAGTATCTCAGCGAGTTTAGAAATGAATCGGTGGTAGTAGTTTACAATACCGACAAATTGCAGAATTTGCTTAACGCTTTGTCGTGCTGGGAATACTCTAATTGCATTATTTCGTCCTTCGGACGGCAGGATGCCTTTAGGAGCAATTTTGTGACTGAGGAAGTCAAGGTTGCTTATCCCAAACAGACATTTTGCTGTGTTAATATTGACGCCATAATTGGATAATTTTTGGAAGAGTTGTTCCAATGGAGTAAGTGTTGCTTCTCGTCTCTAGATGCTACGAGAATGTCTTCAATATAAACAAAAACGAAATCGAGATCTCTCACAATTTCGTTGATGAAACGCTGGTATGATTGTGCAGCATTTCTGAGTCCAAATGGTATTTGGATGAATTCGAATAAGCCAAATGGTGTAGTGATTGCGGTTTTATGTATGTCGTCAGGAGCTATTGGTATTAAATGATATGCTCTGACGAGATCGATTTCTTCTTCACATATGTAATAAACATGATATTGCTGAAGAAAAAGGTCGGCAGATTCCTAGTTCCACCATGTGTTGGAATTCTAGGAATGTTGCTTTGTGCCGAATTGGCTCAAGTCTACGTGGTCTGGCAAATGGTAAATGGCCTGTAGTCACGATATGGTGTACTACATTGTGCCTTACCGGAGAGTTGTATAGTTCGGTGGAGCTGTTAAAGAAGGAAATTTCTTTAACAATGCTCCATAGCCATTGTTGATTATGTAAAACAATGGTGTTGGTGTATCAACGAGTGCTGATGTTGCGTTGATAATAAGCTTAGTGGACGGATCAATCAATTTGCGATTTTGCAGATCTACTAACAAACCGAATTTCGTTAGGAAATCCGCACCGATAATGGGGCGGTTGACATTGACAAGAATAAATGCTTGTTTGAAAGAACGTCTTAGTCCAATGTCAACGTTGAGTAATTTAGCGATAATATTTGTAGTACAGGATTACGCTTAAATCAGCGGCGGTATAAATCAGAAACGTGATATTATTTTCTGAATCCTGTATAAATAAGCGGCTGTGTTGCGCTTGTCTTAAGTCTGCCGCTCCGACCTTAAGACGTTTAATGGTTTGGGGAACCAATTTGCGGATCCCTTTTGTTGTTTAGCAAAAGTGCATGGTTGATTGCATTTTGATGCTGCGTGGCCAAATTTGTCGTGATACCAACACCAATTGTGTGGAAATTGGTATCTTGGCGATTGTTGGTTGCATTTGCGAATGAAACTTCCCTGTGTTGGTGGAGATTGCGATTCATAAGTGGGAGGTGTTTGTCTCCAGGGCGATTGTGAACGCGAAAATTGTCGCTGTGTGTGTGAAATATTTTCTTGCCTAATTAACCTATCATTAATTTGTTCAAGCATATTCTCGAGATGAATATTGCTTGTATTTGGCGTGTGGCGCGACACTATCTCAGGTTGGGCTTTTGCTTGTTGCTGCCGATTATTTTCATGATGGAACATATTTGTTTACGCTCAAAATAAAATGATTTTGCTTTGATGTTAATTGTGTCACGCACTTAAATATTATTTAATCACACTTAAAAAAATATTTGTTTGTTAAGTGGATTTCGAAAATACGCGTTTACCACGGGTGGGAGCTTAGGTCACTATTTCATAAAACTCGTCGTTTTTTTTTAAATATTTAATAAAATAAAAAACTTCACATGCACTTTTTGGTATAAGAATTTTAAACTTTATTTTCACTTTTTTTGGTTACAAAATAAATGAACAGTGAAATTTCATGGGAGGAGGCAGGAAACTGACCTGCTCGGTAAGTTTTTTATTATTTCAATTTATTTATTATTTATTAAATTTACTTTATATTTATTTTATTTAAATTATTAAATTTTTATTAAATTATTTATTAAATTAATTTAATTAAATTTTAAATATAATATTCAATGAAATTACCACCATATGCAATGGCGGTATGGTGTGTGTGAGGCATGGTAGTGTGGCGTTGCGTTAATTACTTGTTAACTCGACTGGTTGATGGTTGGAGACGAACTGCTTGGAACGAGAATTTTTTTTTATAAATAAAATTCTTTCATTCTTCTTTGGTTTCGTCTTCGTCGTGTTGCTTTTGCTTTCGTTTTGTAATGCTCGTCGTTCTATTTCCGTCTTGCGGGCATATGTACATCTGTTGATGCATTTACTCTATTTGCAAGTACAGAGTGATGAATGAACTCATCATTGTGTGAGTGATGAGTTTGTGAGATGTTTTGTTTGCAATATGTGCGATTAGAATATTGGTTTGAAATATTCTAACCGCTACAAACTTTTGAAGGTTTATTTTTATTCTTTAGAAGATTTTCCCACTCATCATGTAACTTTTCCAATTTTTCAATGCAATGTTGTTCCTTTTTCACTTGAATTCATCCTTTTGACCAAAAAATAGACACTTCCTGGATTGTCAGAGCTGCACTTTCACGAATAGTTAATGTTACAGTACGGTGATTGTAAAAAACGACACAACACTAGCTTTTTTGAGGGTAACTTAGCACCAACAATTTGATAGTTCTCATGGTCAAGAAGATAAATTTCTGTACAGGACCATAAATTAGCTGCCATTTTGTCAACTTTAGTAGCACTTTAATAAAAATATTAATAAAATTGTTAAACGGACTAGATTTAGTTTAAAAAAATTGCGTGTACTTTATCCAATGAGACATATTGGCCGTAGCAGGTCACAACTAATGCGGCTGGGGGATTGAATTATAATAACTAATGAGACGAATGAGTCATAAGAACTTAACATAGTTGTGTTTTATGATGATGACCTCGTACGGTTATGTACTTAATCGTACTTAATTTTTATGTATTTATTTATTTTTGGTAATTTTGAATTTTAATTTCAGGATTTAAAACCCGTTTATTATTTAGGTTTTTATTATTTTCGGAAATTGGAAATAAAGTCGCTATATGTTAACCAATTTTCGATAACTTTCGTTTGAAAGTGAAACATTTAGAAAAATACCGTTTTTATATCGAACTTCGCGCTCAAGTTGCGACCTCTAAACCATCTTCAATTGACTCAATATTATCAAGTTTGTAGCATAACCTCACATTTCTAGAGGGTGTCCCGTTTGATATCTCTACATTTGTCCGCCCTATACAAACAAAGACCACCCTAATGTAAATATATTATTTTTAACAACACGGTTAAATTTGGAATGTATCTACCGTGCAAAAACAGATTTAGGCGTGCTATCTTTCAATGGAAATGTTATTTTATACTGCATCAGTCCTCCACTTCTATTTTTACTATAAATGATCTAATCTAGAGATAATTTTGAATATCTTTGAAAAAGCACGTCAACTCCGATGTATTACACCGCAATGCAAATATTATTTAGTTCTTTGTAAAACGCATTATTTACATATAAATAAGATATTCTGTTTCGAGATCAAATCGAAATCAATTTCGAATTGCACTCATTTTTATACAAATACTACATGAAATAGTTTTTCCTATTTTTATTAATAACAAGTAGAAGGAAAATCAAGATTATGCTAAATGATAACAACATATCGTATAGATACATAAATATTTATGTTTTGTTACATACAACAAACAAACACACACACACACATAGTACGAACCTAAGAAACAATATTCCAACATTAATGATTATATCCACATACCCCTTTGATGTTCCTTTGTGCGTTTTATGTTACATACAATGTTTTAGTACACGTCATAAAGTATCGTATACACCTTACCCAGGTATATGGCTGTAATCAACGAAAAGCTCAAAAAGCTCCACCAACAAAGTTTTAACGAATGGGTAAATTAATATTATATAACAAAGAACTGGATTTTATTTTGTTTAGCGAATTTTTTTTAGACTTTTCATTTATCAATCGATAGACGTTGTTTGCAGATCAAACAAAGTATTTTGTATGTACCTACACCATCTACAGTAAGTACACGAGAACGAAAAGTAAAAAATATTTCGAGTTACATATTTCTATAAAAGCTTTTTATTCAATCATTATTGTATATTGGTCTGTCTGTCTATCTACATACCATTATACAGAATTAATAGATCGATTTTTTTGCTAGGAATTTTATCTCAATTGATTCAAATTTATTTCTGAATACCAAATTTCTCGAAAAATAAAATTCATTTACAAAATCGAATACGTTTTTGCAAAAAAATGTAAAATACAAATTGTTCAAAATTTTAGATTATTATGAGAAATGAATCAATCAACTGAACTGGAAATAAGTTCTTCTGAATTTAGAAGTAATTCGATTTTATTTTTGTGTTAATATGTCGATAAAATCGTTTTATTGGCCAACAACCAAGAATAAATCGGATCATTACGTAAACTTGAAAGTTAAAATGGTTTTTTGTTGAAAATGCATTGCAAAATGTATTACCAGTATTCTAGCCAAATTATTTTTTTACAGATTAAGTCGATTAGTATGTTATGTTAAATTCGTACAGTATATTTTCGATGTTTGTGTAGACTTTATAGATCGGAAAAATTGAGCGGTGTATAATGCGGCCGAGGCATTATAGCAGTGTATACGAGATATTCGTGATCGTTAAAATATGTAATACTTCTTAGAGAAGTTAAAAGCCGGCCGATTCCAGGGTTATCTTATGTTTTTTTTTGTTTATCCAAATACAAATGGAAGAAGCGAGGAAATAAAATAACATTACAGTGCCCTAATTTCTATAACGAGTTTTATGGCGCGAAAATCAGTCCCATCATTTAGTCATTTTTATGACCAGTGTTGTGCCGTTTTGTCTACACCGCGTAATAATTATTATTCTAGACGTGTAGACAATGTTTGTAGAAAATTCAAAGAATGGCGTCGACAATGTAGAGAATGTGGAAAATTGTTATTTATCTTAGCAATCATCAAAGTTCTATCAAAACAAACATTTAACACATTTGGAAACTTAAACCCAAGATTTTTTTTTGGTAATGAACCACATTTATGTACACTCTGTCAAGAAAGTAACGGGAATTGAACAATTAAAAACCCTGCTTAAAGGGACTGTAAAATTTTTTTTGTCACTAAGTTGGCACAACTTGAGTGCGATTTGTCATTTAGTTTGTGTACAGTGCTCTAGTTTGTCAGTTCATCTCAATCGAACAAAGAAAAGAGAAAGAGAAAAGGATAAAAATGTCAGCCAGATCCATAGCAGGTGAATACGGTGGTTGTTCGATCATATTTGTTGAGTTGGATGCCATGGTTGTCCAATTTTCCATTCGAGATACCTTCGTGTTATGTCATCTTGAGACTTCCTCAGTGTATAGCCAATCCATCTCCACTTGTGCTTTCGTATTTCGATGCCAATGACTGATTGACTATTTTGTCTATAAAGAGTTCAACAATATTGTTATTTTGTTGGTCCACAATTACCTTAGCGTGGTGTTGTGGGATAGAGCAGTTGTGTTTCACAGTTTGTGTAACATGTTGAATGTTGTTCTGTATTTATTTATTCGTTTCTTTAAATCTTCATCTGATCCACTTCTCTGCGCTAGAGTACATACAACGAAGGTATACAAATTAATTGACCGTTTAGTCTAATCGCCTTGGTTTTCCAGATATTTATTTTGAAGTCAATTACTTTTGCTAGACCTGATACCTTATGTACTTTATGTTGCATTCCGGCGTATTTGTGTGTTATCAGGCGTCTATCATCTGCCTCCAGCCTGAGTTAGTCTACTTAATTATGACGTGTGTTATGTTAATATGTTTGGCGCTGCTTCGCCCTGGTCTGGAGCCAGTTTATACCTTTTCTATTTTCGAGTTGAGTTGCCTCATCTTTTGTCATATCTTTATGGTTGTAAAGGAAGGATATACTTCTGTTATTACTGCTGTTAGAGTCGTTGCAATTGTCGTTCTGTCTGCTATGAATATTTGACCAGATGCATCCCTTATTGTTAGGATATTGAAAAATTGTCCGCTTGGCCAAGCGCTCATCAATTTTCGTCCAAGTTTTATCACTGATCCAGAGTCTGCGTCTGTATTCTTGCTATACCCGAGTATGTTGGTAGTTGAAGAACCAATGAAGAAGCATTGGTTTGGAAGCTATATTTAAATTGCATGGACGTGATTTTATTTTTGAAGGTGAATTTACCGCGAAAAACAACTATTGGGGATCTAGACTTACGACGTCGAAAGGTAAAGAATTGCTTCAAGCGCGGCAAACATAAAAATGTGAATTTTACTCTGGTGGTCCCCAACATACTGGCCCAGTGACGGAACGAAGATACCTGACCTAAGACTTTTATATAGCACGAAGTATATCTCTGAGCTACATTCACATTGAAGACTGCCATTCTCTTTTATCGGTCAGTGAAATGGTAATTCAAAGGGAGGGTACTCCCAGATTAACAAATTCAAAAACAAACTGGGACATCTTTTGTGAAGTATTAGAGAAAAAAATCAATTTTCAGGTACCGATTTGAAATCTCCACCAGTTGGAACATGAACTAGAACAAATCAATGAAGTAATTCACTCTGCCGCTTTGGCAGGTACCCCCATTATACAAAATAAGAAGAAGCTTAACATATCCTAGACAAAAACGACGGACACGTAAAACCTGGCAAATAACTAGAACACCGGAGAACAAAACAATTCTTAACAATTTAGGTAACAGTCTCAAATCTCTTCTTAAAGAAGTTAAAAGTGCATTAATCAACAGCTATCTAGTTAGCCTAACCGATGAAAAAATTTCTGATTATTTCCTGCAAAAGGCGACGAAGGGATTCAAACGACCCATAATGCAAGTGCATCCACTTAAAAAGGAGGATGGAAAGTGGACAAGAGGTACTAAAGAGAAGGCTGATCTGTTTGCGGAGTATCTCGAGGATACCTTCCAACCACTACCGCAACAAACGGCCAAATCCACAAGCTAAATTATTTTGATATACGCCCAGTAACTCTCAAAGAATTAGAAGAAGAATTAAAAAGCAACGTGAATGTTAAAAATCCCCCAGGCCCCAGGATATGACTTGATTACTTGCCAAATAATCCAGGTTCTACCAGGTAAAGGATTTCGTAAGCCATTACACATAATCAATGCAAGCTTTCGGTTAAAACATGTTCCGTGGCAATGGAAAGTAGCAAAATTAAACATGATAGCAACACCTGATAAACCACCTAACGATAAAAAATCATACAGGCCCATTTCATTGGTGCCAATTATGTGAAAACACTGTGAAAAATTATTACTAAAAAGACTTAAACCAATAATTAAGGACCGACAACTAATTCCTCCACATCAATTTGGATTCAGAGAAGAACACTCTACAATTGAACAGGTGTATAGAATTACCAACATTATTGAAAGAACGTTAGAACGTGAAAAAGTATGCTCCAGCAGATTTCTGGGCGTCGCCCAAGCATTCGATAAAGTCTGGCACAGTGAAGACTTATTTATCCAATAGACATTTTCGTTTGAAATATGAGGATACTCCAAATTAAAAAAAATCTCTACCGGTGTCCCGCAGAGGAGTGTCTTAGGACCAATCCTGTATTTATTATATACAAGGGATATTCCAACAACAGATGAAGGAACCCTAGCCACCTTTGCAGATGGCACAGCAATCATAATTGGAATTGGAAATAATGTCGCTGGTGCAACGAGCAAACTCCAGTAGATTACCAATGCGGTTTGTAACTAAACTAAGCGCTAGAGAATCAAGCTTAAATCAAAAGGCTTCCCATCTACCGATAGAAATTAACTCACGAGCGGTGAGAAGAACCCTTGATAGAAGAACTTAATATTAAGTTCAGAAAATGTAATGGCTCATGTAGAGGCTCTGATCCTACAATACACAACAAGCTGCTGCTATATCGGCAAATACTGAAGCCGATATGGACCTACGGTATTCAACTCTGGGGATGTACTAAGCAAACAAACGACAAAATGATACAAGCGTTTCAAAATAAGGTTCTCCGTAGCATCGTAAATGCTCCGTGGTATACACAAGGAATAAAGACCTTCACAGGGACGTTATATATGATAGATAACCCTGGCGTTGAAAGAAGACTTCAAAGAACGAGGCCACTTGACCTAGTAAACATACCAAATTGAAATTAGCCTTTTAAATAGGTTTAATTAATTTTGGGACTAACCATTGGGTTTCACCCCAACAAATCAGAATTATTTAAGAAATGTACAATTTGTAAATGTGAAAGATAAATTGCTAGATGAGCAGTCGCAAAAAAAAATTAAAAAAAAAAGATTTAAAGGATTGAAATAAATTTAAAGATTATAACCTTCAAGAGTTGAACTTGTTGCTTTTCCGCAATTTACTCGTAAGTAGAGATAATGTTTTTTGGTTATATACAGTTTTACCCAAAGTTCGTTTATTTTTTCGCTTAAAAAATCGAAAATGGTTTATTCGAGATCTATGTATACATTTCTGTTAAATGAGTGTCGGATGTTGACCACATCATATTCACTCCTTCATTTTTTCAGTCAAGAAATTTGTTTTGAAGCGCCAATTATGAGTTTTTGAATTTTGTATTCACAATCTTAATACAGGCAAAGCTGTATTTTATTCTTACCATGAAGGTGAAGCTCATAAAGGTCCAAATGATGCATGTACTTTTCTATAAGATTACATAGAAAAAAATGTTCCAAAGTCGGTCGAAAAGTTATATATCTTTTCAGATTATTGTTCGGGCCGGAATAAAAATCATACAGTTGTCCAATTCTTACTAGCTCTTGTTTCTAATCAAATTTTTTAACAAATACATCATATTTTGTCATTCAGGGGCCATTTTTTTATTGATTGTGAAAGGGATTCTGCAACTGTCAAGCGCAAAATATAGAAAGTCGAAGTTATACGCCCGAAGAACACTTCGATCTTATTAAAACTTCATCTAAATCATTCAAGTTTGATGTCGTCGAAATTGATTCTAATAATTGCCGTGTTTCATGACAACCATTGATCTGGATGAGTTCAAATTTTATATGGAAAAGCTAATCCATATGTTGTTTTAAATCACAAATTTGCAGCGCCTTTGCATTGTTTCATGAAACATGAGCTGAACCGGATCAGATCAAGCTTCAAGAAACACGGCTAATATTATTGATTTCAAAAAGTGGTGGCCAAATTTTTATAGAAGAAATCAGCATTATCTGCGTCCTTGGGGAAACAACGGTCAAAAATCTAAAAGGTTATTTTCCAGCTGTCGCAGTACAATGAATCCATGTACAGATCTAAAACTCCGGGTCTAGTTAAAACCTTCATGCTCATCGATGGAATTCCAACATTGATGGAAGATTTTTCATTAATAAAGTCAAAAAAGGTGCAACCAGATCTTCCCAATACAAAAAAAATTATAAAGCATACAATTGCCCAATTCCAATGAATATTAAAAAGATGGGAAATTTAAAATTATTAGAGCGATACATTCCAGAAGAAAAAAAACATTTTTTCAACAGGATTTTAGGATGGCCTTCATCTTCAGCAGCGGACGAACCTGAGAAAGAATTTTAATCCAAAACTTTAATTTTTAATTTAACCGATTTTGTTTTAATTTATACTCTGCCTTTTTATTTTATTTCACCTTTAACCTTTTTTAACCCAAACAGTCGAAAACGACCTTGCGGTTATTATAACACGAATACAGACAAAACTGGTTTTGTATGGTTCGTATATAGTACAAAAAACATTTCGTTGAAAAAATTACTGTTTTTTCAGTCTGTGTTGGAATTTTGAACGATAAAGAATGGAGTAATATTTTTGTAAGCAATGGATGATTCTAATTACTGGTAAGTTTTTTAACTGTACAATAAAAATAAACAAAACAGAATTAAATTAGATTTATAATAATTAAAAGTAAAATAATACAAAAAATAAAATTAAAAATAATTAGAAATACTGACGTTCTATTGAGACAAAACTACGTTGGTCGTTTTCGACCGTTTGGGATGATTTAGAACCACCAGATACGATATTTATACGTCTGCCAGATGTTAAAGTAGTTACAGATGAAGACTCTTGAGATGAAGAAGAAGTACTTTTAGATAATTTACCGTCCAAGCAACTAAATTTGGAAGCAACTACCATCCAAGCAACTAAATATGTTCTTCTAAAAATACAGCAGAACTAGAGACTAGGAATGAAAATGATGGCAATGCCACCAATGTGCAATCCAAACAAGCAAACAAGCGGAAAAAACTCGCCATTGGGAAAAAAGAGACATTGCAGAATTACAAATTGACGAATCAATTTGTAGCTCCTCAATCAGCTCTTCTCGTTATTTTTAACGCAAGAAATAATTGAAGAGATAGCCAAATATTCATCTTTGTATGCAGCACAAAAAATATTAATTTGAATGTGGATGATTCGGAAATTTATGCGTTTATTGGTATTTTGATTATATCTGGCTATATAGTTAGTACCAAGCCGGCGTAGAATATTCTGTTAAAATCGAAATGATTCGAATAATTAATTGGTAGTAGAAACAATGCGTCAAAACAGATTCGATTATATTTTTCATCATCTTCATGTTTGTGACAACAGTAAATTGGACAAAAATGACAAATATGAAAAAATTCGGCCACTAGTCACTAAAATAAACGAAAATTTTGCAAAATATGCTCCAATTGAGGCTAATTTGTCAATTGATGAATCGATGATTCGGTACTACGGACGAAACTCATGTAAAAAATTCATCAGGGGAGAACCAATTCGTTTTGGCTATAAGGCGTGGCCACTGGCAACTAAATTTGGTTACTGCATTCAATTCGATTTGTATCAAGGAAAACAACTAGATCAGAATCCTGATGGGGCAAAAGTATTTGAATTAGGAGAAACTGTTATTTTGAAGTTTGTCGATTTCGTCGCAAAATGCGATTTTTATACTATTTTGATAATTTTTTTAGTACTAATCTTTTAGATATAAATAGGAATAAAAGAAACCGGAACTGTTCGTGAAAATCGAACTGATAAGTGCCCCATAGAATCATCCATAGAAATGAAACGAAAATAAAGAGCAGCTATCGATTATTTTATAGACAAGACCAATAACATAGTAGTTGTAAAATGAATGGATATCAGTGTGGTCATGATGCTGTCAAACCAATACGGAGTAGAGCCATTGAAAGAAGCACTAAAATATTCTGTAAGAGCAAAAAAAGGATAGAAAATCCACAACCTCACTGTGTTGATATGTACAACAAGTACATGGGAGGGGTCGATCAAATGGACAACCTTATTTCGAGATACCCAATTTCATTCAGAGGTAAATAATGGTACATACCACCTATTTTTTGGGTAATAGACGTCAGTTTAAATAATGCTTGGTTACTCAGCAGACAATACGGCTCAAAACTAGACAAACTAGAATTTATTAGACAAGTCGCTTATGATTTGTGTATTATATACGGAAAAGAAAGAAAAAAAGCTGGTAATTATAGAACCAGACGAATAAGTGAAATTCAAAAAACTGTAAAGCAGCACTTAGTTATAACTGGTCAAATACGGAGAGCTTGTGCTGTATGCAAAAATAGAACAGTAACAATGTGCGATAGTTGCAATGTTCCTTTGCATAATAAATGTTTTATAGATTTCCACAAGTAAGGCTACGACATGTTATTGATATGAAGAATATTTTGAAATATTAAAACTGATTTTTGTTGTTTTTAAGCTTTGATAATTTTTGTTATAATTTTTTCAAATAAACCAAAGTAAAAATTTATTTTGTATTATCCCAAACGGTCGTTTTCGACCATGGCCGTATTTCCAGCATTTGGTTTTGTTTCTTCTTTCTTCTAAAGTACGATACAGTCATATAGCAATGCACCATTAGAATCACGAGCAAAAACAGTTCTGGGAACACGAAGTATCTAAAGAAACTTAAGTTCCGGGATAAAATAGGTTAATGAAGAAACCTTTAGTAACGAAATAGTATTTTATTTAAAAAACAACGCGATTATGTGCGAAAAGGGCATAAGTTAAAATAATTTTATTTTTATTTTGCATTTTATTAATTTGACTTATTATATTAGTTCGACTTATGTAATACTGTGGGCAAAAAATAGTAATACTGTTATAATGCACCACTCAACCTTACTTATCCCCTATATAATTTCAACATGAATATGTATGAGTTGGTCATAAAAGTTGTTATTGTGATATGACCGGTATTAACTTAAAATTAAATTAAATAATGTTCTTTTTGAATTTGCTTCTCAACGTGATAACACGGTAACAATTTTATACTATATTATATACCTTACTATATTTTCCTTTCCTATCTTCTAAAACATTCTATAACTAATTAATAATAAAAGATTAATAAGTATATGTGTTATATTTGTTCACTTTTATTAAAAAAATATATGAATAATTTTGAAAAATTAGACACATTTAACCCTAATATACAGATTAAAATTGAGTGTGACGATAGTGAATTCGGTAATAATTCGATTAGTTCAGTAACTTCAAATAACTCAGAACAATCTGATGAAATTATTTCTTTAACAAATTTTTCTGAAAATTCTAATGCAACATTTATACCTGAACAAATACATTCTTGCGAATCAGTATTTATTTATTTTATTTATTTATTTATCTGTATGTTACACATATTAAGCTATAGCTTATTTATATATATGTTAAGATCATTTTGTAAAATACATATAATAAAATTCTTAACTAAAACTAATAATTAGAAAAAAGAAAACAATAAGGATAATTATATTAATAATAATAATAATAATAATAATAATAATAATAATAATAATAATTATAAGAGTGATGAAAATATCAATGATGATGGATGAATATTATTATAAATGAAAATATACTAATAAGTTCTATCAAGTAAAGCACGTTTAAAACTTGAGCACGATTCAGATTTCTTAACGGTTAGGGGTAATGAATTCCAAAGGCAAACTCCTCGAACATAAAAAGAATGATTCAGTATATCGTATCTATTGGACGGAACTAATAAATTCTTAGTGCGGCTAGACTTTGTCTCTTGAAGTTTAACTGACAAATAGATTGGTATACGAAATTTTAACAGTTTATAAATCAAAAAACAAATCCTAAATTCATAATACTCTCCAATAGGACATCCAATAATTTTATTTGCATAAGCGGATATATGATCAAATTTTCGCAATTTGAAAACATATCGAATTTAAGCATTGAATGCCTTTTCTAATTTCTTTAAGTTATAGTCTTGCATCCCAAAAAATATTACATCTCCATATACAAAATATGGAAATACATAGGCCAAAAATAGTTTTCTCCTTAGTTCCGGCGATGCAAATTTAGTTAATGTCCACAGTCGTCTGAGCATGAAATACAATTTACTAGTAATCATTTGAATGTGGTCATCCCAGGTTAAGGTTTTGTTAATAATTATGCCTAGATTTCTAACCTTACTCGAAAACATTATACGTTCATTATTAACTTTAATGCAATGGATATTATCAGTGTTAATCTCATTCCGATAAATTACAATTGCCTGAGTCTTCTTTGCATTCAAAAGTAAATTATTATCTTTTGCCCATTTTTCAATATTTTCTATCTCTATGTTTAATAAATCAATACGGTAATTAATCTTCTCAATCACACAGGAGGAGTATATTTGCACATCATCAGCAAATAAATGATAGTTAGCTACTGACAAACCTCTAGGCAAATCGTTTATATACATTGCAAACAACAAGGGTCCTAGCACCGATCCCTGTGGAACGCCAACATTGGTACAAATGCTTTCAGAGAACTTATCACCTATAAAAACCGTTAAAGACCTATTAGACAAATAACTTCGAATCAAGGACCAAGCTGACCGACCAAATTTAAAATGTACTTTTAGTTTTTGAAGCAAGATTACATGATCAACGCGATCAAACGCCTTCGTAAAATCAAGCAAAACTAGTATAGAAGCATTGTTTTTATCCGAATCTCGTCTTATATCATCCACTACTCTTAAGACAGCAGTGTTAGTGCTATGGTATGATCTATAAGCGGATTGATAACAATCGAGCATTCCATTCCCCTCAATATATTGAATAATTTGTTCACTCAAAACTCTTTCCAATAATTTGGAGAGTGTAGGTAAAATGCTTATTGGACGAAATTCAGATATACAGATAGGATTATTAGTTTTTGGGATCGGTATCAACTTAGCATGTTTCCAAATACCTGGAAACGAGTTTGTTGTAATTATATTATTTATAATTAGAAGCAAATACTTGCTGATAAATGGAAAAATAATTTTAATGAATCTAATTGAAATATTATCCAATCCAGTGCTATTCGATTTTATAGCATTCAGCGCTTTAACTAAATGTGGCATTGTTATCGTATTAAAACTGAACGAATTTGCAGAAAAATCACTTACTAGTAAATCTTCAAGAAGTTCAGGGGTGTTAGTGATATTCCTAATCGAGGTAGTAGTGAATTCGTTTAAAAACTCGGCTGGCTGATAAACACAACTAGCAGAAAAATTATTAGTTTTGCCAAGGCCTAATTGATCCATAGTTTGCCAAAATAATTTAGGAGATTGCTCGGCTTCCAATTTATCATTAAGAATTTTGCGTTTGTTGACCCTTATCAGAGACGTCACTCTATTTCTTATTCGACAATAAACAATTCTTAACTCACTAGACCGAACTTGTTTCCATATAGATAAGGCAAAATCCCGCAATATGATTAGATTTTGTACTTCCTTTGTCATCCAAGGAGAAATTGATTTAGTTATTTTAACCGGTCGTAATGGAACATATTTTTCATATAAATTTAAAACACACGAATTAAACAGTTCAATGTGTTCATCAACATCACTCATAAAATAAATCCCTTCCCATGGCTGAGTAAAGTTCTCCCCAGCTAACTCGACAATGTTAAATGATTTGTAATCCCGAAAATAGGTTTGTTTAGCTTTCGCTGTATTGGTATGGCCATAACTCCAATATAACAAGTAATGATCAGTGAAACCCAGTGATATTTGATTAGAAAATCTAATCTTATCAGTATTAGTAATAATGAGATCAAGCATGGATGAGAGGTCGTCATAAAAATAAGTTGGTTCACCATTAACAATAGTCAAATCATATGACTTCAATAAATCCTCAAACTGTTTGGCCTTTATAGAAGGGTTGCCTAACATGTTGTAATTTAAGTCTCCACAAAAAATTATATCATCATACATTGAAGAATATTCTTGCAAAATACTATCTAACCCGGAAAAACAATCTAAACGCGGGGATTTATACGCAGTACCTAAAAGTATTCTCATTCCATGGTATACAATTTCCACTAAAATCATCTCTAAAGTAGCACTTAAATGTCTGTAAACAAATTTCGCATAAATAGAATCCCTTATATACATGCAAACACCACCACCTCCCTTTTTATCCGTATAGATAGACCGATCACCTCTAAAAATTCTATATCCAGGCAAACAAATAGCATTATCATTGACGTAGTCCTTCAACCAAGTTTCACTGATGCATACCACATCCAAATGAACATTCTGCAAAAGCAACTTGATCTCGTCTAATTTATTCAGCATGCTTCTCGAATTGAAATAGCAGCATTTCAGTCCATTTCGATTATTTAAGGATGATTTTAATACCACATTAGAAATTAATATGTTCGGAGTTTTTGCCGAAAGGCCACTATCCACTAACCCTATTCATCCATTCCGTACACAAGTTGTAAACAATAAACACATTTAAAAGGCACATAATTATCCGTGTATCCATCATATATTGATTTACCTTCATCACTATAAACAAAATAGTAAGAAAAAAAATAATAAGAAAATAAGAAAATAATAACAAATAATAATAATAATAATAATAATAATATAAATAATAACAAAATTAAATTTAATAAAAATAACATAATGTCAAGTATGAAATACAAAACTTGCTCGAAAATTGTACTAAAAATAAAAATTCATGGAAATAATCCCGTAATCATTTTTATGGCTATAAAATTAAAATTAAAATTATGTAGTATGCATATTAATTCTCCGTTGCACCACCGGTTTTCGAACGAATACGTGCTGCAATCGGGATCATCAAACTGTCATCATTAATTATTTCAGCAATATTGGTATTTGTGACATCATCTGTACTTCGATTCTTATATAAGGGTGTTTTTTTAAGAGGTTGCCGATTTTTTTTTTGAATAAAACACATATAAAATTATGAAATGACCAAAATTTTTTTTTATTTGGTAGATAATTTTTTGGCATTTAACATTTAAACACAATTTCTGGCATATGGCTACCACGACTATTTTTCACAAATGTCATTCTGGAGGTCCAATTTTCCAGCACTTTTTCAAGCATTTGAGGGCGTATGTCAGCAATGACACGTTGAATATTGGTTTCCAAAGCGTCAATCGATTGAGGTTTATCCACATAAACCAATGACTTCACGTATCCCCACAAAAAGTAATCGAGTGGCGTCAAATCGCACGAACGCGGAGGCCAATTCACCGGACCATTTCTCGAAATAATGTTGTCGTTGAAAGTTTCTTTCAATAAGTCGATTGTTTCACGTGCTGTATGGCAAGTGGCACCATCTTGTTGAAACCACATTTCATCCATATCCATATCTTCAAGATTTGACAACAAAAACTCATTTAACATGGTTCTGTATCGATTTCCATTCACGGTAACGCGTCGTCCTTCCTCATTTTTAAAGAAATATGGACCGATGATCCCACCAGCCCATAGACCGCACCAAACAGTACATTTATCAGGATGCATTGGTAATTCTTGAACGGCGTGTGGATTATCTTTGCTCCAAATGCGACAATTTTGTTTGTTGACGTATCCATTTAACCAAAAATGCGCCTCACCACTGAAGAGAATTTTACGGTAAAAAAATGGATCTTCGTTCAATTGATTTAACGACCAATCACTGAATTCACGGCGCAAACGATGGTCGTGTGGCTTTAATTCTTGCACCAATTGAATTTTGTATGGCACCAAACCCAAATCTTTACGTAAAATTTTCCATAAAGTCGATGGACAAAGTCCAATTTGCTGAGCACGACGACGAATCGATAAATTGTCGTTTTCTTCGACACTGGCCTCAACGACAGCAATATTTTCTTCTGTACGAACTCTTCTCATTCTTGTCGGTGGCTTGGCATCCAAAAGAGTGAATGTAGACCGAATTTGGTAATTACGTTCTTTATGGTGGTCTCTGACGGACGATTATGTGCACCATAAAATTCTCTATAAACATTTTTAATTGAACACTGATTTTGAAAATAAATTTCCACGATTTGAAAACGTTGTTCTGGAGTTAACCTATTCATAATGATTTGCCAAACAATACTGAGTAGAAATGCCACTTTGAGCTGTCAAAACAACTGTCATAAAATAAAACGACATCTATCGGAAAAACAAACCTCCTAAAAAAACACCCTTTACATTCAAATCATTACAATTCAACACTAATTTAGTCTTCGCTTTAGTATCAGTGATGAATATTCGCCCTCGTTTCGTAAATACTTTACTTATATATTTATTTTTTTTGCATTTCTCTTGCTGTATGAAAAATAGCGGAATTATTTCTCGTCAACAGATCATTACAGTAAATTCTGGTTTCTAAATTAACTCCAACGTCACTTAGTTTCAATGATTTGAATTTTATATACTTAGAAAAGAACAATGATTTGTATCCAGTATTATTGAATCTGACTATTATAGATCGAGAATTGTTACCAGCTTTTGAATACATTGGTCTAAATATATTCTTCGTGGCATTGATTGCTTCAAAACCAATTACATTACAAATTTTTTCGAATATTTCACTGGCACTTAATTCTTCTATAATAGGAACGCCACTTGTCAACATGTCCGAAGCCACACTTTCTCGTTCTAAGAAATCCATTCTATTATTAATTTGAATAATTTGTTCACAAAAACACTCAATTTGTTCCATAATCTTGTTCATCTCACAATTAACTTCATTTTTTAATTCCTTCACTAAGTTATTTATTTCCTTTTTATGATTATGTAGAGTTTTTTCCACTTCATCCATTTTATTTTTTATTGCCGCAACACATTCTTTTAATTTATCCATTTTAATATGATTTTATGATTTATTTTTATAGATAGTATACTACGAATATATTAATTTTTATTTAATTAAAATCATCAATTTAATACATAATTTAAGGCTATTTTTAAAATAATTACGAGACCAAAAATTTTTTGATTATTCACTTTCGGCCATATTTGAATATGAATGTAAACATCAGTACAGTAGTAAGCTATTCTAACATGGCAGATTTAAATATCAATGCAGCTTTAAAAATAATTCCCGAATTTGATGGCTCACCTGAACATTTACACAGATTTATATCTTGCTGTGATATGATACATGACACACTAAAAGCTACCGAAGTAGTTAAATTTTTAAGATTACTTAAAGTTAAGCGCATAGGAAAAGCCTACGAAATTATTAAATTCGAAGAATTTCTAGATTGGAAACAACTAAAAGCCGAGCTTAAGTTTCAATTTACATCTAAGCGTTCTCTTGAGTCAATTCAATTAGAATTAAATTCAATACATCAACAACGTTCCGAGGATGTAAAAAACTTTTCAAATCATGTAGAAACATTGCTTTATCATTTAAACGAAGCTTGTTTGTCAGAACCAGGCATTGAGTCCATGAAAGAAATTAAATATTTGAATAATAAAATGGCTCTTAGATCATTCCAAGAAGGATTACAGGAACCTACAAAGTTGTTAGTTAAAGCCTGTAGATTTCAAACTCTAAAAGAAGCCATTACTAAAGCCTTAGAGGAAGAAGCAAATCAAAAATATTCGACTAATAATAATCCGTCTAGTTCAAAATCATTTACAAGTAACACGAGTTTTATAAAGTGTCAACTTTGTAATAAAACAGGTCACAAGGCATCAACTTGTTTTAGATTGAACCGTTCTAGTAATATTAGTTATAATACACCGTCATTAAACTCAAGCCGAAATGATATTTCTAATTACCCAAAAACATTCGTAAATAATTCCACTTGTGCGTATTGCCATAACAAAGGGCACCTTATTCAAAATTGTATTGAAAGACAAGCGAATGAAAGAAAACGGGTAGATGAAACAAACGTGGCTACTAACTCTTCACAGAATACGGGAAACTCGCAGGGATCCGGACAGTTGGGTACTCCTCAAAGGATCCGAAACCATCGTTAGAGTACTCCTATTCTAATAATACATCAAATCCTAAGTTTAAAAAAATATTATTTGATCAAAAACTAATAAATAGATCAATTTTGAAATTAAAAACCAGAATTCGTCTAGTTTTTTAAAGCAGTATAATATTTCTACATTTCAAAATTCTGACACCGATTTTAATCCTAAAATGTTTTTAAGTCTTAACTTACCACATGATCCAAACAAAATTATGCATTTTCTTGTAGATTCGGGTGCGGACCTCAGTATAATTAAAATTGAAAATTTGGACCCAGATTCATTTTACTATCCGGATGCTAAATGTAAGATCAGTGGAATTTCAAACGAAACTTTCGAAACAATTGGATTAACTACATTACAATTAATCTTTCCGGATTAAATTTCATGTCATCAACAATTTCAAGTAGTTTCAAATGACTTTCCCATACAATATTCAGGCATATTGGGAAAAGATTTTCTAAACTTGTGTAATTGCAAATTAGACTTTGAGTCAAACTGCATTCACCTATTTATTGATAATAGATTTTTTACTTATACTCTTTCACAAATTCCGAAAATATTTACGGTTCCGGCACGAACTGAAACGTATGTTAAAATAAAATCTAAATTTCCTAAAAATACAGAACAAATTTGTTACTCAAAGGAAATTGTGCCTGGAGCATTCATTGCAAATTCCATTTTAAAAATTGAAAACAACAGCACCGATTTAAATATTGAAACTGAGCCGATAGACAACTTTAATGTTTTTAATATAGTTTCCACAAATGTTAATATTACTAACCGACTATCTCTACTAGAATCCAAAATTAATTTAACACATTTAAATGGCGAAGAAAAAAATTCTGTTTTGTCTATTTGCCGTTCGTTCAATGACATATTTCTTCTTAACGGAGATAAATTATCAGTCACGGACGCAACTTCACATCAAATTCATACAATACCGAATTCCAAACCAATTTTTTGTAAACCATATCGTCTGCCTGAAAGTATTAAAACTGAAGTAAATAAACAAATTTCTGGAATGAAAGCTGATGGCATAATAGAAGACTCGAAATCTCCATGGAACTTCCCACTTCTTTGCGTACCCAAGAAATCGAATACGAATGAACGTAAGTGGCGCATAGTAATCGATTATAGGAAGCTCAACGAGATCACTATCCCAGACGTATTTCCATTGCCAAATATTACTGATATTTTGGATAGACTAGGTCGTTCTTACTATTTTTCAACCATAGACCTAGTCCATGGATATCATCAAGTTCCTATAGATATAAAAGATCGTGAAAAATCAGCATTCAGCACTGAAACTGGACACTATGAATTTACTCGGATGAGTATGGGTCTTCGAAATGCTCCAAGCACGTTTCAAAGATACTGTTAAAGTTAGCCGAAAGTTTCCAGCCGAAAGATGGTAATGCAGTTAGTGTCTTTGATAACCCAGCCGAAAGGTGGTAATGCAGTTATGATATTTCCACCCCAAGTTGAAATGCCGTAATATGTCGATAATGCAGATTGTGTTTAACTTCAATATTCAATCAAAAAATCCCGCCAATACAGATTTTAAAGTAACAAATAATACATCAATTCATCATTCCAGATTTTGGGACATGGACACCAATCTGACAATGCTGATTCGATAGCCCATGACCATAGGTAGATTTCGATCATAGGTTAGGGATAAGTCTGATGGGGTTATAGGGGTGAAATTTTTATTTTTCCCTTATTCCGATGATAAAATCGTTCATCATTCCAGATTTTGGGACATGGACACCAATCTGACTATGCTGATTCGATAGCCCATGACCATAGGTAGATTTTGATTATAAGTTAGGGGTTATAGTGATAGGGTTATAGGGGTGAAATTTTTATTTTTCAAATATTCCGACGATAAAATCGCTCATCATTCCAGATTTTGGGACATGGACATCAATTTGACTATGCTGAATCGATAGCCCATGGCCATAGGTAGATTTCGATTATAAGTTAGGGGTAAGTCTGATGGGGTTATAGGGGTGAAAATTTTATTTATCCCTTATTCCGACGATAAAATCGTTCATCATTCCAGATTTTGGCACATGGACACCAATCCGACTATGCTGATTCGATAGCCCATGACCATAGGTAGATTTCGATTATAGGTTAGGGGTAAGTCTGATGGGGTTATAGGGGTGAAATTTTTATTTTTCACATATTCCGACGATAAAATCGTTCATCATTCCAGATTTTGGGACATGGACACCAATCTGACTATGCTGATTCGATAGCCCATGACCATAGGTAGATTTAGATCATAGGTTAGGGGTAAGTCTGATGGGGTTATAGGGGTGAAATTTTTATTTTTCCCTTATTACGACGATAAAATCGTTCATCATTCCAGATTTTGGGACATGGACACCAATCTGACTATGCTGATTCGATAGCCCATGACCATAGGTAGATTTTGATTATAGGTTAGGGGTAAGTCTGATGGGGTTATAGGGGTGAAATTTTTATTTTTCACAAATTCCGACGATAAAATCGTTCATCATTCCAGATTTTGGGACATGGACACCAATCTGACTATGCTGATTCGATAGCCCATGAACATAGGTAGATTTTGATTATAGGTTAGGGGAAAGTCTGATGGAGTTATAGGGGTGAAATTTTTATTTTTCACATATTCCGACGATAAAATCGTTCATCATTCCAGATTTTGGGACATGGACACCAATCTGACTATGCTGATTCGATAGCCCATGACCATAGGTAGATTTCGATCATAGGTTAGGGGTAAGTCTGATGGGGTTATAGGGGTGAAATTTTTATTTTTCACATATTCCGACGATAAAATCGTTCATCATTCCAGATTTTGGGACATGGACACCAATCTGACTATACTGATTCGATAGCCCATGACCATAGGTAGATTTCGATCATAGGTTAGGGGTAAGTCTGATGGGGTTATAGGGGTGAAATTTTTATTTTTCACATATTCCGACGATAAAATCGTTCATCATTCCAGATTTTGGGACATGGACACCAATCTGACTATGCTGATTTGATAGCCCATGACCATAGGTAGATTTTGATTATAGGTTAGGGGTAAGTCTGATGGGGTTATAGGGGTGAAATTTTTATTTTTCACAAATTCCGACGATAAAATCGTTCATCATTCCAGATTTTGGGACATGGACACCAATCTGACTAAGCTGATTCGATAGCCCATGACCATAGGTAGATTTTGATTATAGGTTAGGGGTAAGTCTGATGGGGTTATAGGGGTGAAATTTTTATTTTTCACATATTCCGACGATAAAATCGTTCATCATTCCAGATTTTAGCACATGGACACCAATCTGACTATGCTGATTCGATAGCCCATGACCATAGGTAGATTTCGATCATAGGTTAGGGGTAAGTCTGATGGGGTTATAGGGGTGAAATTTTTATTTTTCACATATTCCGACGATAAAATCGTTCATCATTCCAGATTTTGGGACATGGACACCAATCTGACTATGCTGATTCGGTAGCCCATGACCATAGGTAGATTTCGATCATAGGTTAGGGGTAAGTCTGATGGGGTTATAGGGGTGAAATTTTTATTTTTCACATATTCCGACGATAAAATCGTTCATCATTCCAGATTTTGGGACATGGACACCAATCTGACTATGCTGATTCGATAGCCCATGACCATAGGTAGATTTCGATTATAGGTTAGGGGTAAGTCTGATGGGGTTATAGGGGTGAAATTTTTATTTTTCACAAATTCCGACGATAAAATCGTTCATCATTCCAGATTTTAGCACATGGACACCAATCTGACTATGCTGATTCGATAGCCCATGACCATAGGTAGATTTCGATCATAGGTTAGGGGTAAGTCTGATGGGGTTATAGGGGTGAAATTTTTATTTTTCACATATTCCGACGATAAAATCGTTCATCATTCCAGATTTTGGGACATGGACACCAATCTGACTATGATGAACGATTTTATCGTCGGAATAAGGGAAAAATAAAATTTTCACCCCTATAACCCCATCAGACTTACCCCTAACCTATGATCCAAAATTACCTATGGTCATGGGCTTTCGAATCAGCATAGTCAGATTGGTGTCCATGTGCTAAAATCTGGAATGATGAACGATTTTATCGTCGGAATATGTGAAAAATAAAAATTTCACCCCTATAACCCCATCAGACTTACCCCTAACCTATGATCCAAATCTACCTATGGTCATGAGCTTTCGAATCAGCATAGTCAGATTGGTGTCCATGTGCTAAAATCTGGAATGATGAACGATTTTATCGTCGGAATATGTGAAAAATAAAAATTTCACCCCTATAACCCCATCAGACTTACCCCTAACCTATGATCGAAATCTACCTATGGTCATGGGCTATCGAATCAGCATAGTCAGATTGGTGTCCATGTCCCAAAATCTGGAATGATGAACGATTTTATCGTCGGAATATGTGAAAAATAAAAATTTCACCCCTATAACCCCATCAGACTTACCCCTAACCTATAATCGAAATCTACCTATGGTCATGGGCTATCGAATCAGCATAGTCAGATTGGTGTCCATGTCCCAAAATCTGGAATGATGAACGATTTTATCGTCGGAATATGTGAAAAATAAAAATTTCACTCCTATAACCCCATCAGACTTACCCCTAACCTATAATCTAAATCTACCTATGGTCATGGGCTATCGAATCAGCATAGTCAGATTGGTGTCCATGTCCCAAAATCTGGAATGATGAACGTTTTTATCGTCAAATTAAAGGAAAAATAAAAATTTCACCCCTATAACCCCATCAGACTTACCCCTAACCTATAATCGAAATCTACCTATGGTTATGGGCTATCGAATCAGCATAGTCAGATTGGTGTCCATGTCCCAAAATCTGGAATGATGAACGATTTTATCGTCGGAATATGTGAAAAATAAAAATTTCACCCCTATAACCCCATCAGACTTACCCCTAACCTATAATCGAAATCTACCTATGGTCATGGGCTATCAAATCAGCATAGTCAGATTGGTGTCCATGTCCCAAAATCTGGAATGATGAACGATTTTATCGTCGTAATATGTGAAAAATAAAAATTTCACCCCTATAACCCCATCAGACTTACCCCTAACCTATAATCGAAATCTACCTATGGTCATGGGCTATCGAATCAGCATAGTCAAATTGGTGTCCATGTCCCAAAATCTGGAATGATGAACGATTTTATCGTCGGAATATGTGAAAAATAAAAATTTCACCCCTATAACCCCATCAGACTTACCCCTAACCTATAATCAAAATCTACCTATGGTCATGGGCTAACCAATCGGCATAGTCAGATTGGTGTCCATGTCGCAAAATCGCGAATGATGAACGACTTTGCTTGAAGAACATTAAACGGCTTTATCGACATTTTTCGGCTGCATAAAACAAATATGGCATTTGACACCTATAACCCCATCAGACTTACCCCTAACCTATAATCGAAATCTACCTATGGTCATGGGCTATCGAATCAGCATAGTCAGATTGGTGTCCATGTCCCAAAATCTGGAATGATGAACGATTTTATCGTCGGAATTTGTGAAATATAAAAATTTCACCCCTATAACCCCATCAGACTTACTCCTAACCTATTATCAAAATCTACCTATGGTCATGGGCTATCAAATCAGCATAGTCAGATTGGTGTCCATGTCCCAAAATCTGGAATGATGAACGATTTTATCACCGGAATATGTGAAAAATAAAAATTTCACCCCTATAACCCCATCAGACTTACCCCTAACCTATGATCGAAATCTACCTATGGTCATGGGCTATCGAATCAGCATAGTCAGATTGGTGTCCATGTCCCAAAATCTGGAATGATGAACGATTTTATCGTCGGAATATGTGAAAAATAAAAATTTCACCCCTATAACCCCATCAGACTTACCCCTAACCTATGATCGAAATCTACCTATGGTCATGGGCTATCGAATCAGCATAGTCAGATTGGTGTCCATGTCCCAAAATCTGGAATGATGAACGATTTTATCGTCGGAATATGTGAAAAATAAAAATTTCACCCCTATAACCCCATCAGACTTACCCCTAACCTATGATCGAAATCTACCTATGGTCATGGGCTATCGAATCAGCATAGTCAGATTAGTGTCCATGTCCCAAAATCTGGAATGATGAACGATTTTATCGTCGGAATTTGTGAAAAATAAAAATTTCACCCCTATAACCCCATCAGACTTACCCCTAACCTATGATCGAAATCTACCTATGGTCATGGGCTATCGAATCAGCATAGTCAGATTGGTGTCCATGTCCCAAAATCTGGAATGATGAACGATTTTATCGTCGGAATTTGTGAAAAATAAAAATTTCACTCCTATAACCCCATCAGACTTACCCCTAACCTATAATCAAAATCTACCTATGGTCATGGGCTAACCAATCGGCATAGTCAGATTGGTGTCCATGTCGCAAAATCGCGAATGATGAACGACTTTGCTTGAAGAACATTAAACGGCTTTATCGACATTTTTCGGCTGCATAAAACAAATATGGCATTTGACACCTATAACCCCATCAGACTTACCCCTAACCTATAATCGAAATCTACCTATGGTCATGGGCTATCGAATCAGCATAGTCAGATTGGTGTCCATGTCCCAAAATCTGGAATGATGAACGATTTTATCGTCGGAATTTGTGAAAAATAAAAATTTCACCCCTATAACCCCATCAGACTTACCCCTAACCTATGATCGAAATCTACCTATGGTCATGGGCTATCGAATCAGCATAGTCAGATTGGTGTCCATGTGCTAAAATCTGGAATGATGAACGATTTTATCGTCGGAATATTTGAAAAATAAAAATTTCACCCCTATAACCCCATCAGACTTACCCCTAACCTATGATCGAAATCTACCTATGGTCATGGGCTATCGAATCAGCATAGTCAGATTGGTGTCCATGTCCCAAAATCTGGAATGATGAACGATTTTATCGTCGGAATATGTGAAAAATAAAAATTTCACCCCTATAACCCCATCAGACTTACCCCTAACCTATAATCGAAATCTACCTATGCTCATGGGCTATCGAATCAGCATAGTCAGATTGGTGCCCATGTCCCAAAATCTGGAATGATGAACGATTTTATCGTTGGAATATGTGAAAAATAAAAATTTCACCCCTATAACCCCATCAGACTTACCCCTAACCTATGATCGAAATCTACCTATGGTCATGGGCTATCGAATCAGCATAGTCAGATTGGTGTCCATGTCCCAAAATCTGGAATGATGAACGATTTTATCGTCGGAATATGTGAAAAATAAAAATTTCACCCCTATAACCCCATCAGACTTACCCCTAACCTATAATCGAAATCTACCTATGGTCATGGGCTATCGAATCAGCATAGTCAGATTGGTGTCCATGTCCCAAAATCTGGAATGATGAACGATTTTATCGTCGGAATTTGTGAAAAATAAAAATTTCACCCCTATAACCCCACCAGACTTACCCCTAACCTATAATCAAAATCTACCTATGGTCATGGGCTAACCAATCGGCATAGTCAGATTGGTGTCCATGTCGCAAAATCGCGAATGATGAACGACTTTGCTTGAAGAACATTAAACGGCTTTATCGACATTTTTCGGCTGCATAAAACAAATATGGCATTTGACACCTATAACCCCATCAGACTTACCCCTAACCTATAATCGAAATCTACCTATGGTCATGGGCTATCGAATCAGCATAGTCAGATTGGTGTCCATGTCCCAAAATCTGGAATGATGAACGATTTTATCGTCGGAATTTGTGAAAAATAAAAATTTCACCCCTATAACCCCATCAGACTTACCCCTAACCTATGATCGAAATCTACCTATGGTCATGGGCTATCGAATCAGCATAGTCAGATTGGTGTCCATGTGCTAAAATCTGGAATGATGAACGATTTTATCGTCGGAATATTTGAAAAATAAAAATTTCACCCCTATAACCCCATCAGACTTACCCCTAACCTATGATCGAAATCTACCTATGGTCATGGGCTATCGAATCAGCATAGTCAGATTGGTGTCCATGTCCCAAAATCTGGAATGATGAACGATTTTATCGTCGGAATATGTGAAAAATAAAAATTTCACCCCTATAACCCCATCAGACTTACCCCTAACCTATAATCGAAATCTACCTATGCTCATGGGCTATCGAATCAGCATAGTCAGATTGGTGTCCATGTCCCAAAATCTGGAATGATGAACGATTTTATCGTTGGAATATGTGAAAAATAAAAATTTCACCCCTATAACCCCATCAGACTTACCCCTAACCTATGATCGAAATCTACCTATGGTCATGGGCTATCGAATCAGTATAGTCAGATTGGTGTCCATGTCCCAAAATCTGGAATGATGAACGATTTTATCGTCGGAATATGTGAAAAATAAAAATTTCACACCTATAACCCCATCAGACTTACCCCTAACCTATAATCGAAATCTACCTATGGTCATGGGCTATCGAATCAGCATAGTCAGATTGGTGTCCATGTCCCAAAATCTGGAATGATGAACGATTTTATCGTCGGAATTTGTGAAAAATAAAAATTTCACCTCTATAACCCCATCAGACTTACCCCTAACCTATAATCAAAATCTACCTATGGTCATGGGCTAACCAATCGGCATAGTCAGATTGGTGTCCATGTCGCAAAATCGCGAATGATGAACGACTTTGCTTGAAGAACATTAAACGGCTTTATCGACATTTTTCGGCTGCATAAAACAAATATGGCATTTGACACCTATAACCCCATCAGACTTACCCCTAACCTATAATCGAAATCTACCTATGGTCATGGGCTATCGAATCAGCATAGTCAGATTGGTGTCCATGTCCCAAAATCTGGAATGATGAACGATTTTATCGTCGGAATTTGTGAAAAATAAAAATTTCACCCCTATAACCCCATCAGACTTACCCCTAACCTATGATCGAAATCTACCTATGGTCATGGGCTATCGAATCAGCATAGTCAGATTGGTGTCCATGTGCTAAAATCTGGAATGATGAACGATTTTATCGTCGGAATATTTGAAAAATAAAAATTTCACCCCTATAACCCCATCAGACTTACCCCTAACCTATAATCGAAATCTACCTATGGTCATGGGCTATCGAATCAGCATAGTCAGATTGGTGTCCATGTCCCAAAATCTGGAATGATGAACGATTTTATCGTCGGAATATGTGAAAAATAAAAATTTCACCCCTATAACCCCATCAGACTTACCCCTAACCTATAATCGAAATCTACCTATGCTCATGGGCTATCGAATCAGCATAGTCAGATTGGTGTCCATGTCCCAAAATCTGGAATGATGAACGATTTTATCGTTGGAATATGTGAAAAATAAAAATTTCACCCCTATAACCCCATCAGACTTACCCCTAACCAATGATCGAAATCTACCTATGGTCATGGGCTATCGAATCAGCATAGTCAGATTGGTGTCCATGTCCCAAAATCTGGAATGATGAACGATTTTATCGTCGGAATATGTGAAAAATAAAAATTTCACCCCTATAACCCCATCAGACTTACCCCTAACCTATAATCGAAATCTACCTATGCTCATGGGCTATCGAATCAGCATAGTCAGATTGGTGTCCATGTCCCAAAATCTGGAATGATGAACGTTTTTATCGTCAAATTAAAGGAAAAATAAAAATTTCACCCCTATAACCCCATCAGACTTACCCCTAACCTACAATCAAAATCTACCTATGGTTATGGGCTATCGAATCAGCATAGTTAGATTGGTGTCCATGTCCCAAAATCTGAAATGATGAACGATTTTATCGTCGGAATATGTGAAAAATAAAAATTTCACCCCTATAACCCCATCAGACTTACCCCTAACCTATGATCGAAATCTACCTATGGTCATGGGCTATCGAATCAGCATAGTCAGATTGGTGTCCATGTCCCAAAATCTGGAATGATGAACGATTTTATCGTCGGAATATGTGAAAAATAAAAATTTCACCCCTATAACCCCATCAGACTTACCCCTAACCTATAATCAAAATCTACCTATGGTCATGGGCTAACGAATCGGCATAGTCAGATTGGTGTCCATGTCGCAAAATCGCGAATGATGGACGACTTTGCTTGAAGAACATTAAACTGCTTTATCGACATTTTTCGGCTGCATAAAACAAATATGGCATTTGACACCTATAACCCCATCAGACTTACCCCTAACCTATAATCGAAATCTACCTATGGTCATGGGCTATCGAATCAGCATAGTCAGATTGGTGTCCATGTCCCAAAATCTGGAATGATGAACGATTTTATCGTCGGAATTTGTGAAAAATAAAAATTTCACCCCTATAACCCCATCAGACTTACCCCTAACCTATGATCGAAATCTACCTATGGTCATGGGCTATCAAATCAGCATAGTCAGATTGGTGTCCATGTCCCAAAATCTGGAATGATGAACGATTTTATCGTCGGAATATGTGAAAAATAAAAATTTCACCCCTATAACCCCATCAGACTTACCCCTAACCTATAATCGAAATCTACCTATGGTCATGGGCTATCGAATCAGCATAGTCAGATTGGTGTCCATGTCCCAAAATCTGGAATGATGAACGATTTTATCGTCGTATTATGTGAAAAATAAAAATTTCACCCCTATAACCCCATCAGACTTACCCCTAACCTATAATCGAAATCTACCTATGGTCATGGGCTATCGAATCAGCATAGTCAGATTGGTGTCCATGTCCCAAAATCTGGAATGATGAACGTTTTTATCGTCAAATTAAAGGAAAAATAAAAATTTAACCCCTATAACCCCATCAGACTTACCCCTAACCTATAATCGAAATCTACCTATGGTCATGGGCTATCGAATCAGCATAGTCAGATTGGTGTCCATGTCCCAAAATCTGGAATGATGAACGATTTTATCGTCGGAATATGTGAAAAATAAAAATTTCACCCCTATAACCCCATCAGACTTACCCCTAACCTATAATCGAAATTTACCTATGGTCATGGGCTATCGAATCAGCATAGTCAGATTGGTGTCCATGTCCCAAAATCTGGAATGATGAACGATTTTATCGTCGGAATATGTGAAAAATAAAAATTTCACCCCTATAACCCCATCAGACTTACCCCTAACCTATAATCGAAATCTACCTATGCTCATGGGCTATCGAATCAGCATAGTCAGATTGGTGTCCATGTCCCAAAATCTGGAATGATGAACGATTTTATCGTCGGAATATGTGAAAAATAAAAATTTCACCCCTATAACCCCATCAGACTTACCCCTAACCTATAATCGAAATCTACCTATGGTTATGGGCTATCGAATCAGCATAGTTAGATTGGTGTCCATGTCCCAAAATCTGGAATGATGAACGATTTTATCGTCGGAATATGTGAAAAATAAAAATTTCACCCCTATAACCCCATCAGACTTACCCCTAACCTATGATCGAAATCTACCTATGGTCATGGGCTATCGAATCAGCATAGTCAGATTGGTGTCCATGTCCCAAAATCTGGAATGATGAACGATTTTATCGTCGGAATATGTGAAAAATAAAAATTTCACCCCTATAACCCCATCAGACTTACCCCTAACCTATAATCAAAATCTACCTATGGTCATGGGCTAACGAATCGGCATAGTCAGATTGGTGTCCATGTCGCAAAATCGCGAATGATGGACGACTTTGCTTGAAGAACATTAAACTGCTTTATCGACATTTTTCGGCTGCATAAAACAAATATGGAATTTGACACCTATAACCCCATCAGACTTACCCCTAACCTATAATCGAAATCTACCTATGGTCATGGGCTATCGAATCAGCATAGTCAGATTGGTGTCCATGTCCCAAAATCTGGAATGATGAACGATTTTATCGTCGGAATATGTGAAAAATAAAAATTTCACCCCTATAACCCCATCAGACTTACCCCTAACCTATGATCGAAATCTACCTATGGTCATGGGCTATCGAATCAGTATAGTCAAATTGGTGTCCATGTCCAAAAATCTGGAATAATGAACGATTTTATCGTCGGAATATGTGAAAAATAAAAATTTCACCCCTATAACCCCATCAGACTTACCCCTAACCTATGATCGAAATCTACCTATGGTCATGAGCTATCGAATCAGCATAGTCAGATTGGTGCCCATGTCCCAAAATTTGGAATGATGAACGATTTTATCGTCGGAATTTGTGAAAAATAAAAATTTCACCCCTATAACCCCATCAGACTTACCCCTAACCTATAATCAAAATCTACCTATGGTCATGGGCTATCAAATCAGCATAGTCAGATTGGTGTCCATGTCCCAAAATCTGGAATGATGAACGATTTTATCGTCGGAATATGTGAAAAATAAAAATTTCACCCCTATAACCCCATCAGACTTACCCCTAACCTATGATCGAAATCTACCTATGGTCATGGGCTATCGAATCAGTATAGTCAAATTGGTGTCCATGTCCAAAAATCTGGAATGATGAACGATTTTATCGTCGGAATATGTGAAAAATAAAAATTTCACCCCTATAACCCCATCAGACTTACCCCTAACCTATAATCGAAATCTACCTATGGTCATGGGCTATCGAATCAGCATAGTCAGATTGGTGTCCATGTCCCAAAATCTGGAATGATGAACGATTTTATCGTCGGAATATGTGAAAAATAAAAATTTCACCCCTATAACCCCATCAGACTTACCCCTAACCTATAATCAAAATCTACCTATGGTCATGGGTTAACGAATCGGCATAGTCAGATTGGTGTCCATGTCGCAAAATCGCGAATGATGGACGACTTTGCTTGAAGAACATTAAACTGCTTTATCGACATTTTTCGGCTGCATAAAACAAATATGGCATTTGACACCTATAACCCCATCAGACTTACCCCTAACCTATAATCGAAATCTACCTATGGTCATGGGCTATCGAATCAGCATAGTCAGATTGGTGTCCATGTCCCAAAATCTGGAATGATGAACGATTTTATCGTCGGAATATGTGAAAAATAAAAATTTCACCCCTATAACCCCATCAGACTTACCCCTAACCTATAATCGAAATCTACCTATGGTCATGGGCTATCGAATCAGTATAGTCAGATTGGTGTCCATGTCCCAAAATCTGGAATGATGAACGATTTTATCGTCGGAATTTGTGAAAAATAAAAATTTCACCCCTATAACCCCATCAGACTTACCCCTAACCTATGATCGAAATCTACCTATGGTCATGGGCTATCGAATCAGTATAGTTAGATTGGTGTCCATGTCCCAAAATCTGGAATGATGAACGATTTTATCGTCGGAATATGTGAAAAATAAAAATTTCACCCCTATAACCCCATCAGACTTACCCCTAACCTATAATCGAAATCTACCTATGGTCATGGGCTATCGAATCAGTATAGTCAGATTGGTGTCCATGTCCCAAAATCTGGAATGATGAACGATTTTATCGTCGGAATATGTGAAAAATAAAAATTTCACCCCTATAACCCCATCAGACTTACCCCTAACCTATAATCGAAATCTACCTATGGTCATGGGCTATCGAATCAGTATAGTCAGATTGGTGTCCATGTCCCAAAATCTGGAATGATGAACGATTTTATCGTCGGAATATGTGAAAAATAAAAATTTCACCCCTATAACCCCATCAGACTTACCCCTAACCTATAATCGAAATCTACCTATGGTTATGGGCTATCGAATCAGCATAGTTAGATTGGTGTCCATGTCCCAAAATCTGGAATGATGAACGATTTTATCGTCGGAATATGTGAAAAATAAAAATTTCACCCCTATAACCCCATCAGACTTACCCCTAACCTATAATCGAAATCTACCTATGGTCATGGGCTATCGAATCAGTATAGTCAGATTGGTGTCCATGTCCCAAAATCTGGAATGATGAACGATTTTATCGTCGGAATATGTGAAAAATAAAAATTTCACCCCTATAACCCCATCAGACTTACCCCTAACCTATAATCGAAATCTACCTATGGTCATGGGCTATCGAATCAGTATAGTCAGATTGGTGTCCATGTCCCAAAATCTGGAATGATGAACGATTTTATCGTCGGAATATGTGAAAAATAAAAATTTCACCCCTATAACCCCATCAGACTTACCCCTAACCTATAATCGAAATCTACCTATGGTTATGGGCTATCGAATCAGCATAGTTAGATTGGTGTCCATGTCCCAAAATCTGGAATGATGAACGATTTTATCGTCGGAATATGTGAAAAATAAAAATTTCACCCCTATAACCCCATCAGACTTACCCCTAACCTATGATCGAAATCTACCTATGGTCATGGGCTATCGAATCAGCATAGTCAGATTGGTGTCCATGTCCCAAAATCTGGAATGATGAACGATTTTATCGTCGGAATATGTGAAAAATAAAAATTTCACCCCTATAACCCCATCAGACTTACCCCTAACCTATAATCAAAATCTACCTATGGTCATGGGCTAACGAATCGGCATAGTCAGATTGGTGTCCATGTCGCAAAATCGCGAATGATGGACGACTTTGCTTGAAGAACATTAAACTGCTTTATCGACATTTTTCGGCTGCATAAAACAAATATGGAATTTGACACCTATAACCCCATCAGACTTACCCCTAACCTATAATCGAAATCTACCTATGGTCATGGGCTATCGAATCAGCATAGTCAGATTGGTGTCCATGTCCCAAAATCTGGAATGATGAACGATTTTATCGTCGGAATATGTGAAAAATAAAAATTTCACCCCTATAACCCCATCAGACTTACCCCTAACCTATGATCGAAATCTACCTATGGTCATGGGCTATCGAATCAGTATAGTCAAATTGGTGTCCATGTCCAAAAATCTGGAATAATGAACGATTTTATCGTCGGAATATGTGAAAAATAAAAATTTCACCCCTATAACCCCATCAGACTTACCCCTAACCTATGATCGAAATCTACCTATGGTCATGAGCTATCGAATCAGCATAGTCAGATTGGTGCCCATGTCCCAAAATTTGGAATGATGAACGATTTTATCGTCGGAATTTGTGAAAAATAAAAATTTCACCCCTATAACCCCATCAGACTTACCCCTAACCTATAATCAAAATCTACCTATGGTCATGGGCTATCAAATCAGCATAGTCAGATTGGTGTCCATGTCCCAAAATCTGGAATGATGAACGATTTTATCGTCGGAATATGTGAAAAATAAAAATTTCACCCCTATAACCCCATCAGACTTACCCCTAACCTATGATCGAAATCTACCTATGGTCATGGGCTATCGAATCAGCATAGTCAGATTGGTGTCCATGTCCCAAAATCTGGAATGATGAACGATTTTATCGTCGGAATATGTGAAAAATAAAAATTTCACCCCTATAACCCCATCAGACTTACCCCTAACCTATAATCGAAATCTACCTATGGTCATGGGCTATCGAATCAGCATAGTCAGATTGGTGTCCATGTCCCAAAATCTGGAATGATGAACGATTTTATCGTCGGAATATGTGAAAAATAAAAATTTCACCCCTATAACCCCATCAGACTTACCCCTAACCTATAATCAAAATCTACCTATGGTCATGGGCTAACGAATCGGCATAGTCAGATTGGTGTCCATGTCGCAAAATCGCGAATGATGGACGACTTTGCTTGAAGAACATTAAACTGCTTTATCGACATTTTTCGGCTGCATAAAACAAATATGGCATTTGACACCTATAACCCCATCAGACTTACCCCTAACCTATAATCGAAATCTACCTATGGTCATGGGCTATCGAATCAGCATAGTCAGATTGGTGTCCATGTCCCAAAATCTGGAATGATGAACGATTTTATCGTCGGAATATGTGAAAAATAAAAATTTCACCCCTATAACCCCATCAGACTTACCCCTAACCTATAATCGAAATCTACCTATGGTCATGGGCTATCGAATCAGTATAGTCAGATTGGTGTCCATGTCCCAAAATCTGGAATGATGAACGATTTTATCGTCGGAATTTGTGAAAAATAAAAATTTCACCCCTATAACCCCATCAGACTTACCCCTAACCTATGATCGAAATCTACCTATGGTCATGGGCTATCGAATCAGTATAGTTAGATTGGTGTCCATGTCCCAAAATCTGGAATGATGAACGATTTTATCGTCGGAATATGTGAAAAATAAAAATTTCACCCCTATAACCCCATCAGACTTACCCCTAACCTATAATCGAAATCTACCTATGGTCATGGGCTATCGAATCAGTATAGTCAGATTGGTGTCCATGTCCCAAAATCTGGAATGATGAACGATTTTATCGTCGGAATATGTGAAAAATAAAAATTTCACCCCTATAACCCCATCAGACTTACCCCTAACCTATAATCGAAATCTACCTATGGTCATGGGCTATCGAATCAGCATAGTCAGATTGGTGTCCATGTCCCAAAATATGGAATGAGGAACGATTTTATCATCGGAATAAGGGAAAAATAAAAATTTCACCCCTATAACCCCATCAGACTTACCCCTAACCTATGATCGAAATCTACCTATGGTCATGGGCTATCGAATCAGTATAGTTAGATTGGTGTCCATGTCCCAAAATCTGGAATGATGAACGATTTTATCGTCGGAATATGTGAAAAATAAAAATTTCACCCCTATAACCCCATCAGACTTACCCCTAACCTATAATCGAAATCTACCTATGGTCATGGGCTATCGAATCAGTATAGTCAGATTGGTGTCCATGTCCCAAAATCTGGAATGATGAACGATTTTATCGTCGGAATATGTGAAAAATAAAAATTTCACCCCTATAACCCCATCAGACTTACCCCTAACCTATGATCGAAATCTACCTATGGTCATGGGCTATCGAATCAGTATAGTTAGATTGGTGTCCATGTCCCAAAATCTGGAATGATGATCGATTTTATCGTCGGAATATGTGAAAAATAAAAATTTCACCCCTATAACCCCATCAGACTTACCCCTAACCTATAATCGAAATCTACCTATGGTCATGGGCTATCGAATCAGTATAGTCAGATTGGTGTCCATGTCCCAAAATCTGGAATGATGAACGATTTTATCGTCGGAATATGTGAAAAATAAAAATTTCACCCCTATAACCCCATCAGACTTACCCCTAACCTATAATCGAAATCTACCTATGGTCATGGGCTATCGAATCAGTATAGTCAGATTGGTGTCCATGTCCCAAAATCTGGAATGATGAACGATTTTATCGTCGGAATATGTGAAAAATAAAAATTTCACCCCTATAACCCCATCAGACTTACCCCTAACCTATGATCGAAATCTACCTATGGTCATGGGCTATCGAATCAGTATAGTTAGATTGGTGTCCATGTCCCAAAATCTGGAATGATGAACGATTTTATCGTCGGAATATGTGAAAAATAAAAATTTCACCCCTATAACCCCATCAGACTTACCCCTAACCTATAATCGAAATCTACCTATGGTCATGGGCTATCGAATCAGTATAGTCAGATTGGTGTCCATGTCCCAAAATCTGGAATGATGAACGATTTTATCGTCGGAATTTGTGAAAAATAAAAATTTCACCCCTATAACCCCATCAGACTTACCCCTAACCTATGATCGAAATCTACCTATGGTCATGGGCTATCGAATCAGTATAGTTAGATTGGTGTCCATGTCCCAAAATCTGGAATGATGAACGATTTTATCGTCGGAATATGTGAAAAATAAAAATTTCACCCCTATAACCCCATCAGACTTACCCCTAACCTATAATCGAAATCTACCTATGGTCATGGGCTATCGAATCAGTATAGTCAGATTGGTGTCCATGTCCCAAAATCTGGAATGATGAACGATTTTATCGTCGGAATATGTGAAAAATAAAAATTTCACCCCTATAACCCCATCAGACTTACCCCTAACCTATAATCGAAATCTACCTATGGTCATGGGCTATCGAATCAGTATAGTCAGATTGGTGTCCATGTCCCAAAATCTGGAATGATGAACGATTTTATCGTCGGAATATGTGAAAAATAAAAATTTCACCCCTATAACCCCATCAGACTTACCCCTAACCTATAATCGAAATCTACCTATGGTTATGGGCTATCGAATCAGCATAGTTAGATTGGTGTCCATGTCCCAAAATCTGGAATGATGAACGATTTTATCGTCGGAATATGTGAAAAATAAAAATTTCACCCCTATAACCCCATCAGACTTACCCCTAACCTATGATCGAAATCTACCTATGGTCATGGGCTATCGAATCAGCATAGTCAGATTGGTGTCCATGTCCCAAAATCTGGAATGATGAACGATTTTATCGTCGGAATATGTGAAAAATAAAAATTTCACCCCTATAACCCCATCAGACTTACCCCTAACCTATAATCAAAATCTACCTATGGTCATGGGCTAACGAATCGGCATAGTCAGATTGGTGTCCATGTCGCAAAATCGCGAATGATGGACGACTTTGCTTGAAGAACATTAAACTGCTTTATCGACATTTTTCGGCTGCATAAAACAAATATGGAATTTGACACCTATAACCCCATCAGACTTACCCCTAACCTATAATCGAAATCTACCTATGGTCATGGGCTATCGAATCAGCATAGTCAGATTGGTGTCCATGTCCCAAAATCTGGAATGATGAACGATTTTATCGTCGGAATATGTGAAAAATAAAAATTTCACCCCTATAACCCCATCAGACTTACCCCTAACCTATGATCGAAATCTACCTATGGTCATGGGCTATCGAATCAGTATAGTCAAATTGGTGTCCATGTCCAAAAATCTGGAATAATGAACGATTTTATCGTCGGAATATGTGAAAAATAAAAATTTCACCCCTATAACCCCATCAGACTTACCCCTAACCTATGATCGAAATCTACCTATGGTCATGAGCTATCGAATCAGCATAGTCAGATTGGTGCCCATGTCCCAAAATTTGGAATGATGAACGATTTTATCGTCGGAATTTGTGAAAAATAAAAATTTCACCCCTATAACCCCATCAGACTTACCCCTAACCTATAATCAAAATCTACCTATGGTCATGGGCTATCAAATCAGCATAGTCAGATTGGTGTCCATGTCCCAAAATCTGGAATGATGAACGATTTTATCGTCGGAATATGTGAAAAATAAAAATTTCACCCCTATAACCCCATCAGACTTACCCCTAACCTATGATCGAAATCTACCTATGGTCATGGGCTATCGAATCAGCATAGTCAGATTGGTGTCCATGTCCCAAAATCTGGAATGATGAACGATTTTATCGTCGGAATATGTGAAAAATAAAAATTTCACCCCTATAACCCCATCAGACTTACCCCTAACCTATAATCGAAATCTACCTATGGTCATGGGCTATCGAATCAGCATAGTCAGATTGGTGTCCATGTCCCAAAATCTGGAATGATGAACGATTTTATCGTCGGAATATGTGAAAAATAAAAATTTCACCCCTATAACCCCATCAGACTTACCCCTAACCTATAATCAAAATCTACCTATGGTCATGGGCTAACGAATCGGCATAGTCAGATTGGTGTCCATGTCGCAAAATCGCGAATGATGGACGACTTTGCTTGAAGAACATTAAACTGCTTTATCGACATTTTTCGGCTGCATAAAACAAATATGGCATTTGACACCTATAACCCCATCAGACTTACCCCTAACCTATAATCGAAATCTACCTATGGTCATGGGCTATCGAATCAGCATAGTCAGATTGGTGTCCATGTCCCAAAATCTGGAATGATGAACGATTTTATCGTCGGAATATGTGAAAAATAAAAATTTCACCCCTATAACCCCATCAGACTTACCCCTAACCTATAATCGAAATCTACCTATGGTCATGGGCTATCGAATCAGTATAGTCAGATTGGTGTCCATGTCCCAAAATCTGGAATGATGAACGATTTTATCGTCGGAATTTGTGAAAAATAAAAATTTCACCCCTATAACCCCATCAGACTTACCCCTAACCTATGATCGAAATCTACCTATGGTCATGGGCTATCGAATCAGTATAGTTAGATTGGTGTCCATGTCCCAAAATCTGGAATGATGAACGATTTTATCGTCGGAATATGTGAAAAATAAAAATTTCACCCCTATAACCCCATCAGACTTACCCCTAACCTATAATCGAAATCTACCTATGGTCATGGGCTATCGAATCAGTATAGTCAGATTGGTGTCCATGTCCCAAAATCTGGAATGATGAACGATTTTATCGTCGGAATATGTGAAAAATAAAAATTTCACCCCTATAACCCCATCAGACTTACCCCTAACCTATAATCGAAATCTACCTATGGTCATGGGCTATCGAATCAGCATAGTCAGATTGGTGTCCATGTCCCAAAATATGGAATGAGGAACGATTTTATCATCGGAATAAGGGAAAAATAAAAATTTCACCCCTATAACCCCATCAGACTTACCCCTAACCTATAATCGAAATCTACCTATGCTCATGGGCTATCGAATCAGCATAGTCAGATTGGTGTCCATGTGCTAAAATCTGGAATGATGAACGATTTTATCGTCGGAATATGTGAAAAAAATTTCACCCCTATAACCCCATCAGATTTACCCCTAACCTATAATCAAAATCTACCTATGGTCATGGGCTATCGAATCAGCATATTCATTTTGGTGTCTTTCTGGTTAAATCTATAACATCTATATAAAATAAGTTTTTGAAAGTTGGCCGTATGCTGCTATAATAAACACATGAAACTATTAGTTAATATCGTTTAGATTGGAAATTGTATTTGTTGTTTGTCCCGATATATATGTTTGCGGCTGGTTAAGTAGATTAGTCACTTTCGACTACGATATTTCAATTTAATATATAATTTATTTAACTTGTAGTCAAGACACTATCTGCATTATCGATTTTTTCACTTTCGGCTGGCAACTTTCGGCTAACTTTAACAAGGTGTTTCAAAGGCTCATGAATAATGTTTTATGTGGGCTGAATGGCTTAAAGTGCCTAGTATATTTGGACGATGTTGTGATTTTTGGAAAAAATCTGATTGAGCACAACAACAATTTAGCTGAAGTTTTTTCTAATCGTAGGGCTTTTAATCTGAAAGTGAACCCTGAAAAGTGTCAATTCCTATGTAAAGAAATTTATTAGTTAGGACATTTAATCACACAATCAGGTATTAAACCAGATCCTAAGAAAATAAATGCGGTAAAATTGTATCCAACGCCAAATATTAAAACTCTTAATTATTTCTCCAAATCTGTTTCATCCCTCTCAAAGTAATCCCCCCCCCCCCCGGCCTCAATACACTTGTGCCAACGTTTTTTCCAATCCTCGAAACAGTTGTTAAAGTCAATTTCCGGAATAGCCTCCAATGCGCGTAGCGATTCACGTTTAATGTCTTCAATTGACTCAAAACGGTTTCCATGGAAAAAAAATATTTCGACGAATGGTTTTCCGCGCGAAATTTAAATTGAAAAGTCTTACAACTTTTACCCAATTGCCAATTGTTTTATCAACATTAGAAATAAAAGAAAATTTATTGTATTTCCTGAAAAATTTTGTTTCGTGATGATGTGACCTCTTCGCATAAACCGATTCAAATATAGATGGCATTGTTTTGAGATTTCCTCAACATTCAAGGTCATTTTACATTTTAATTTGTATTATGAAGATAAATATTGCAATTTTTAAATTGATTTTGGTTTTATTTCCCTCAAACCTATACAGCCATTCAGGCAGTAATTAAATTTGCACCGCATAATACCTCGAATAGGTTAAAATATTTTTTGATCGGATTGTGTAACAGGCCTATATAGAACAGGCAATAAAATCAAATCGTGATTAAATGCCATTAATTTTTTAATTAGATAATTGATCGAACAAAATACTATATACCATAATAATACGCCAAACAGTAGTAATTATTGTAATTGTTATAACGAAACTAAACCGTATTTGTGTTTTGCGTATAAACCACTGTGTGTGGTTAACAGAATATATTTAATACATTGGAATTATATTAACTCTTGTAGGTAATTTAATTATAAATTTATAATTAAATTTCACTCGTGTTCACCTAATTATGTAACTCCAATTAAATTTTGAGACCTAACACACACACACTAAATACTCGTACATAATTGAATTATAATAATTAATCCGAGATTTAAAACAAATAAATAAATATGTAAAATAAAATTAAAACATCATACCAATTAAATTAGCGTGGGAAGTTTTGATATATAGGTAATTAAATTTTGATTGTGGTTTGAGTGGGAGTGAAATAATTGAACGTGAATAATTACCGTATCAAATCGTT
Organism: Nephrotoma guestfalica; assembly: GCA_963691935.1. Lineage (NCBI taxonomy): Eukaryota > Metazoa > Arthropoda > Insecta > Diptera > Tipulidae > Nephrotoma > Nephrotoma guestfalica. Next base: position 44,546,794 of record OY829913.1, on the reverse strand, counting down.
GTTAATTCGCAATTCATTTTTCTCAAACATAGTTATTAGACAGAAAATGTCAGGTCAGAAATAAGTCAAATGTATTTTGTATCTAAAATGTAAATAAGAGCCCCTGATTTAGGGTAAAATTGCGGAAATTTTTTTTATCAATTTATAGAATTTTTAGCCCCTCATTGGGCTTTCAGTGAAGGGCATTCCAAAGAAATAATCATTCAAAAAACACGAAATTTTAAAATAATTATAAAGTTTGTTTATTGTTTTATTTATCATTACTAAAATTTTAATTTAATTTATTATTTATTAAATTTTTTTTAAAATTAACTATAATAAATTTTAATTTTCTATGTAATGGCGGATAGCTCGTGTGCGGAATGGTGGTGGCGAGTACTAAAGGCTTCAGAATCTCTTTTGGACGGCTGGTTAAGACAAACTGCTAGACTGTAAAATTTAATTTTGTTAAAATATATTTGTTCGTTTTGCTTTGCTGGTATGCGTCGGATCGCATTATTGGTTCTGTTTTGGAATACTCCTCGTATTGTTCCCGATGTCTTCTTGGTTGTCCATATTTGTAAACATGTTGTTTGCCAAGAATTTTAGTGGTGATAAGAAAACAAGCTACGTTTTATGATGTTTACCAGTTAATAATAGTGAAGTATTTCCTAAACTTTCCGAAAAATTAAAATCCGTCATTTTTGTTTCAATGTATTATTTCAACGTATGGTTCTTCCGAGCATTTTTCCCAATTCCAGAAATACCGCTACCAAATACTAAGCGCACTTTTGAATTGTTCTGGATCAAGACTAACAGATAAGGTTTAGAATAACATTTAGGAAAATGTTCCCACGAATTACCAGTTACACGTGAAAAAACTACCGAGTGGCAATTTAGAGATGTGCTTGCCACTTGTTATGCAATATGCTAACCGCTGCATCAACTCCTCCCAGGTGAGTCACACAGTGAAGAAAATGAGAGTCAATCAACGATCTTGTCGTGATACCGCAGGGTATCTATCGATATGCTCAACACATCCCACTAGATGCCCCACTAGGACCCAGGTCCTCCTGAAATTCTGAGTGCAACTTTTGTAATAGAGATCATGATCAATGTGGAGGTTGATTAGTGTTTGTGCCTAAAAGATGATAACATAATATCAAGACCTAAGAGGAAAGCGATAGTCAACATGGCTATTTCGTTTACTGCACGGCAAAAAGACGAAAGCGGATATGGTTGGGATGTTCACTGCATCTAGTGCGCCGCTTAATTATGGGAGTTGCATGATCGATGCCGACGCAAAAGCAATTAATGTTGCTTACTGTACTATACGTGCTATGCGATGTTTGAAATGAAACCCAATGTGCGCCACTGGAGACAAGTAAACAAATTATTTACGTAGCGATGACCAAATGGAAACAAATATTGATCATCAATCATTAATGACCGATATCCAAACGATTCCAATCGTTGGATTTGTAATAATATTAAAACTACCAACTATACTCACTTCATTGTTCGCAAGTTTTAAACAACCAAAAAATTAAATTGATTTGAACTTCGTGTCTTCCACTTCACAGAATTCTTTGAAAAAAGATATACTTTTTCCAAATGGTGTATTAGATTGGATTTGTTAATTTTGGAAAATGAAATGCCCAAATAAGCGACGAACCTGATTTTATTGAAATAATACAATTTTCAGTTCGTTTTTGTTTACTCAAATTTGCATTATTTATTCACCGTTTAATCGAATTTCACCAAAGAAATAGTGACTAATCCTGATTGAACGATTTCAAACATAATTGTTGTCAAAACGTTTGAATGAGGCGCTAAAATGGCGGAGCTGGCAGCGAAACCACATTGAAAAGAAATTTGGGAACCGAGCAATATTTTAAATAATTTAGGATGGTATTTCTGGCAATTGTCCTATTTTTGTAAGTATTTACGTGGTGGCCTGGTATATACAGGATGGTTCACTTAAGCATTGTATTAGCTGTGCATACTACATCGCTCCTACTGTATTCGACATTGTCTTGTTCCTCCATGCTTGGATTCACAAATATTCGATAGTGGCGATTACGATTAGAGTTCTATTAGACATAATCGAATCCCGAGGCAAGTAAGCAAAATAAGGACGGTTTGCTTATCCTAGAATTCGGTCGTTCGGAAAAGGCGCTCGTTCGGAAAATAATTTGTTGTAATTTTTTGTAATATTTTTAGGATTAGATTATGTTTACTCATGGATGGTTGTTAACAACCTGAGCTGGGCTGTACTTTGGAAATACCTTACTATCTATCACAATGTCTTTCACAAATTGCTGCTCTTAAAGATCAAGGCAGGTTTACTACAAATTAATTTTATCAGGACTTTTATCTGAGAAAGTATTGAAATCTTAGCACGACAAACAGAATCAAGATACATCACTTTACGTGCACAATCATAGAAGCAGGTCCATAAAGAGGGGCGACGAACGTATAAAAGCCCCAGGAATCAAACCAAAATGTATCGACTAAAAATATTTCTTTAGTGACAACGTAAAGATTTTTTTAAGAAAGGTCGTTAAATTATTTTGTAAAACAAAAATTTCAAATAAGAGACCAACTTAAAAATTTTAATGGCACACATTAAACAAGGTGGTGAGGAATTGGTTTAATATTAGTCGGGTTCCGCTATGTTACCTTTTATCAATTACATTAATTCTATTCAAATAGTACTAATGCAGCAGTATTATTTGAAACAACTATTTCACTCCAATATAAGTTGAAGAAATATTTCCAAATCCAAGAAATCACATCTGCAAAAATATTGTATTGTGACAGGAAAATTATTTTCTCTAGTGAAAAGTAATTCAGCATTTTGCGAATAATAAACTAATGCTTACAAAATAGCTCAAACAGAAGGTTTATAAACTATTATGTCTTTTATGTAGCCAACAAATACAAAGCTTCGTATAAGAAATAAACGAATAGATACAGGGAAACCCAAGGATCGGATTGGTATTTTTTCTCATTTCAAGAAAATTTATTTTTATTATGAGAAAATTCCGTTTAAACAAAGAAACATGATTTCTCAACAAAAAAATTTCTAGTTTTAAATCAAAACAAAATAATAAATAAAAATTAAATCTAGACTACCTATTAGGTTAGAGACTACCTATTAGATTATTTAGAGGAAATGAGAAAAATCTCGATAGGCTTGAAAATCATTTAATACATTTCGTGTAATTACATATAGATACACAAAAAAATTGTTTGCACTCAAATAAATTAAACCCTTTCATAGATCACTTAAAATATAAAGCCAGAAGAATTATTGTATTATAAAAGGAAAATTGTTTTGTCTAGGTAGAATAATCAAGTACCCTAGAGAAAATAGAAATATTGTGCGTGAAAAATATTCTGCTGTGCAAGTTGCGTTTAACGGTAGTGACACCTGTTGGTTATAGTGCGCGTTTCTTCGTCAGCGGCGTATCTTAGTCGTTGGCGTCATCAGTGATTATATATTGGGACTAATAAGTTATTAATTATAAGTAAAACACTCAACTTAAAAAACCATGATCTAACGCAGAATTGCGGCTTACAGACCTATTCATTTAATAAATCATTAAAAATGCCGAAAAAAGCAGCAAAGAATGTGCTTATTGATGATCGACTAATGAGCCTTCTTAATAGCAAACAAAATAAGGCGGATGTCAAGATGGATGCTAAAATATATGAAATATTTAATTCGTTGTCTGAAGAAATAATAGCGCCCAAAAATGCGTTAGTAAGTTTGAAAACGAGTATTACTGCGCCGATTAATTGTGAATCTGTTGTGCCGTGCGCTAATAACCAGACTTCTAGTAAATCATCTAAGCGAATGAGCGCTAGCTGTATTAAAGATGATTTAAACATAAAATCAAAATAAAAACTTCGAGACCACAGTGTTGATCCCCCTGCTACAACTGAAATTTACAATAATGTCAAACATTTATTGGAAGACCTTGGTGATTATTCTTCGGATTCGGATATGGATCATGACGATTATGCGGAAACTCCTTCAGAAATTGGGGGTACACAGTAAAAAAATGTGTAATTTTACATATTTTTTTTACAACATTTAAGTTGTAAGGAAATTATTTCTTTGCAAAAATACACAAATATTAAAAATAAAATAGTATACACCTGCAAAACCATGAATTTTACTAGCTATTACTTCCGCATATTAATATTACTCATATTATCATAGTCATTTTGCTTTGTGCGAATTTATTATTCGGGCAAATAGTAAAATCGAAACGTAAATTGATGCAGTTTCTTTAATTAGCTTCTTATTTTACCACTAGTGTGTTTAGACTTTTGTGCAATTTTCCTTCCCGATCAAGCATAATTAGTAATAGAAGTTTACTTACTCTTCGGCTTTTTTGTACAACATTAAACGTTGGCAAATGTTGTGCCAACGTTTATTGCAGTACAATTCCAACAAAATTTTTTACTGTGTAGATTCAACAAATTAGAAAGTGAGGCTACACCTGATATTCCTTCAAAAACAGCGGTTGCTAGAAAGTCAGATAAGCCGACGCCAATTATTATTAAGGATTTAAAATCTATGCAATTACCCAAAAATAGCAATTACCCAAATATATCCTGGGTCTCTTTTGTGGGTAACGGCTATTAGTTGTACTTTGTACTCAGTTATCAAGGACCAGCATAAAGTACTTGTAGATGTACTTAAGGAGGAAACATTTCTGTTTTACACCTACACCATTAAGGAGCAGAGTAATTTTTGAGTCGTCTTCTTCACGGTAACTTTTGAGTGGTCTACTAACCGCAGCGAAATAAATTCAGTCATTGGCTATTGGTATCGCGTAACCTGGGAAAACAAGAAAAAAAGATCAGCAATGCAGTGTCGGAACTGCCAAGCTTTTGTACATAGTGCCATGGGATGCAGCCTGACATTTAAATGCGTTAAATGTGCAGAGTCATACACCGAGTAATTGTTCAACAAATTCAAACAATGCAACTGTTAGATGTGCCAATTGTAAGGGAGATCATGTGGCCAGCTTTTACGAATGTCCGGAAAAAAGCTTTATATTGGTAAGTTGAGCAATGTAAAAAATTTTTATAAATCGTCAAATAACCCTTCTATGAAATAACCTAGTCAGAGAGGCTTCACCTCGAATTTTTGTTCGGCAGGGTGTTTTCTTTGCTGATTTATTAAAAGTTAACTCTAATTCAAGTAATCTTAACAAGGTTCCAATTAGTAGTGATGAATCAACTAACCACAATACCGTTGGTGATTTCTTTTCAAAGTCTGATTCACTCTTCGGGGTTGACTTTGCGACTCTATTGAGTCGAATCTCTAAATTTCTCAACAAACTAAACACCATTCAGGATATTGGCACACAAAAATCAATGTATCTGAATTGTGTGTGTCAATACCTAGCATGAAGTTGCTGTTTCTAAACTGAGTTTAAGCATTGCAAATCAAATGACCTCCATGCATTAGGAAATGTACCTACTATAGAGGAATTTATAGAGAAACTATTTTATAATTGCATTGTGAAATTATTTTCATTATCTAACACAATGCTTTTAAGTATTGCACACGGGATTTGACGATTTGGTTGCATCGCTCGGCTTACCGGTTATTTTTAAGTTAATTATCTTTGGTTGTTAGTTTTGAGCTAGATTTAAGTATTTAGAAAAAAATAACAAAAAAAAAATCCTGATAATTGACTATTGGTCTCGTTTGTAATTTTAATTGTAACCTTAAATCATATTATAATTATACAAGCTTTTATTTGAAATATATATCTTTGTTTCTTTCGGAACTAATTGGTATTTTTTCTCATTTCAAGAAAATATATTTTTATTATGAGAAAATTCAGTTCAAACAAAGAAACATCATTTCTCAAACAAAAGAATTTCTAGTTTTAAATCAAACCAAAATAATAAATAAAAATCAAATCTATATTTCCTAATAGGTCATTTAGAGGAAATGAGAAAAAATCTCGATAGGCTTGAAAATCATTTAATACATTTCTTGTACTAATGTGTTTTTTCTTGTAATTACATATAGATACACAAAAAAATTGTTTGCACTCAAATAAATTAAACCCGTTCATGTATCACTTAAAATATAAAGCCTGAAGAATTATTGTATTGTAAAAGGAAAATTGTTTTGTCTAGGTAGAATAATCAAGTACCCTGATGCTTAAAAAAATTCGCGCGGAAGTTTTATAAAATATTATGTGTATTCTCTAGTCGAGAAATAGCAAGTTTTGCATAAGAAATAAAGAGATGAATTCAGAAAAACTCGAGAACTGGTTTAAACAAAATTCTCATTTCAAGAAAATATATGTTCATTAAGAGAAAATTCGGTTTAGATAAAGAAACATGTTTCTCGAAATAAGAATTTTTTTATTTAATCAAATTAAAACATAAAAATTATAGATACCTGATAGATTGCAATAACTTCAAGTTGGGAAACGAAAACTAAGGAGTATGAACAATTTGGGAAATGATTCTTATTTGGGAAATTATGTACAAATTTTCTTGAGTTCAACTTTTTTTCGTGTGCTGTATTTTACGAGAAAAAAGATCCTGGAAAAATGATTACATCGGTCATATTAAAATTTCTCGAACAGTTGCATTTTTATTTTATAATGAACCAATTCCGCCGGCAATACTGAGCCCAAGCTCGTCTACTGTACTAATCTTAAAATTAGAGTTAATAGTTATTTATGCACTCAATGCATAAATTAAACACTTTCATGTATCACTAAAAGGAAAAGCCTGAAGAATTATTGTATTGTAACAGAAAAATTGTTTGTCTAGGTAGAATAATCAAGTACCCTGAAGCAACTAGACTGATGCTTTGAAAAAAACTCACGCGGACGTTTTATAAAATATTATGTGTATTGTCTATTCAAGAAATAGCAAGTTTTGTATAAGAAATAAAGAGATGAGTTCAGAAAAACTCGAGAACTGGTTTAAACAAAATTCTCATTTCAAGAAAATATATGTTCATTAAGAGAAAATTCGGTTTAGATAAGGAAACATGTTTCTCAAAATAAGAATTTTTTTAATAAATCAAATTAAAATATAAGATTTATAGATACCTGATAGATTGCAATAATTTCAAGTTGGGAAACAAAACTAAGGAGTATGAACAATTTTTCTTATTTGGGAAATGATGTACAAATTTTTTTGAGTTCAATTTTTTTCGTGTGCTGTATTTTACGAGAAAAAAGATGGTGGAGAAATTTCTCGAACAGTTTTTTTAGTTTATAATGAACCAATTCCGCCGGCAATACAGAGCCCAAGCTCTTCAACTGTAATAGTCTTAAAATTAGAGTTAATAGTTGTTTCAAAAATATTTCAACGCTTCGCGTATAAACATTTTAGTTTACCCAAGAATCTGACGGTAAACATTCAAATGTTTGGGTTGTGTATCTTGCAAGAATAGAGTCCTTAATTTTGTTATATTTTCAATGATGTGTTCCAAACCAATGGCACGAGATCATTAATTTGTTTTCTTTCCAAAACAAAATTATATTATTTCAAGCTTGATTGATTCAACATTAACTTCAAACGTTATAATTGGCTATAGTTGAATACATCGGATCAATTATGCATTTCAATTTATATTTATGTGCATTCCAATCAACTAAACATAAATTACTGTCTATTTATCAGCGACGTACACACACACACACATAATAATTAAAAGAGAAAAATGTTGATGCAAATTGCTGCTCACTATGTCTAGCTAGTTCAATATGTACGTAGGAACAAAACAACATTTTGTAGTTTAATAACAACAATAAATATTTACAAAACAATCAACAGAATATTTAATTACACGATACACAATAACGGCAATATATCGATAGGTAGAGAGGTACCATTGTTGAGCCAGAGTTAAATTTCCATTAGAATTTTTCACGTTGTGCTTTTTTGTACAATAATACGAGTATACCCCACCTATTTATTTGTGTAAACAAACAGAGTAACAGACATACAGACAGGTATGCTCGTATATAGGAACCATCAACCATGACATTAGCTGGTGTATATCGTGACATATCCAAATAAAATAATTGTTATTGATGATTTTTCACATTAAAGCTATAATACTATGCCAGTGAATTTTTGGGTGAGAAAGCTTTCTCCTAAGTTGTTTTCATGCTTTTATATTTATTTTTTGTACAACGAAGAATTTCAATTAAATTTTGTGATTTTATTATTTGCATACTTGTATATATATACACCAAAAACGTAAATATATAAATTTGTGTTCGTTCCTGCGATGACACAAAATGGAATTTAATTTGTTTAATTTAATGATTTAAAAAGGAATGCTTTAGCCGTACAGAAAGAAGGAGGATGACTTTGTATAAAGCATTGGATGGAAAACAAGTAAGAAATTGTTATTAAATTGGTTTTTTAATTTCATTTTTGATTTATTTAATTTATGCCGCCCAATTGTGTAGCTATTTACAGTTGTTTGTATTTTGTACGTGAATAGGACGTAAACAATAACAAGTGCATTAAGTAAATTAAACATAATTATGGAATACAAGAAAGACAATTTAATAAGGAAACACAAAGTTAATTTGTGAACTTTACAGATAGCAAAATATATTGAATTATGTATGGTCTAACTATCGAAAATTCCAGTGGAGGACCAGTGCACAAAAAATCTTGCAGGTTCTGATTCTGAACTTGCGATAAATTTGCGGATGATGATTCAGCACTAACATTGCTTGAGCAGGATTCTGAAATGGTTTCAGTGGATAGTCATAACGACTTATCGAACAGCAATATTAGTGAGCACATATATGACCTTATAAGGTCTAAGGCACCTAAACAACCGGCACTTATAATTAATAGTTTAACGATATTTTTAGAAGACTCAACCTCAGAGAGGAATATTATGCTCAATAACAGAGGGAGTTTATGAATGTTTAGCGCAGTTTTAGTCAAGGAGAAAATGTACGATTTTCGTTTAAAAATTTGGTTTAAGTAACGATATACAAGATGAAAATGCCAAACTTCACCAATTCAAAAAGTTTAAGAGATTACAAAGAGATAATGCCGATTGAAGCATATAATTATGACGGAGGAAATCTATTAAAACACGTGGAAGAAATTGGTTCAGAAGTATGACAATACACGGTAAATTGTTACAAAACTAATTAGGCAGCTCTTAAGTCAACCAAGTGTGCAAGGAAACAATGTTTTATTGCGGCATAATTACGAGTAGTTTTTATATTATGTAGTTTTATGCGGGTAACAGCGCAATATTTTCACATTTATTACATTTTGTAATTAAAAATTTGCTTAGAAAAAATGTAATTTTTTTACAAGTAGGTGCAACATGACGAATCAAAGTGTAACACCACACAACATTGTGCTACATGATAACCTATCCGGACCACTCCTAATTGAATTATCCACAAATCAGAGCTGCTTGTAATCATTGCCTTGCGTTTGATTACAATACAACACTATGGTTTTGATTAAATTTGAGGGGGCAAGGTTTTCGAATGCAAGGAGCTTTGATTTCTGGATCATTTATTTAGGGGTCATCCAGATTGGTTGTCATGTAGCTCAATTTTGCGTGGTGTTGTACTGTGATACATTATGTTGCACTGTGTTGCATGATGTTGCACCATATTACATGACATTGCACGCTGTTGCGTTATGTTGCACCATATTTGCGACATGTTGTGGTATGGTGTATTATGAATCATATTACGTTATGTTGCGAGATGTCGTGTAATGTTTTGTGGCTTGAACAAATTTCATAAAATTTGGTGGGACAGGATTTTCAAATGCAAGGAACCTATTACAGCGAGTTCTGATTTCTGGATAATTCACTATAAGGCGCCATGTTTCGTCAAGTTACACCATGTTACTCAATGGTTCACCATGTTGTATGATGTTGCACCATGTTACATAATGTTCCACCATGCTGCGTGCTATCTCAAAATGTTGCGTTATATGTTATACAAAATTGTTTCATGTTACATTTTGTTGATGGATGTTGGTGACATTCCACTATGTGAGGTCATGTTGCACAACGTTGCAGAATGTGGCATCATATTATGGGATGTTGCACCTTGTTGTATCATGTAGCGTAACGTTGCACCACGTTGTTCGTTTTTGTACCATGTTGCTCGTTGGCGTTACGGTGACTTTGTATGGATGGACTAATCACGTTCTTTGCAAAATGTTGATTGTTATGAGTAACAATATTGATTTGTGGCGTTCGCTATCCAATTAATTTTTAACCTTGGTAACTCCGTTTCACATTCTCGTCCGCATCAAATGATTTTGACCTCGTCTGGTGAGGCCCAAGTTTTCATTAATTAATATTTTTCTGCTCGCACGTTTTTTCTAAAAAACTAGCTGAAGAGGTGTCTTCAAGTATCAGAAACTGATTGCGATGTGCCTTGATTTCAGAAAAAATATTTTAGGGATTTGTCCATTGAAGGCTGGATCCCCATAATAATTTTTTTCGGTTTGCAAGATTTCCTCGTTTTTAGGATCGCACGATTTCGATAAAAATTGGTGAAAGGGTTTTTCAATTACCAGGAGTCGATTGCAATGGATCCTGCTGTCTGGAAAAATCGTTTAGGAGGTCCTACGATGTGTCCCGCTACCTTTATTTGATTTTTTTCAGTTTCCACGATTTTTATAAAAATAGTTTGAGGAGCGGTTTCGAGTGAACCATCAGAAACTGTTTGTGAACGGTCCTGATTTCACGAAAATTAATTTAAATGGTCAACCGGTAGGGGCCTGGTTTCATTATTTAATTTTTTGGCATACAAGGTCGCAAATGCCAGGAATCAATTTCGATAGGTTCTCGTTTCAGGAAAGTTTGTTTAGGAGGTCTTACAGTGATGCCTGGCACCTTTTCTTAATTTTGTTCTGGTCGATGGATTTTGATAAAAAAAATGCGGTGATAAAGATTTCTAATGGCAGAAATGATTTGTCTAATTTCAGTAAAATTTCTTAAGAAAGCCCTTCGGTGGAGCCTGGGTTTCATTTTTAATTCTCGGCTCGAACGAATTTAATAAAAAAATTGAAAATGGGTTTTCGAGTTTTAGAAAATGATTACGATGGACCTTTTTATTAGGGTTTTTGGTGAAACTTGGGCCTACTGTTTCGATTTCTGATCAGTTCATTTAGAGTTTTCATGTTGCCTCGTGTTATCGGACTATTGATATCGGACTTTGTTACGTTATTCCCACCGTGTTGTGGGATATATATTATGTTTTGGGATGTTGCATCACGATACACCATATTGCCATTTTATCAGTGCTTAGATTCGATTGTGATGAGTTTTATATTGGAGAAAATATGTTTAGGGGATTCTCAAATAGGACCCGTATCTTTATTTTAAGAAAACGGCTCAATTGTCAGGAAACGACTGCAAAAGATCATGAGGTTTAGCTGTTATATTGCGTCTTGTTTAAGAAGAACTCAGATTAATGATGATGATGCCTCTGGAAATTGGTCGATTTAAATTAACCTAAGCCCTTTTTTAACCGACTGGGATAAAACTCTTTTGCATGTTAAACAAAGAACTGGGTTCTAAAATTAGTTCCGACGACCTTTCTGAAATGAATAATATGAAACTCGGTTTATTTGCAACTATTTTGAAAATTTGAAAATAATAGAATAAAAATCGCACCAAAACAAACTTATTTTTTTCAAAATTAAAGCGGAAATAACTATTTTTTATAAAAACAATTGTTACTTCACCATAATTCGGGCTCTATACAGCCCAAACAAGTTGAGCGTTCAATATAAATCTTCATATGCGATGTCATGCAGCAATATCACCTTCCACCTTCCTTGGCTCGTAAACATTATTTTTATCTTCTGAGCATTACTTAATTTGATCTATTGGGCCTGGTACCGTTCAGCTTTAACAGTTTGACCAGGTTCGAGAAGCTCGTAATAAATGAGTAGAAGAGTCCTTTCGAATCCCACCAGAAACACAGAAATACTTTCTTGACAAGAATATTCATTTTTGCAACTGACGTTGATGGCTGGCCTGGATCAACACATGGTTTTTTGTCTAAGGATTATCGTACAAAATCCACTGCTCATCACTCGTATAATGATTTTGTGCAAAACAAATTCTTTTGAACCAAGAAAGCAAATTCATGCAGAACTATTCAGTTTTTGGTTCCTTTGGTCAGTTTCTAAGGAACCCATTTTCCGTCTTTCTATAGTTTCCCATTGCATGCAATCGAAGTGATGTTACTTGGTGAGTAACTCCTAATTGCACTGCAAGCTCTTTATCAGCTGAAAACGGATTTTCATCCAGTTAAACATTAAGTTCTTCGTTTTCGTCTTCAAGACTAAAATTGCCATCACGAAATCTTGCGAACCACATTTTTACTGTTGAATGATTCACGGAATGTTCATTCAAAGTCGAATTAATCAATTAGCCATAGCTTGAGCGGCATTTCTCATCATTTGAAAACAGAATAGAATTCAATGAAGGAAATGCAGCTTATCGACATCCATCTCTTAAAATTGAAGCCACGGAACGACAGCTTGTAAATGAATGAAACTTATGTGATAAAAACAGCAATGACTAAGCTACATATATCCAAAAAGGTGGACGATTTGGATGCGTTCAAGTATATTCTAATGCAACCAACTTTATAACCGGATTTCTACTTGCACACCTAATAATAGGAAGAATTAGAATTTGTTTACTTTGAGTTTAGCATAGATGATCGAAAAGGAACTGCTCGAAAAAATTTGCGAATTCCGAAATACTGATAATAAAAATTTCTTTGCCATCAGAATAACTGGTCTAACGAACGACGGGACCATTGGTTAAATTGACGATTTTTTTAAATTTTTGTTTTATGTTTTAGCCTATGCAATCTGTTCTGGGCCAATGCACTCCCAACCCTTTCGCGGTTCTCTTTTCACGTCCTACGTTATGTATTGATTGCCAAATCGAGAACCTACGGCTGTCCGATTTACGTAGAACCATTTGCACATTGCATAGCTCCATGCCAGCCTATAGTACTGACATGAAAGATGGGTCGGCCCATAAGTTGTGCACTCCGACAGGGGATTATAGTTGTGTTCATTTCCATCAACGATTGAAATTAGGTGATGCCAAATCCCTTTGCATCCTGCCCCTATCACGATTCTAACCCGGTACCTCTAAACTCCAAAGCTTTAAATATTGTGACAAAACGATAATGGGGTCTGTGATTAAGTGTTTACGATAATATTATTAAATTTTATTAGAAAGGTTTAAAAATATTTAATTGTATTTCAAGAACATGTTCTCAGAACACACAGTGTTACATAAAACTCCCATATATCTATATAAAGGGTGTCTCAGCAAGAGCGCCGGATTTAAATTTGCCGCCATTTTGTTAATACGGTGATTTTTTTTTGATAGTTGTCACGTACAGACCACGCGATTCAAGAATAAGTATTCAACCCAACAACGTTCAATTATTGTAAAAACACATTACAAAAATGGTGAAAGTTTTGCGAAAACAGTTCGCCAATTATGGCAAGTTTTCGGTCGCAATAATGCGCCAAAATAATCGACAGTGAGGCGTCTAATTACAAAATTTGAGACCAAATTTTCGCTGATGGATCAGAAGATCATTGTTCGTTGTCGCCCTTGTCGGTCACTTGAAAATATAGCAACAGTAAGGGAATCTGTGGCCGAGAATCCAGGAACTTCTGGATCTAAACATTTCGAGAAGCACTATGCAACGAATTTTGATAAACGATCTGAATTTGCACGCGTACAAGGTGCAATTGTTGCAAGAAATCAAGCAAAAGGACCATGCGTAGCGCCGTGAATTTGCTGATTGGGTGTTGAAACATCATAAAATTAATGCGGATTTCGACGGATACGTAAATAAGCAAAACTGATTTGGGGTGCTCAAAATCCTCGTGTGATACTCAAACAACCAATGCATCCACCGCGAGTAACTGTTTGGTGTGCATTTTGGGCTGGTGGAGTAATTGGGCCGTAGTTCTTTGAAAATGCGGCTAGAAATGCGCTAACTGTTAATGGAGTGCGGTATCACGAAATTTTAACGCAATTTTTGTGGCCCGAATTGGATGTAATTGATGTGGAGGACATGTTTTCCCATCAGGACGGTGCGACCTGCCACACAGCAGTTGAAACAATGGTGTTACTGCAGACTAAGTTTCCAGCCGTGTTATTTCTCGATTTGGCAATCAACATTGGCCACCAAGATCGCGCGATCTAACACCGATGGACGTTTTTCTTTTGGGCTATGTGAAGGGAAAGGTGTATGCGAATAAGTCCGAAACAGTTGAACATCTTAAACAGTAAATCTGGCGCCGTATTGGTGAAATGCAGCCACATTTATGCGAAAACGTTATTCAATATTTCAACAAAATAATAACCCTGTGACAGAGGTTTCGTGGTGTCCATTTGCCTGATGTTGTATTTTACGTTTAATCGGAACTATTTTTTTTATGTTGAAATAAAAATGTTTGTTAATTCAAAAGTTAATGCGTTTTTCTTTAAAATTAAATCCGGCGCTCTGGCTGAGACACCCTTTATATAAAACACATAAAATGTTTCTACATTTGTCCGTTATAGACGGTTGGTTTACGACAAAATCGAGATTTCCAATACAAAAACGTTCAACCTCATCAAAGGGTGGCGTTACTCGCAAATGAATTAAAAACATTAGAGTGAAGTTGGTGCATAATACAGACTGTCACCACAAAATACAATGATCTGTCATTCTCATCAGACAGTTTTATCATTTGTGGTTATTATCGCGTCGATCATGTCAAATAAGCGAATTAGAAAATATTAAGAACCTCATAAATAGTAAAAAAAATATTTGTTTTCGTGAAATTTGGTGGTGATTTCGAGTATTGTTTGCAAAAATTATCTATCCACATAGAAAAAATTAAAAATATTAGTTATCAACAATGCCACCGATAAGAGCTATAATTGGAAAAAATACAGCAGATGCGAAACGAAAAAGAGCCGAATCGCCCGAACAACAGAGAGCGACAGTCAAGAGCAGCAGAAACACCCGAGCAATATGAAGCACGTCTAGAAAAAGTTCGAATCAGAGCTACTGCAGCAAGAGCTGCTGAAACTCCTCAACAGCATGAAAACCGGCTTGAAGGTAATCAATTACGAGCGGCCCAATCGAGACAAAGAATTAATTTTCAGTTGGCGGCATTCAATTATGATAAAAACTGCGACTACACTAATCATCCAAATGTTGTGATTGGGCCGATGAGCACTATTTGTTTGTACTGCCACGCACTGAAATTTCAAAAGGAATCACCCGGCATGTATTGTTCGAATGGTAAAATCAAGTTGCCACCGTTGGATGAGCCACCTGAACCACTTAAAATTCCATTCGGAAATACAATTCGAGCTTTAAAATGACTTCGTTCGGAGCTACAAACATTGTTAGCAATACAGGTTTATCTGTTTTTCTCGTTTTTTTTTTATTTTTACATAAAAAATACATCAAAAATAAAATATCTCTCCAAGGACAAGTTTATCACCAAATCGGTTCGCTTCTTCCAACACCAGATCAAGCTTCCAAGTTTTTGCAAATTTATTTCAACAGGAGATGAAGAAGAAGAAGTTGATAAACGTTGCGCTGTTATCAACGGAACACGACATTCAAATTCGCCTTGGATCAAATAACATCAGATGATTACAAAGTCATTATACGAGCCAATAAAACACCATCCATGAGCATGGACGACACTTTAACGCTCAAACGTTCAACGAAGTGGAAGTTATTATAGTTGGAACGGAATTCGATCGGCGAGACAACATAATTTAAAGACGAAATGCAAATTTGTAGCGCGTTTCTGAAACGCACCGATTGTATGATGCTCTTCAATATCCAATACTGTGTTGGCAAGATGAAGATGGATACCATTTCAACGTCATGCAGATAAACTCTGTCACTGGTGCAGCAACAACAAAAAAGGTAAGTAAGAAATTGCGTGTTGAAGATTATATTCATTTGCGCGATGCAATTGCAAATGATGGAAACGCTGCCAACATTGGTACAATGTGCATACTTTCTGCTTCGTATACTGGAAGCCCAAGGCATATGCATTAGTATGCTCAAGATGCTTTAACGTTTGCTCGAAGAAACGGGCGATTCAACTTAGCCGGAAATCAAAGATTTGCTATCGACCGGTCAGTCATCGCTGCACATACATGATCTGACAGCTAGAGTTTTCAAACAAAATGTAATAAAACTCATGGGCAAAACGAAATTTACCGCGCGGTTATATTCAAATTTGGCATCAATAAGGCAGAAGGCCAAACGCAAAGTGTTGCTGGTTTGAACTTAGAAAATTTCTGTTTTTCGCACGGCCATTATATGTTGCTTGCTCTAGAGTTGGAACGCCGGAAAATTTTTATGTTTACACACCTACCGAAAAAACTCAAAATATTGTTTGTCCGTTAGCATTAAGATAACAAAGTTAATATTTAAACAAAATTTCGTTTTTTTCCCAACAAATAAAAGCAAAGCTTTCTTAAGTAGTATTTTTGGTCAACAAGGGAAGTGAGGTAGCTCTGTTTATTGGAAATCTGACCTATCAGTATATATAAAATTATAAATGCGGTTATCCTAATTTCAAGGAAATGATTACGACACGCGCACTCAAGTTCGTGAGATAAAACCAAGTAACTTTTCATAAATTTTAATCGTCATAATCATTATATGACTTAATTTTGTTCGTACCTGATCTACATAAAACACTAGTGCTTTTATGTTTGGTGAAAGCTCAATGTAAAATGACATAAATGAGTACAGGAACGTAAAAACGAAAACCAGGATTACAAAATAAAAAAATCACCACCTGTTTCGATTCTACTATATACAGCTACTTATATATTCGGAGGAATACCAGAAAACCTATTTACATGTTTCCCTTTTATTAACGAAAATTGTATGTAAAAAAAAGCTTTTTCGGCACTGTGCGCGGTATACACATTATGGATTGGTCTGTTTATTTTTGTTTGTCTTAATTAATGAGCTTAAATTAAATTAAAAATCTACAGTTCTGTATTATTGCGCGTGCTGTGTGCTATTTTTATTGTAAGAAATATACGCGGTAAGAAACCCCGGTCGAAGACAGATGGAAATTCTTTGAAACAATATATGTATTGTGTTTGTGTTACATTCGCAATTCGAAGAAAGAAAAACTTTTTCCTCGTTTCGAGTGCACACACAAACCAATTGTTATTTCAGTTTATTTAATTTCATTTTATTTTATTTATTTTTTGGAACTTTGTATATTTATTTATTACGAATAAAATTTGTTTTAATTTCCATATAGAACGATTCTTGTTTGCGGGCACCCACCATCCGTCGAACGAGTCATCCAAACGAAGACGTCGAACTCGAGTAGGTGCACATTATTTCTCAAATACGAAATAGGGAAGCATATAATAAGCCTATTTTGGGCGAGTACTCAAGCCGAAAATCAATATAAAATTTAATTTCAAATTCGTTTCATTTTTGAATTAAAATTTGATGTCAACGTGCGTACCTATACACAGTTTGGTATAAAATAAAATAAAAATCCTCATTTGCCAGGAATAATACAAAAAATACATGAACGCCACAAATATAATTTTCAATTAAAATTATGTAACAAATTAATTAAATTATTACGTCGCATTTAGGGAGAGAGAAATTAATAAAAAAAAATTCAATTATAATTAACACAATGTTATTCAATTAATTAAATTTAAATATTTTATTTTTGTGTGGTAAATATTATTATTAAACATGCGTACTCGTATTTCCCTCCAAAAAAAAATAGGAACACAACGCTTAAATAAATACATGAAAATTATGGTTTTCCAGACGAATATTACATAACACGTAAAAATATTTGGTTGCCATAAATATTTGGCAGACGCGAGAGCAAAAAAATATGTTTGCTTGTCTGGCTTATTTTTTGTGTTGGTTAAACGAGCGCGTTGGACAAATTGTTTGCTTAAAACTATTTAATAGTTACCTCATTTTATTTAACACTATATAACTATAATTAAAATTTTTAATTTAGAGTTTAAACAATAGTTTTATTTTAATTTAATATACAATTACTTCGAAATGTATTCTGTGGTTTACATGTATGATGTCAGAATTTAATTTAAAAGAAAAATGTAAATCAAATTTTGGTTTAACAATTAAAAATTTTAAAAATAATTCTTAAGTATATTTTTGAAGTTGCCCTTTGATAATTTAAAGCCAAATAGGTCGTCGACGATGTTGAAAGATTTAGACGACCTATTAATGGGGTTATTTTCTCCATAGTTTGTGGAATGGTGTTCTAGTGCTAAAAACTCATAGTTTCGAAATGTTCTGCAAGGCACATGAATTGATATGTTTTCCACAATGTATGCTGAAGCCGCGCCTAAGAGAAGTCGTTTATATTTTCAAGCGGTCATATTTTCTAATCCGTGGATCTTGTTGAGTACGGAGGTAACCGAGCCACATTTTCATGGAATGGTAAATTGTGGTCGCAGTCCCAGTCACTTTTCTTTAACAAGAAAATCACAAACTGGTTTTGAATTTTGAGCTTTTTTAATGTATACAGCATGTGGATTCCAGACCGATACAGCGTATTCCAGTTTAGATCGAACGTAAGCGAAATAGAGTGAACTTAAGATTTGAATATCTTTAAATTCACCTGTCCATCATTAACAGAATTTTATTCAATTCTGTTACTGACCTATCCCAAAAAATACGAATTTCGACCCCGAAGATAATTTCTTCAACTAATTCTAATGTAATAGGATTCATTTAATTAAAGGTTACATAAGTCATTCTCATTAGAATATTTTATGTGCCGCGGTTAAATGAACTGAAATATG
This sequence comes from Nephrotoma guestfalica, assembly GCA_963691935.1. Classification (NCBI taxonomy): domain Eukaryota; kingdom Metazoa; phylum Arthropoda; class Insecta; order Diptera; family Tipulidae; genus Nephrotoma; species Nephrotoma guestfalica. The sequence goes on along the minus strand of OY829913.1, from coordinate 44,527,905 downwards.
TTCGTATGTTCAAATGATAATGACCGATGCAAGAATTGGAAATATTTAATTTGTTGTAATGGTCAATCTACCGATAATGCAAAACTTTTACAAGCGCGGTAATTGATGCAGTGCAAAACTTGAGAGTTTCAAGTTCAAGTACAAAAAAATTATTAATTCCCCTTCTCAACCAACTTTCTGATGGAAAATTGGAAAACCGCGTTTGGAATTTTTTTTTGGTAGTCAGTGTTTGGAATAGACCAACGTATGGTCAATTAATATTTTTAGTGGAAAAGATTTTGGTGTTAAATAGATTTAAGTTTTTGGTGATTGAATATATTTTTTTTGTTTTGTTTGCATAAACTAGATTTCTCATTAAATTAACTTTGAGTGTTTTTTTCGGATTTTTGTTGAGTGTTTTTTATTTGGCGTGCAGATTTTTGACTTGGTAAGTAAAGGAGTATAAGTTGATTAATTAACAAACTAAATAACGATAGTGGGTGACTGACTGACTGTCAGTAGAAGGAAATTGTTGATGCTAAGCGGCTCTTTTCCTCTCTGCTGACCTTGGTAGAATACCACTATCATTTTTAGTAACACAACTCACCTCATTAGGGCCTATGGGCTAAACTAAGTAAGGTTAGGGTAAAATGTTTGTATACACGTTTTACGTATATAACCACAGTCGAGTTTTGCCCAAACGATGGTTTGATAGGTTGGTCCACAATTTCGGGGTCCGAATACCACAATTCACTTTTCCCCCCATTTTATTTAATTATTTTTTTGTTCTTAATCCGGTAAACTAAGCTATAATCTGGGTACCCCAAAACCCACGCCGTTCCCCTCTACTCGACAGCGGGAACCAATGCCGCATGGGTGCTAGGCAGATAATGGCAATTCTATGAAACTGGGTTGGCGTTAGCGGTACCTAAAGTTTAACCCGTTTCAAGTGGCGCCCAAATGGGAGCACAACAACTGTTCCACAATTAATTAAAATATTCATGTAGGCACCACTTTTTCAAGTGGCGCGGAAACAACAGGGACTCAAGATCAGTTCCAAATTTAGTTAAATAATTTTTTTTTGTGTGAGTATGACTGCGGTCATGCCTTTTCGGTGAGCCTGACCTAATACTGGGTAGGTCGTACATACACACAGATGAGTTTCTTAAACTTTCGTTTTCCTGCACTGGATCTCCGAATATTCAGTTCGCCTGTGGCAAGTCCCAACCCACACTCCGGGGAGTGAACTGGTATTTGTGGTGATATATGGAACTCGGCGATCAATTCTTTTTACAACGGTTCATTATATGCACTTACAAAAATGTTGTGGGGTTTCCGTGTACCATGTACAACGTACAATTTTGCAATTCCACACTGGCAAGTGTGAGTGATGCGATCCCTGAAGTAATGAGCATATCTCCGTTTATTGGCGACAATTTAGCATGTGGCTAGAATTTACCTCAGGTTAAGTTTTGTCATTGTTAAAATCAGAAAAAAATGGAATTTCCAATTTATTACTTCATATTTAAGATTTCGCGAACTTTCCACTTCTGTTTATTAAATTTTTTTAAATTATCATCACTATAGGGATGGGGTCGCCAGTCTACTCATTTAGGTAATAGTTGCATCCAGGGTACAACTAGATTGTTTGTTCATACTTAGGAGTCTGCAAGTTGGTGTACATCGAATACAAGTTGCAAATTCACTACAGCAATCGGCGTGTTGTTGTTCCTATTTGAGTGAACGATTCGGCCTGCCACTCACACAGTCATACTCATCCAAGAGAATTTTCAATGATGACTGTGAGATACGAGGGCAAGAGGATTGTTTCAGTCAACTAGGTAAATTAATGAAATACCAAATGGCTTCACCAAGGCCATGTGTCTCACTTGCGAGAAATCGAAGTTATGAATGCCATTGCTGGTTGGGTTGGCATTTCGTGATTCTTTTCCCTTTTTCCTATCCTTGTTTTACCCAAGTAGTGGATATCTTGACCGTCACCTCGTAGCGAGGGTGGAATTGCCTGTGGTTGTTTTTGTTTTATTTAAATTTTAAATGATTTTTTGTTAATTTAGTTTAGTTCTTTTAGGATAAGAAATTTGTTTATGTAATATTGGAGCTGGAACTATTGTATACAGACGAACTCATGGTAAAATATGACATAATGGGAATTCGCTATGAGGCGTCGACCAGCGATAATTGTTCTGGAAGACGCCCTTAAACAGGAGCGAAGAGGCTTTCTTTGTGCCCGCTATTTGCGCATAGGGCAGCCCAAGAATGTCCACTTCACGAGGCGATAGTGTACTTCAAGAAATTGGTGTACATTCATAAATTGCTGAGAACTCGGATATGGGGTGGTTTAACTGTAGACGAGTTGAAACCAGTTTTTACACCAAACTACTTCATGTTTAAAGTCGAATCGAACGTAGATCTAATTCGGTAATATTCGACGATATAATTGTCGAGATGAGACAAACATGGAGTAAACTAAGGGATATTGGGTGGCCCATAATATGGCACGATATAACACTGCGAGAATTATTGATGACGCGCAAGATCGGCGGAGGAGTGCGATGATGCCACCAATTGGCACGTTACACGAACTCAAGCTATTGCGAACATTGATCCAGGAGAAATGTCTGTCAAATAAATCAGTAGTGATTCCACGAACATCTGAGTTAAACGATTCATATAGTTCGGTTAAAAAAACATCAGATTAATCTTTTCCGAGCCGCACGCAAGAAATACATAATCATCAGGTAGTTCAAACCAAAGTTAGTAATAAACCATTACGACATGTATCACAAATGACGTTACGATCAACGTTAAATCCAAATAACGTATGTGGTTATAATAATATATCATCAAACATCTCATCGTCAATCTGTGTCTTAGAAGACGATAAAAATCTTTCGGGTGTTGTAGGTACCAGGTTGATGAACGAAGAAATCTAGCTCAGGTTTTTTATAAACAAGCATTACCAGTTGTCGAAACGATACCATAAGTTACCTTAGCTCCAAGATCATCGCAAGGAATTAGTTGTGATACTGAAGTAGATATCATTTATGCAAAGCAAGAGATGGATCTGAGTTGTAGTAAGAGGCTTGCAGACAGTAGTTTGTGTTCTGATAAAGCCACTATCAACAAATAACACAAGCCTAGTATCGCCATCTAGTAACAAGATTGCTGAATTAGATGGTGACTCATTACCTATCAAATTAGGAAATAAAATTAAAACAAAATCTTACAAAAGCAAGAAGAACTCAACTCGCAGTAAGATGACGAGATGTAATATGCACAAGCCATTACCATGCAGATCCCTCAAAAGGCAATTTAAAACTGCACACAAATCAGAGCAGTTCAAAATCCAACAGTTCGATAGTGCAGCAGTTCCCTGTAAACCTTATTATAGCAATAACGTAAGGATTACACGAAGGAGTATGCGAAGTTGTAGTGATGTTCGTAAATTGGAAGTGCCGCCGTAGAAAAGGTGGTCGCATACATTATCCACTTTACCATTAAACCATCTATGTAATAATCGGGCATTTACATAGATGATGTAATGGTAAAGTGGGGGCTGGTATGTCGAGCGCGGTATTATGAATATGCCAGCATCGTCAGTTGAGGTAGAAGTTAGGGTTAGGAACGTATAATGTTAAGGTTAGTTAAATAAATGATGAGGTTGGCTCTACCTCATTCAGATAATTTAGCAAAGTGGGCTTGAGGTAGCGCCATTTACAGTAATGAATATAGTTACTAGATCCATATTGGCAATTAAAATGTACTAAAGTGTAGTAGCAATTTTAGTTATACCGCCAAGATGTAAATTTATGTAAAATACAATTAAACAAAATTTGAGTAAAGGGGAACTCGTAACCTTTGATGAATTAAAAACAACATAAGTCACCGCATATTATCCAAACTTAAGATGACGATGAAAGGATATCAGAAGTTATGTTATGGACAAGTATTTTATGCAGTCAGAGAACCGTCAAAAACTTTTCTTCAAAGATGCGAAACATCAAGAGGATCCTGGTCTAAATAAAGATATGCAGTCATGCCGAACCAATGAGAAACCAAGAAGCACATGCCTATCAAATTAAACAAAGCTAAGCTGCTATTCAGTAATCGTATATCTTACTGAGTTATAAGGACCTGGACTTACAGCAAATCAAGTCGGATAATGGTTGTGATAACATGAAACAGCATGCAACTGGAGATATCGTTACCTGGGAAAATACCAACATCAATTTATCCAGCACCGTCAATCCAGCAGAAGAGATGAACCACTAAATTGCTTCTACCTTTCCAATAGAGGTGTTTTATGTTTTCCGACTGAGGATATAAAACAACAATTTTAGGGGCAGGACAATTTGCAGTTTTAAATTACACTAATGCTGCAATACCGCCAGAGAGGATGTGATTATCAAGTTGAATATAACAATGGCATATTATATATGGGAACGAAACGCGAGTATAAAGTAGTATTTCAAATGCGGGGAAGAAAAGGAGGCGAACGAACCAAAGTATTAACGTTTTTGCTGACTGTGTAAATTCCAATCGAAACATTAACTGTAACGAAGAAGCACCATCTAATGGATTTCATCACACTGAATTCATGTCTTCAACGAACCATACATCATCCAAGGAATTCCAGCGGTTTTGATGAGTTCCTCATCCCAGACAGAATATTATGATTAATGTGTCACTGTTATGGAGTTTTGTAAGCTATTCTCCTCATTTTTTGGATTCCAGATGGCCTACTCTACTTCGTAGCAGTGGCCGATCTCTCAGGCAATCAATCTTTAGGAAAACCGAGAAAGAAGAAATTTTTTTACTAAATTGTTTGTTTGAAATCGTTTCATACTGAATATGATAAGGAACTGTATTTCAGATCGTTTTGAAATGAGGAAACAAGTTTTAGAATCGAGATGCCCTACTCTACTTCGTGACAGTGACCATAGTCTCAGATACTCCCTGTGAAAACCGTCACGGAAGAAATTCCTTAGTAAACTTTTCGTTGAAAATCGTTATAAACTGTGGATAACGCGAGGCTTCTTTCCACTTCGTATAGAAATGGGACCACAATATTTGGGTTTCAAATGATCTACACTACTTCGTGACAACGGCCGAAGTCTCAGGCAATCCTTGTGAAAACCGCTACAGAAGAAAATTTCTTAGTAAATTTTTTGTTAAATATTGATAAAAACACTGTATTTGGTACGAAGCTTCTTTCCACCTCTAATAGAAATATAGCTTCATTTTGTTAATTTCTAGTGGCCTACACAATTTTTTGATAGTGACCGAAGTCTCAGGTTATCCCTGTGAAAACCATACTATTAAAGTTAGCCGACAGTGTGGAATGAAAAATTCATTGATCATTCTAGCGCTCCAGATAAACGACCTATGCCATTTATGCCACTATATGACTATTTGATAGGCCATACTGTTGTTTAACTTTGGTTCAAGCGTGGAAAAAATCTGAAGGACAAACATAGTTTTTTGACAAAAAATCGATGTTTCAATAATATAGAAAATCCAAAGCACGCTCTGGCGCTCCAGTTAAACGACCTATCCCGTTAATGCCACTATGACCGAAAGGAAAAAAACTAACCCGTATGTTACTCAGACTTTTCCAAAGTTGAATTACAGTATGACCTATCAAGTGGTCATAGTGGCATTAATGGGATAGGTCGTTTATCTGAAGCACCATAGAGTTCAATGAATTTTCAATATATTGAAACATCGACATTTTGTCAAAAAACTATCCCGTATGTTTTTCAGACTTTTTTCAAATTTGGATCAAAGTTGAAAAACAGTATGACATATAAAATAGACGTTTATCTGGAGCATCAGAAAGTTCAATGAATGTTCAATAAATTTTCAATAATGTTAATGTTACAATTTAACATTTTACGAAAAAACCACCCACATGTTAATCAGACTTTTTCGATATTTGTCCAGAGTTGAAGAGCAATATGGCTATTGTGGCATTATTGAGGTAATTCGATGTATTGGGAATAGAAATTAATTCGGTCCGTTTTCAAAAAGTGGCTTTGACTGTTAGCTGCCGTTAACATTCAGTTACACGCTTCAAAAATGATGATTTCAGTGTTGAAAGTAAGACTCGCTTGGGACAGCCAAACAAATTTGTAGACGTTGTATTAGAGGCATTGCTCAATGAAGATGCGACTCAAACGCAAGAGAAGCTTTCCGGTACCTTGCGGGTGACCCAGCAATCAGTTTCCTTACGATTGAAATTTGTGGCATGATTCAAAAGCAGGGCATTTGGGTCCCTTATAAATTGAAACGAAGAGACGTGGAAAGGCGATTCCATTTCTGCGAGAACCTGCTTCAAAGGCAAACAAGAAAGTGTTTTTTACATCGGATAGTGACTGGTGACGAGAAGTGGATCTTCCACGATAACTCCAAGAGGAAAAAATAATACGCTTTGCCCGGCCAATCGTTGCCATCGACCTCAACATCAACACCAAAGACGAACATTCATGGTTCGAAGGTTATGCTATGTATCTGGTGAGACCAAAGAGTTGTTGTATACTACGAGCTGCTACAACCAGGCGATTTCAACACGGACGAGTGGTACAGGCTACAATTAACTCGTTCCAGCTGTGCATTATGAGAAGAACGACCGGAATATGAGAAAAGGCGTGATAAAGTTATTCTTCTGCAAAAGTCGAGAAAAAAATGTTTGGAAACGCTCAAGTTGGATATTTTACCGCACTCGCTGTATTATCTGGATATTGCTACTTCTGATTACTGGTTGTTCCGACGGATGCAACACGATTTGTCAGATCACCGATTCACTTTTTCGAAGAAATTGAAAATTTACTTCAAACTTGGATCGCCTTAAAAGACGAAACATTTTTCCGATATGGGATTCGAAAATTGCCTGAGTGGTGGGAAAAATCGTAAGCAGCGATGGACAATATTTTAATTAATTTGTTCATTTATTTTATTTTAAAATTAATGCATTTTTAAAATTAAAACAACGGACCAAATTAATTTGTACTCCCAATACTTTTGAGCTTCTGAATTAGTTGGTATATACAATATTTAACTTATTTACTTACTTTCGGCTGGGATAGCGAAGACTGCATTATCGGTTTATGGTCTTTCGGCTGGAATTTTTCGGCTAACTTTATTAAGGTGTGTAAACGGAAATTTATTTATTAATTTTTTTTTGTTCAAAATCGCTATATTCGGAGACTGGCACGAACCTTCTTTCCACCTTGTATAGAAATGGGGCTACTTTGTTTGCATTCCAGATGGCCTACACTAATTCATGACAGTGGCCGAAGTCTCAGGCAATCGGTGAAAACCGCCACAGAGAAAAATTTCTTACAAAATTTTTTGTTGAAAATTATTATTAACTCTGTCAGGCACGAACCTTCGTTCCACTTTGTGGAACGTTTTTTTTTGTGGCAGTGGCCAAAGTCTTAGGCATAATCTTAGTGAAAACTGACATAGAAGAAAATTTCTTTGTAACTTTTTTGTTGAAAATCGTTGCATACTGAGACTGGCACGGACCTTCTTTCCACCTCGTACATAAATGGGGTTAATTGGATTCCAGTTGGCCTACATTAATTCATGACAGTAGTCGAATTCTCAGGCAATCCCTGTGTAAACCGCCTCAGAATAAAATGTTTACAATTTTGTTTGTTGTAAATCGTTATCAACTGTGTCTGGCACTCTTTCCATCTAATATAGAAATAGGGCTACACTATTTTGATTCCAAATAGCATACACGTACTCATGACAGTGGTCGAAGTGTTAGGTAATCTCTGTGAAAACAGCAACAGAAAAAAATGTCTTAGTAATCTTTTTGGTGAAAATCTTTGTCAACTGAGTCTTGCGCGAACCTTTTTTTATGATCCCTACACTTCTTCATGACAGTGGCCAAAGCCTCAGGTAATCCCTGTGAAAACCGCAACGGAAGAAAAATTCTTGGTAAATTTTTTGAATAAAATCGTAATTAACTCTGTTTGGCACAGAACTTCTTTCCATCTCGTATAGCAACGGGACTACTTTTTTAAATTTTTTCCTCTGTGAAAACTGCCACAGAAAAAATTTTTTTAGTAAAGTTTTTGTTGAAAATCGTTATTAACTCTGTCTTGCGCGAACCTTCGTTCCACTTTGTATAAAAATGAGGATTCATTTTCTTAATTTCTGATGGCCTACCTAAACATATTTTTTGTCGGGCCACCATCACATCGGCGTCTGATGCAAGACCTCTCAAATGATACGAGTATACCTACTATGCGAGTATCTAATGTATTTTGAAATTCAGTGTTGATATGTTTTCAGAATAATTGTGCAAACATTAATATTCAATCCCCGTCAATTTTGTTCTTGGTTAAAGTTTTAATGTCAATCTTCATAATTTATTTAAAAAAATAATCTGCACAAGTTCAGCCTACTGAATTCCGTATTTACCTACTCATAAATTTTGTAATGCCCACGTTAATATAGAATAAAAATTTGTTGATTGTTATCTGTTGAGCAGAGGCCATACACGGCCCACACTTAGAGCTTATACCTTAATTCCATGTATAGGTGGATCGTGTTCCATTTGAAATCACTTTTATTGTTCTCGGCAGTATCAAATTTGGTTTCTATATTAAAAAAAATGTGGGCAATAAATCATAACATTGCCTTAAGCAGTTCATCAATAAAAATATAATAAAAAAAATTTCGAAATCATTTTCTATCCCACTGAGTCGACAACAAAAAAAAATAAATTTGTAAAAAGCAATTTCACTTTCTGGAAGACAAATCGTTAGATAAACAAACACACACACACACACACACACACATACTCGTAATGCAATAAATTGATATAATCTTATATATAAAATCGAATCTTATTCACAAATGTTCATTTGACCTTTCGGAAAATATATTTTCAGGAGACACTTTTTTATTAGCATTCTTGGTATAAATATTACATAGTTTTCCTTTTTTACTCCTCCCAATCTCGTCGACCCAAACAATATTATTTATTGTTATGATTGTCTTGAGGATTTTTCTTGTACATATATTTCCCATAAGAAAATTGTTTAGTTGGTTTCTGAAAAAACGGATAATTGTGTTATCGTACTGCTTTTACTCACCACACCTAAAATACGCATCGAAACAAATTTTTGGATTAATTTAACCAAATATAGGAAAAAAACTACTGGGCTCCGTTAATAAGGTCATAGCGGAGAAAATCTCATTATGGCATTTCCAATTCAGTATATACCAAATTATAATTATTTAATTTATGTCGGTCGGCTTCGGTATCCATTAGTGTTTTCCAATTAATTTAATTAATTTTGATGTACACAATAATACCACAGTAAACTATACCAACGGAATCCATTTTCTACATACGAGTAGAGTTATAATGAGTTCGTGATATTGTTTGAATTAAAAAGTTAAATTATAAAAAAAAACACTGTTTGAATCAATTTTCTTGAATTCGATATGGCGGGAACCTGAACCCCCGAACCAATACCTATACCCAGCGTAGAGGGTTTTACAATTTTAATGAGATTTTTTATTTGTTGTTCCGTTGGTGTTGAACACAAATTTTCTATGCATGTATGGCATAAAAGATCATTAGCACGATTATTAATGTTTCGAAAATGAATGGCGGAAAATTTTAAACGTGTACCTATATATACTTATGTTTTACATTGTTCAAGTGTTTTCTTGTGAAAAATTACAACAAAATTTATAATTAATAGCTTAATTGATCATTATAAAATAAAAATATCGTGCTTTAATTTCCTTTTGTACCCAACATAATATGTACTCGTTGAATTTACACGAGAACGGGTCGATATGGATGGATAGACCATTAAATGAACAAAATTTATATTTGTAATAAAATACAATCAATGACCTAATTTATATATAATAGAGAAGGAGAAAGATACAAAAATTATTATCCTTATAAAAATAAGAAATTGAAAAATAAACAAGAAACATCCTTTTTAACTAAATTACATCTTGTGTACAGTATAAAATGGAATTCAGAGCTTTTTAAGCTTCGTTTGTTTGTGGAACGCATGGTGGTACGGAAAATACTATTTTTGATATTTTAACAGACAAAAGCATTAAAAGTTGCATACTGTAGTATGCCATCTTTTATAACGCCACGACTATTGAATCAGAACAGTTTTTTAAATTTCGTAATACAGAACACTATCGTGCTCAACGATAAGAAATACATTTAAAAAACGAATGGCCTTTCACATGTCGGAATTTGAAAGTTTCGGTTTCGATAAAGTTCTCCATGCCGTTAAAAATGTTCGTTCATCATCAGACATAGCTTTTTTTCAAACATGTCGTCTTTCATAAAGAATACACCTCAGTGGCCCTATTGGGGTAATTCTCCGGGAACAGCTATTCCTCAGACATTTTCCCCACACACTCCAATTGTTATAGTCGTCTCTCGTCATTTTAGACGACTATAGCCACTATTATCATTCTCGTTTCTTACGCCTATAGTCATTTTAGTCAAGAAATGCCACTTAAAATGACATTCTTATCAGATCAATTTTACAAGTGAGAAGAAGTGACTAGTATGTATCTTCTTAATTGTCAGAAGAAAAAGAAGTGACTAGTATTTTCTTTTTATTTTCCTTAATGGCCGTCGTGGCGCTTGAATCGACTTCAACAATAAAAAAAAATTTTGCGCGACATGACACGACTCTAGTCACGTCAGTTAAAATGACACGACTATGACAATTGGGGTAATAAGGAAAGAAATGTATAAAAATAGTTTACTGCTTTTAATTAGTTTTGGTTGATATTTTAATCAAATTTTACCTAAAAAAGTATGTAAAAGTTATTTTATTATTATTAAATAATTAGACTTACACAGGGATGATATTGGTACGAAATTAAAAGTACTGAATTTGCGAGGAACAGAGTACTGAATCCAGATTGAAAGTACTTTTTCACTGGATGCACATCAAAATAGCATTTTACAGGACCGTAATTTTAATTAATACCTCAAGAATTCTTACATTCCCTATTCGCCCTCGTTAGCGTCTTGTTATTCGGTGGTCTCGAGTTCGATTCCTGGTAGTTACGGCTTTGTTCTTAATATTTACACAGTAGCGATTGGCATACTGCGAGTTAAATCAATATTACTAATTTTCACCATGTTCATTTCAAGCAGGTCATGCGAATCCTATCGTAAGGTTAATTAATTTGGATTGTACGAAATTATTTCAATATAAACCATAAGTAACCAACAACCCCATTTTAAAAGAAGAATCGTTACGTTCAACCATTTTTTGTTTGGCAAGCAGTAGTTGTTGAGTGCCTCTGTTGCTGTTATTGAAAACATATCAAGAAAAGCAATAAAACTGAGCTAATCTTAACGCTCGATTTTATTTGAGAAATTAAACTGCATTTTCCAGTTTCCTAGCCTTCAACTATCACTGAAATCATTTTATTAAATGCGTTTGCCGTTGTAGACTATGCGCATTGCTCGTTTGTAATTAAACCTTTTTATTGCTTCACCCTTCACGTATCATCATTTCAGCAATTATTATTGCTAATATTGGAACTGGGGACTGAAAATAGCGAAGTCAAAGTAATTGAAATAAAAAAAATAATTATTAGATCTCTTTGAACACTCACTGCATAGTTCAAACACTCATTGGAATTATCTGAGCAGTTTACGTTGGAGTGCTTATTTTGGAATGGAATATAACCTCTTCCAAGACAGTAACGCACAAATTACCTTTGTTAAAATCGCTGCACAAATTTAGGTTTTCTGCATTCATAATTAATTAAATATATGGCCTAAGGCCGTTAATTCCCGTTAAAAATAACGATGCAAAAATATAAGGAATTTGTATTTGTTTAGCGATTATTGAAAAGAAATGAGATTTTGTGATCTTTTTTCGCTTAAGCACAAAACCTTGGTTAGAGCAGATCTTTTAGAATGGAAGCATTCAAATCCTTACACCAACAGTTTTAGTTGAAAAAAAAATCCAATTCAAAAGACCCTTTACACACTGCTCCAAATATCAAACTTCTTTACTAGCTTTAACCATAAAACTGATCAAATTTCTTAGTCATAGAAGTTAGAGTTATTGAACACCTTGACCTCTAAATGAAACCCATTGATTTGCGTTTTTTCTATTTTTTCTTCTACAGAGGTTGTCTCGAATCAAATTACACGCGACATTTCTAACATTTTCTCACAAGTAAAGGATGGTTAAATTTTAAGGGCCGATGTTGAATGTGAACCACACCTAAAGGTCAAGTTTTATTCTGCATTTAATTTGACATTTCTCAATTTCAGACTAACTCAATTTGAACCATGGAAAGATACACAATCGAGCAACGCGTTAAAGTTATTCAGGCATATTATGAAAATGGGCGTTCAAATAAAAATGCAGATCGTGCACTTCGTGATTTTTTCGGTCAATTTTATCGTCCAAATGTGCGTACAATCGGAAAAATCGTGCAAAAATTTGAGTAAACCGGTTCTGTAGGAGATTTTAAAACACCAGTGCATGCTCGTACAGCTCGTACAGCAGAAAATATTGCTGCTATTCGCGATCGTGTGGCTGAAGAGCCGTCCACCTCAACTCGTCGTCGTGCACAACAATTGCACCTCTCACGCTCGTCGTTGATGAACATTATGCATAAAGACTTGCATTTACACGCTTATAAGGTACAATTGACTCAAGAACTAAAGCCTCTTGACCATTCCAAACATCGTCAATGGTCAGAATGGTGGCAAGAAATGGCAACAGTGGATGATCAATTTTCGAAGAAAATCATCTTCAGTGATGAGGCACATTTTCACCTCAGTGGATTCGTCAATAAGCAGAATTGCCGCATTTGGACGAATCATAATCCAAGAGTGATTGTCGAGAAACCAATGCACCCACAAAGAATGACTGTTTGGTGCGGTTTATGGGCTGGCGGCATCATCGGGCCGTATTTTTTCCAAATTGAGGCCGGTCAGGCAGTTACTGTGAATGGTGTTCGCTATCGTGAGATGATAACGAACTTTTTATGGCCTGAATTGGAAGATATGGATGTGGACGATATGTGGTTTCAACAGGACGGTGCCACTTGCCACACAGCTAACGAAACAATGGCTCTTTTGCGCGACAAATTCAATGGCCGTGTTATCTCACGTGGTGGCGATGTCAATTGGCCGCCAAGATCATGTGATTTGACACCGTTGGACTTCTTTCTTTGGGGTTATTTGAAAGAAACGGTGTACGTCGATAAGCGAGCAACAATTCAAGAGTTAAAGGATGAGATAATTCGGCACATTAACGGCATAGAACCTCAATTATGCCTAGGCGTCATCGAAAATTTGGACCATCGGGTGGAGGTGTGTCGCCGAGGTCGTGGCAACCATTTGACTGATATTTTGTTCCATGCATAATTGAACCATACCATATTATCATAATAAAAAGAATTGACAATAATTTCCTAAAGAATTTGTGTTTTATTCAAAATCAACATCGGCCCTTAAAATTTAACCACCCTTTACTAAAAATCACTCGAAAGTGTCAAAGTACTTTTCATAAAGCGCCTTTTCATTTTTTTCCAATTATTATAGTCGTCTCATTTTAAGCGACGTGACTAGAGTCGTGTCACGTCGCGCCAAAAGTTGGTATTTCTGAAGTCGATTCAAGCGCCATAGCGGAAATTAAGAAAAACAGTAAGAAAATACTAGTCACTTCTTTTCCTTCTGACAATTAAGAACAAAATACATACTGGTCACTTCTTCTCACTTGAATTGATCTGACAAGAATCAGTGATATTTCTCGATTAAAATGACTTAAGGCGTAAGAAACGACTATGATATTAGCAAAAATTAAGTGACACGACGACTATGACAATTGGAGTGTTATTTTTAATTTATTAATTTATTAGTTTATTAATTTATTAATTTATTAATTGATTTATAATATTAAAATTATTTAATTATAATTTATTATTCTGTTTAAATATTTTTAATTTGTTATTATTAATTTGAGTTTATTAATTTAATTTAAATTTAATTTTTATTTATATTTATCCAATTTTCATCCGCCATGTACAATGGCGGATTGCTTGTGTGCGACATGGTAGTGTAGTGGTGCTGCGAACAACGTCTTGTTGGTTGACTGATGGTTGGAGACGAATCAGTTCTCCGTGGAACGAGAAATTTATTTTATAAATAAAATTTGTTCGTTCTTCTTTGGTTTCGTTTTCGTCATATTGCTTTTGCTTTCGTTTTGTAATGCTCGCCATTCCGCCATTTTACACTTTGATTCTTTAGTCATGCTTCTTTCATCATTTTCTTCTCCTTCACCAACAAACTAACAACAGTTTGTAGATGAAGGGGAAGGAAACGAGGAAAGAATCACAACGAAAGAATCAAAGTGTAAAATGGGTGATTCAGTCCATCTTTCGTGTCTATATACATCTGTTGATGCATTTACTCTGTTTGCACGTACAAATATCCGTTAAATTACATTCCCAGTTAATTCTTTCCTAAAATTAAAATGGAATAATATACATCAAAACTGCTGTACTGGGGAATAATTTTTCCCCTAAAGACATTTATTTCAGAAAGCCAGAATACACTTGGGAGCAAAGAAAATAAAATCTGCATTTCTCGATATTTACCAGAATAGGGTCACGGATCGGTTTGATTTTTCAAGCTTACAATCTTGTCGAGAAACCCGTACTTTTGGGATTATTGTGGCCACAAGTTACAGTTATAAGGAAAAGTTTTAGTTTCCAATTTATATCTACCGAATGGCCAACACTCAAATAGGATGCTAGACTTCGGGATAAGAGCCTCATATAAAACTTTTCCTACACAATTTGAAACACTATCCAAATAGTGTCATGGTAGAGTGATAGGTTAGACCAAATGAAATTTTGAAAACGTGAAACTGAGAGCTCAAAGATATAATTTTACTAAGTACTTAAAGTTTTACTTTTTCATGTGCCAAATTTTGTATACAAAATTTGAAAGGAGAGCTAATTTTAAAATAAGGGGGTCATCCCGAGGTTACCGCGGGACTCACATCCGCTGTTGTCTATATGCAACTTGGGCAGATTAATATTATTTAGCTTCACCGGACGACAAGTATGTTTATGGATAGTGAATACAAAATGTGCCGATTTCTGTTCACTGACCTTTATTCTCAATTCGGAAAGCAGTTTATCTGGTTCTTCTAAGTGTTGTTGCAAAATTCTTGACACTTTTTCGGTATTTTCATGTGTAGCCAATAATTCTATATCATCTGCAAATTTTTAAACTGTAACATATTTTAAAGTAGGAAGAATTTACTGTTGGTAGCTGTTACGGGGCAGCTATTTATGTATATAAAAGTTATTCATTTCAGCTTGGGTGATTCAGCTTCGGATTTCTGATGCAATCCTATGCACTTATTTGTTGGTTCCCTGGTCTTCTCTAATTCTAAACTGGTGATCCAGTATAATACTTTGCTCTGGCAGAATTGCTTTTCAGAAGCATTTTTTCAAAGAGTTTTGACAGAGTTGGCAGTGAACTGGTTACTCGATACTAGTCAACTTTTGTTTCATCGTTATCAGGTTTCTGGATGATTATATGATTATATGATCTGTGAATTTCCAAGTTTCCGGAAAATAGCCAGTTTTCATTACACGCATTTTATCACTAACTAGATCACGACCAGCGCCTAGATTCTGATCAAGTGACAAATAACATTTTTTATGACTCTGTACTAAAAAATGACGAGTTAGTTGTGTGTTCTAAAAAGTGATGCTGATGAGGTGACTTTTCAAAATGTCTCGGATTTTTTGTGGAAAATATTAAAAAAATTCACATTTTTAATTTTCCGTGACTTTAAATTTTCTTATAAAATTAGTGTGAATGGGGATACAACTGTAACTAGTACAAACTGCTGTAAATATTATAAGTAATTTCATTAGAATCAGAAATTTACTGGTCATTTTATGGTGGTTAAATCGGAATGATATCAAAGGACCGAATGTCGAAGGGCCGAATTTCGAAGGGAAGAATATCGAATTGATGAATGTGTCGAAGGGCCGAATGAGCTGAAGAGTCGATTGTCGAAGAGCCGAATGTGTGAATGGGTGATGGGCTGAATGGGTCAAAGAGCCGAATGGGTCAAAGGGCCAAAGTTCAAATCTGAAGCCCCTCAGAGGGCTAAGCGAGGGGGAGCGCAGCGACCTCCCGCGTGACCGTGAGAGTTATCGAAGCCGTTAGCCTCTACAATTATTGCATTTCAAAACGTGGTCTAGTCTGGTCTGCGCTGACTGCGAAATGTATCGTGTAGTGTGAATGAAAGAAAGCTGACCGACAATTAGGAGTCTTTGTTTCAAAAGACAACAAAATTCTACCACTTACATTTTTCTTACAACAATACTAATAAACCACAAATTATTCTAGGAAATAGCATCGTAAGTGGAAGAATATTTTCTATCATCTCGTCAGCCGAATATTAATTAGTTTGGTCCACATTATTTACTTGAATTTTTATGACATTTTATGACACAGAAAATATAAATAACCAAAACTAATGCAACATTTCATGATAGAATATCCAAAGATGAAAAATAGTAAAATGGGAGTGTAACAAAATCCCGGTTTCCAAAATCCCAAATCCCGATTTTTACAAAATCCCGGTTTATTTTTCCTTTTTTTAGGAGTCATTAATAGATTCTACTGCGACATGTTTTCTGATCCCGGCTCCTACGTCCCCCGAAGTTCAAATCTGAAGCCCCTCGGAGAACTAAGCGGGGGGAGCGCAACGACCTCCCGCGTGCCCGTGAGAGTTATCGAAGCCGTTAGCCTCTACAATTATTGCATTTCAAAACGTGGTCTAGTAAATTTTTGGACATGTGCCTAGCAAATTTTTGGGTAAGATATAATATTTTTATGTTAAAATATTATTAGTTCGGCCGGTCCGAATTAATAAAAAATATTTATTTCAAAATCAAGACTTTAGAACTAGAAGAAAAGAAAACCGGGATTTCTTAGCGCACTCTAGGAAAATACATAAATTCATAAGAAATTCATTTATGTTTAATCAAAATAATTTACAAAATATTCCATAAAACAACAAATATTTCTAAAAACAAAACAAAAATTCGGCCCTTCGACCCATTCGGCCCTTCCCCATTCGGCCCTTCGCCATTCGTACCCATTCCGTTATATCACGAATTAATAACAAAGTGGTCCACAAACATAACCCTACAAAATGAATTTTGAGGAAAAATAATGAACTAAAATTTATAGGGTGACGTTTCGTCTTAAGAAAGTTTTTGTTTCGTTTAGCCATATGGATGTATTTTTACGAAGGGAGTTTTACGGGCCGATATAACTATAAAAATAATAATTTCTAATTTCAATTCAAATAAAATAATTTCAGAGGTAGGTTTTTAATTATAAAAACGAAGAGATTTAACGTAGGAACAATTTTGACAATAAACGTCAAACCAATTTGATTTTTATTAGTGAAAGAAGATATTGCGGTCTCATTCAGAATTCATCCGACGTAAGCTTCGACATTTACTTTTTCATTATTCTGGCTAAAACATATTCAATCCCACATTTCCACAAGTAAAAAATTATTTTCTACATTTAAGAATTTTTTTCTTAAACTGTGTGGCATTTACTATGAACCATCGCAGACGGTTGAGTTACAGAGCTTCTAAATTTGAAGTTTACTAATTGTTCATTTTATTTTAAATGCAATATGTAGTTTTTAGTGTTGAGCAATCTCTAAAGTACTGACTGAGACTAACTAAACTTTCGTATCGCAGCAAAAGGGTTTCCTAACACTGCGGATTTCAAATTTTCAAGAAAATATAATTTTTTTAAAACTACAAGGATAAAAATAAGGATAAGGATATACTCTTGTAATATAGTTTTGTATTATGTGTGTTGTTAGTTATATACATACAAACATATAAACATAGTTTGACTTCCGTTTTAAGTTTTATCAATTTTCTTAAAATAAGAAACTTGTGCATTGCATATACGTATGTACACGACTATCTACACAGAGAGATAATATGGATAAATTTAAGTGAAAATTTATAGATTCAATCTGTCATTGTTAAGATTTCTCGAGCAAGAAAAAGGATATAATAATCTGAAATGATATTTTTATCAGATGTAAATGATAGCCATTATACATCATTTAAATTGTGTTCGTACGTACGTAATATACTTGAAGCGTAGCCGGGGTGGTCGATGCTTGTAGGATAGCAATAAATTTGGATTGACTTAATTTTATTATACAGTCTTATATAGATAATAAACAGTTTTTAATTTTTTTATTTTTTTGTGTTATTCCAATATTATTCAATATCGATTACATCCTGTTTTCCTGCTTACATTTTCTAACTAAACAATAAATTTTACTTGTGTTGTGTATAACTCCGTTGTAGCGTATATTTTTACGGGTTTTAAACGGTTCAAAAAATTTTTGTATTGTAAATTGTACTATTTGCCTTTTGTATAAATAGTTTGGCGGGCAAAACATCGATATAAAACTATATCCGCAGCACGTAATAAATTTATTAGAAACTTTAATTTATTTTTGTTAAACACTGAATCAAATTCAAGGAAATTGATGGTAAATAAAATAGAACAGGGATATAGATGTTATATAAATAACAGAACAATCATAATTGGTTGATGTTGTGAATGAAAAAATTTAAAGAAAACCAAACCACATTACTCCTGAACTTTAATTAAAGCGTGAAATAGATATATGTTCATCCACTGAGATCTTTTAGTTCTTCGAAAAGAAAAGCTTCCAGAAATTTCATAACTGTTTCATCTCAGTGTGTATGTATGCCGGTATGTGGAGCGCCGTGCAGATTAAATGTCTGTGCGCTCTCTACATACCAGATGGATTGACTGATCCTTAATCATCAAACTGAGCTTTTTCCATAGTTTTGGAGATCCCAGTGATTTTTGAATGAAATAGGTCCACCGGAAGTGGCAGTTTCCATAGGAGCCTTTGCATGTTTCTGCAAATATTTTGAAAAGTGTATGCTATTTTCGGAAAAACTATTAAAACTAGTTTGGCACAAATTTCATATGACTGAAGACAAAAAGTGTGCAAGTGGAAATTCTGTTTTTTTTTTGGTTAAATTCAACTTTATTGACAATATAATTGTTACAAAGATTAATTATCGAAATATTCGCCATTACTTTATATGGTTTTTTGCCAATTATCAGGTAGATGATGAATGCCTTCACAATAGAAGCTTGATGGTTTTCAAATATGATGACATCGATTTGAATAAGTGGTAATCACTTATGCATGCTGTAAAACTTCCCAGCCTAGGAGAAGGTGAGTTCTTGGGTTGATTTTTCAGTATATATATGTCCGCCTTCCTTGGCCCGTAAATGATTTTTTTGCTCCAGAACATCACTTCATTTGATCAATTTCTCCTTGAAACGTTCAGCTGTAACAGTTTGACCAGGCACCAGATGTTCATAGTGAATGACTCCTTTCCAATCCCACCAGACAAACAGTAAGACTTTCTTGCCATGAAATTAATTTTTGCAACTGATTTTGATGGCTGAATCAACCTATGGTTTTCTGCTTTAGGATTATCGTACAAAATCCTTTTTTCATCGCCCGTAATGATTTTGTGGAAAAAATTTTCTCTTTTGTACCAAGAAACCAAATTCGTGCGGATGTCGACACTTTGGTTTTTGATTTCTTCGGTCAGTTTATGAGGAACCCATTTTCCTTCCTTCTGTATTTTTCCCATTGCATGCAATCGAAGTGATATTGCTTGGTGAGTAACTCCTAACTGCTCTGCAAGCTCCTTTTGTATTTAACAAGGATTCTCTTCCAGTAAAACTTTAAGTTCTTCCTGGAAGTGAATCATCCTCAATACTACAATTGCACGTGGGTAATTGCAGCAGGGAAACTTTCGAATTTCAAAATGAAACTTTGCATACCGATTAAGCCCAACTTGTGCTAATTAGTGCTCACGGGAAAAAATTAGTGCTAGTCCAGGAGCCGCAAAAAAGGGAAAAGAAAATTTCAAATTTCGCCTAAAAGACGGAATAAATAAAACCCGATTTCTAGAAAAACCAGAAATAATTTAAGCCTAATTTTAAAACTTTCTAAAGGCCGCTAAACTGATGAAATTTTTGCTTATCATAGAAATATAATTTTCATAAATTTTCATTCATAAATCGAGGAAAACCAAACCAGCCCCTGAAAGATACTATATTTAAAAAAAACGGAGATATATCGTTCAATAATATTTGTGTTGAACAACAAATTAAACAAAAAAAATAAAATGTTCTAAAATCCAAGGCATAAGCAATTCAGATAGTATATTCCTGCCAGGTATGTTCATTGCCATCCCAAAAATATAGTGGCTGAATTTGTGCTAATCCAGAATTGGCCCCATTGGAATATGCAATCAGAAGTACCAACTTCATTGGTTTCTAGAACAATTTTTGTCAGAAAATTATTCATTCAACGGTCGTTGTTGTTCATTGGAATTGGGTCAATTCTGGATTAGCAGAAATGCTAATTAATTATTTTGCTAATTAATTATTATTAATTATTTTGCGAAATGGGCTAGCATACCAGTCGTTTAGGTACCCATATCAAATGCAAAATATATACGGTCCTGATTTAATATATTTTGAGCTAAATGAAATGAAACTAAAGCTTTGCAGTGAATTATAATAATCGCGCTTTGTTGACGAAAAGTGACATAACTGGTGAGAATTGGCTAAATAAGACTGCTGAATCAAAACAGCAATCTGTACTGGTAATTGTACAGGACCAGCGGGTTTCATGAAATTCACCACCTTTGTAACCAAGCATAAGGCAAAAAAATTTATTTTGAAAATTTGGTTTTGTTTCTTTGTTCACCGATTTCGATTATTATAATTGTGACACATTTCTATATCATGTGCGATATGTGTATGCGAGTAGATTATTATATTATTTTATACCGTCAACTATCCTGACATATAATGAATATGCCATCCATTAGTAATGAAGGCCTTCGAAAATATTTCTAAAACTTCAGAAAACTAAAACTAAATATTTATTTCAATGTTTAAATCATGACATTGATTTGGAGACTTATATTCTGCATACTACGAGCATACATAGATCGTAAATTGTCTCGTGTGTGTGTGTGTGTGTGTGTAGTATATAATATGCTCGAGAACATATTCTAGTACTACATACATAATACATATTAATTAGAAATCCAATAACAACAACGAGAAAAGCGATTTGCATGTTAAATTTTAATTGAAAATGAAAACTTGAATTGTATTACATTTTCATAAAATAATGAATTTTTTATCGTACACAATTTTCAAGAGTGTTTATAGGGTTACGTTGTGTTTAATTTAGAAAAAATATTTAAAATAATAATGGGAAATGATTTATAAATTAATGTAATGTGGTATTAAGTGTATAATACTCATAGTATGAGGTATATAAAATTTGATAAGTATCTCCGTCTGAATTATTATAGCAACACGAATATTTTTTTGTATTTTGTGCGGTTTTTAAATTGGAATTTGTGGAAAACTACGAAATTTGCTTTAGAGCACGTAATGTCAGTTAGTATCCAAATCGTTTATAGAAGCTTTTGGATTTCACAGAATTTGAAACCACACGTTATTAGTATCATGACGATATTTTATTTCGACCGGATTTTTTTTTAATCAGGTTCTGGTGAAAATTATTTGACAGTTTTGCAAAAAAACTTAATTTTGGAATTTAATATTTAAATCTTCATTGATGAGATCTACATTGACTGTGCGTACATGACATCGGAAATAAAAGCATCACACTCGCTAGCGCACTCAAAACCAATCAAAGTTCGGAAAATGCTTTTTGTTCCGCACTCGAGTTGAAATATTTTAAACTTTGTTGTTGTTTTAATGCGTTCTGTGTGATACCATGGTATTTTTTTTAACTAACTCCCGATGTCATGTACGCAGTCTGAAATGTTCGATTGTTCGAGCTTTTTTAAGTGAATGTGCTAATCGGAAGTAAAATTTGTAAAATTTCTCCATGGGAGAAGGCACAATATGACATTTGATCAGAATTTTCACTTCAACTAGTTTAAGTGATTTCATCATTAAAAGGTGTGACTTTCAGAAATCACCCATAAAATTTTTTTCGAAAGTGATCTTTTGAAATTAAGGTTGAAGGCGAGGCACAATCATTGTGATGAGAATAGTGGAACTTCCAGGAAACACCTATACATAATTTTCGAAATTGATCTTTTGAAATTAGGGTTGAAGGAATGGTCTTGTTTGAGCGACTCTGGCTGATGCAGAGTAGGCACAATCCTGTAGTTTGATCAGAATGTTCACTTCAACTAGTTTAAATGATTTCATTACAATAAAAGGTGGGATTTCCAAAAATCATTCATAAAATGTATTTCAAAAATTTATCTTGTAAATATAGGATTGATATTAATGGTTTTCAATTCCCAATTCTGGCTGATATGGTGTATGCCACCAGTGAATCCTAGTTTTATCAGGTTATGTTCTAGTCTAAACATTGTGACTAAAAAACTACGTCATTTTCTTACATAGTTGATCTACTTCAATAGATGATGTACATATCGCATGTTAATAGGCAGATATAGCCGGACTAAATTGTTTTTGGCATGTACAGTTTGGCAGGACTAAACTAAACCAAAACATATGCTTTAGGATCTATGGGATTTCTGGTATGATAGTCACGTCAGAAACCCCACATTATGTCCCAAAATGCATTATGTACAAATTTTATCGTTAGACGCACAAAATTACACAATCAAATACTACTCGACAAAATAAGAAAACCGTGGGATTTCCAAAATAGGGTTTCTGTGGTGAATAGCACTGCAACTATAAGCTCAAAAACAATTAATTTCGATGGACCGCAGTCTAGCTATTATTTTATTTGTTATCAGGCGAGTGTCTCGGTAAGATCAAGTAATTTTCAGTAATGTGGCAAACCAACTGGTTTTGTCATTAATTTTGGTTGTATGTTAAGACTAGAAAAATGTTACAAGATTCTTGTATTGTCATTAATTTCGAAAAACGCTTCAAATCCCAGAATGTGATTTCCCCTATTGGAAAAAGTTCTGGAATATGACCTTCTAGCTTCCATTTGAAACTCGGCCATTCTTATCATTTTATGATGGGTTTGGATATGTTGGCACAGGAAATGGGATTTCAAAATCGTTTTTGGAACAAGTTCCGGAATATGGCTACTCTGGACGGGACTTGGCCATTTCTTAACTAATTATGATGGGATTGGGTTTGTTGGATGGAAATGAGATTATGAAAAGATTTTTTAGAGAAGTTCTGGAATATGGCTACCTGGGACAGAATAAGGCCATTTATTGGCCAAATTATTTAATTACAATTTATAATGGCAACTACTACTCAGATAAAAGATTTAATTGGTTATCCAAGCGGACATCGTGTGCCACAAGCAAGGTATTTCATTTAAATTGTAGCATGCACTAGTAAGAACTAATGGTCAAATAGTGGAAAAATTACAGATTTTAACTCCACTATCCACCACGGCGATACTGGAGGATAAAGAGTTTTTACTTATACAACGTCAGGAAAGTCGTTCGGTTTAAATAATTATGCGGATAATCGAGATCAAAGAACATTAGAGTACTTGCTAAATAATTTCACACAGAGCAATAGAAACATAAAAAAGTTCTATGCTAACGATAACCATCAATTATCCCTTATTATAAACAAAGCTAAAACCAAAAGTTACGGTACAGATATTATGGGAGTATGAAATGAAACATACTATAATCGAGCGTTAGATGTTTTCATTAGAGGGCTAAATGCGGACATTTCTAAAATGCTAACCATTCCAAGACCAACCACCTTACAGGGAGCATATTCATCTTGCCTTGAGAAGATTCAAAATCTTATAACATTTAGAAATGTCACGATACATAACACATACATAGAAAATGTACTAGAACGTAGAGGACAACCTTCAAGAATGAGATGATGTATCAACTGGATTGGATCTGCTTATGGATGTGGATTGATGGTTCACCAGATGCAACGGTTTGGTACGAAATTCTCAAAAGTCGAGCAATATAAAATCAATTCTGCCATAACAGAAAACATTCAACAAATCCTAAATCAACACAATGAAATTCTATATACACTTGGATGACATTACAAATGAGGTTGTTCACTAGATTATGTTTAATCGCCTCCAGTTACTGAATTGGACAAAGAAGAAATTGCTAGTGTTATAACAGACACAGAAACCTTGTCGTACTCAAACGAAATTGAAGCCATCGAATATGTGGAACCAACAATTATATTGAGAAATTGAACTATTCAATATATTGAATGCCAATAGCGAGTAAGGAGGATTTCACCAAACAAAAATAAGGTCGACAGTCAAAAACCATAAACAAATTAATTTCAACAATATGGAATACTGCCACATGAGAAACTGTACTAAACACTTGGAGGGGAGTTACTTGATCCAATATCAAAATGAGACGTTAAAGATGGGAGCTTTTCCAACAAACAATTTAAAACATCCCAAATACTTCCACCGACACTATAACTAAATATTGCAGGCTCAATCTAGAATACCTGCATGAGTTTTGTACATATTCGAAACATCCGGAAACTTGAAAAATTAGCTGCAGTTCATCAAGCTAATAATGTCAATGCCATTGCCATAATAGCTACTATCATCACAGTAATTTTTATCTTTTTGGTAAGATTTAGATTCGACAAAATATGGCCCTGTTACAAAGGAAACTAAACGGAAAAAACAACCAATCAAGAATCAGTACCTACTGGGACACAATCAATCCATCTAAGCGAATTTGAGTAATATACAAAAAAAAAATCTCATATCTCAGTTGCATGACACTTAGGACATCAATTCTATGGGACGAAAGCTTCCAAAAGACCCTACAATGTGCTACAAAAATTTGTTGGTCCACGCGCCAAAACTATGTATAATGTATAAGATTTTTGTTCATTTCTGAAAGCGGGACAAAAAATAAACAAATTGTTGCTTGTGTTCACACAGAGCCAGGATATAAATGGCCATAACAACATACAAAAAATATCATTGAGTTTGTGTTAGTGACAGACAAGCGCGCTTATACCTCTAAATAGTAAAATTCGATTACATGGGATTTTTTGACAAGCAAGTTTTATTTCGCTTGTATTTCCTTAAATACTTAAGTTTTTATTATTATTTTTCAATGACATAATCAAAATTTATCCAAACACTGCTTCAGACTATTTTCAATCCAAATTTAAAAAATTTTATTTCAGAATTTCATTATTTTCTAAAGGTTTATCCACCTTGTTAAAGTTAGCCGAAAGTGAAAAAATCGATAATGCAGATAGTGTCTTGACTACTTGAGCCGAAAGTTAAATAAATTATATATTAAATTGAAATATCGTAGTCGAAAGTGACTAATCTACTTAACCAGCCGCAAACATATGTATCGGGACAAACAACAAATACAATTTCCAATCTAAACGATATTAACTAATAGTTTCATGTGTTTATTATAGCAGCATACGGCCAACTTTCAAAAATTTATTTTATTAGATGTTATAGTATTAACCAGATAGACACCAAAATGACTATGCTGATTCGATAGCCCATGACCATAGGTAGATTTCGATCATAGGTTAGGGGTAAGTCTGATGGGGTTATAGGGGTGAAATTTGTATTTTTCCCTTATTCCGACGATAAAATCGTTCATCATTCCAGATTTTGGGACATGGACACCAAAATGACTATGCTGATTCGATAGCCCATGACCATAGGTAGATTTTGATTATAGGTTAGGGGTAAGTCTGATGGGGTTATAGGGGTGAAATTTTTATTTTTCCCTTATTCCGACGATAAATCATTCATCCTTCCAGATTTTGGGACATGGACACCAATCTGACTATACCGATTCGATAGCCCATGACCATAGGTAGATTTTGATTATAGGTTAGGAGCAAGTCTGATGGGGTTATAGGGGTGAAATTTTTATTTTTCCTTTATTCCGATAAACTCGTTCATCATTCCAGATTTTGGCACATGGACACCAATATGACTACGCCGATCCGATAGCCCATGACCATAGGTAGATTTTGATTATAGGTTATGGGTAAGTCTGATGGGGTTATAGGGGTGAAATTTTTATTTTTCCTTTATTCTGACGATAAAATCGTTCATCGTTCCAGATTTGGCACATGGACACCAATATGACTATGCCGATTCGATAGCCCATGACCATAGGTAGATTTTGATTATAGGTTAGGGGTAAGCCAGATAATGAAAATGTGAAAATAATGTGAAAATAATTCATTAGTCTTTCGTTAAATGTTTTGAGTAAATTAGTTAATTGTAACCACATATCAGCAAGATTTATGCCAGCTAATTGGGGTACAAAAAGTTGGAAATCATGTCCCTATACCGTTTCCGTCGAGTGTCGGCAAAGGCTTGTGGATTATTTTCACTTCAGATTCAACAATTCTTTTTATTAACGTAGCCATTCAACCAAAAATGAGCTTCATCGCTGAACAAAATTTTGTTTGGAAAATCAACATCAATATCAATTTTGCTTCAGCCCATCGACCAAATTGGCGGCGTGTGCGAGGGTCGGATGGCTTTAATTTCTGCACAACTTGAATTTTGTAAGCACGTAAACCTATATCCTTAGATAAAATCTTCCATAAAGTGGATGGATACATCTCCAGTTGCTGAGAAGGACGTCGAATTGATTTATTTGGGTTTTCCTTAATTCTACGCTGTACAGCATCTATCACATGTTCGGTACGCACTGGCTGACGTCTTACTGGATGTGCATTATCATTTAGAGTATATACGTGGTGCGAAAACGATTCATAGTTAACCGAATTACCTGCTCAGATGAATGATTATTGCGACCATAAAATGGATATAATGCACAATGAGTTTGGCGAACAGAACCATTATTTTGATAAAAGTTGCAACAATTTGCAAGCGTTGTTCTAGCGTGAGTCTATTCATTATGAAATGGCAAATCAAACAGTGTAGCCAACTTAAAGATGTGAACTTTAAAAAACACATTTTACTACAGAAAGTTGACCCACTATCGGAAAAATCTGCAACACTAATACAGATTTTAAAATCAATTTTTTAACCAAATCTAGTAGCCCAAATAAAACGAAAAACATTTTGTAATTCGATTGGGTAATCCACTTTCTGACGAGACTCTATGGATTTTGGGGAGAGTCAATCCTTGCATACACAAAATAACAAGAAGAAAGCTTTTAATTTCTCATTTGAAAATCTTAACATGGAGCAATTCCAATATGATATGGGCGCAACAACGGCACCCCAACAAGCAGGTATAACAACCTCATATATAATTATAGTGAAACTTCTGTTCTCGAAGGTTGCGCCTCAGAAAAGGAGCGATTGTTATACATACAGTGGCAAAAAGTAACTAATGAGAATAATCAGCAATGCATTATTATTCTCAATCTACAACAACAAATTGACGAACTAAAATAATAAATGATGCAATTAATGCAGCATAAAACCCAAGCGTAGTCATCAAAGAAGCAGAACCAGAATACCAAATTTAATATCAACAATGGTAAATGTCAAACCAAATCTCCTATGGTACAGTACCAAAACACCAATTCTATAATGTTCATAAAAACGTTGAATATCAAAACCCACGAGGAAGACTTAGCTAAAGAAATAGAAAGGATTCGTGCTAGGAAAAATAGAAAGAGAAGGTTAAATGATAGACCACCACAAACATTGGATCAAAATACTTAGCCTCAAATGGTCGAGACAAACGTCAAAAAAGATAAAAAATTCCTTCCCCACTACCTATCATAGTAGGTGATGTTAAAAATTATCACACGTTCTATGATATAATTAAGGTGACTACTTCAGAAGATTCATTAATCACTAACTTGATGAATCAAAATAAAATAAGCATCAACGTAAATAGCGGCGATGCATATAGAAACAAATGCAAAAGATGTCAAGTATATGGACGCACGAAAAATATTGCGGCAAACTTCCAAGGTGTGTTAAATGTGCCGGACACCACCTAACTGGAGAATTCAACAATCCGCAAGTACAGCTAAAGTGTGTACACTGTGGACAAGGTCATCCTGCTAATTATTGAGGATGTATTGTTGCAAAGGAAATTCAAAAAATTAAAACCTAAAGGATGAATAAAACTAAAATTTATGGTCAGGAAATTCGATACGAGACGAAGACAAAACAAGACAATTGGTAACCATTTGGTCGCCATCTAAGAACTGAAGATATTACATATGCCGAAGCAATGAGAGGCGTAGTCAATAAACCACAGAAAAATCGATAGATGTAGACATCCTTCAAACATTACAAGATATTCTCATGAAACTAGCAAATTTTGGTTAAAGGCTACAAAAAATGGAAGATAGCGCATTGGGAGCTAAATCCAAATCCACACAAAAATGAACAGCACAATGGAAATCATGTCATGGAATGCTATAATGATCTGCCTCGGCATCAACAAGAACTATAAGCAGTCCTCGACATTGAGAATATAGATGTGGGTCAGATTTTGGAAACACATTTTACTAAGCAATCCTAGATAACATTTATAGGCTATTGCGTATATCACTGTTCCAGATAATTCAGCCAGAAGAGGAAGTGCAGTCATCATAAAGAAAAATATCCAATATGTTGAAAAAGCGAGGTACGAAAAAGAAGAAATTCAGGCTACAGCGGTTAATATGAAAAACAAAAGCTTTCCAATTATTGTGGCAGGAATGTACTGTCCTCCAAGACATTCTATTAAAAACAAACAATACTCAGAGTTCTTCAAACGTGTGGGAAAAAGGTTCATAATAGGTGGTGACTTCAATGTGAAGAACACCCACTGGGATTATTGATTAACTACAACTAAAGGGTAAGATTTACTGATTGTCATTAAAGAAAATGAATCTGAATCCATTCCAATATATTGGCCAACTGACCCAGGAAAAATACCTGACCGGATCGATTTTTTTATAACCAAAAATATTCGTGTGAAAGTCGAAGAAAGCCACGATGTGAGCTCAGATCATTTTCCGATAGTCCTAACCCTAAGCGGGTATATCATCCAAAAAGGGACTAATCCAGTACTAACCAGAAAGCATACATAATCAAGTCAAGGCTAAAAGGAAATAACTATCCAATAGCAATTAGAAATCTCCATAGGGATAAACGAAGATCCAGAAAAAGTGGCACCAAACTAGAGCTTCACAAGACAAAAAAAGACTTACCATAATCTTACTTAACAATTAACAAGAGAAATTCAGAAACTAAAAAGTGGTGATAGGCCATCCTATCAGGAAAATGGACAACGAAAAACAAAGAAAAAGCTGAGCTACAAATTCTCGAAGATGCCACACCTATATCGCCTACTGAAGTAACAAACGAAATTAAAAACAATTTAAACTTAAAGAAAGCGCCAGGAAAAATAATAAAGCAGCTACCGAGAGAAGGTACGGTAAACTTAACTAATAACATAAACGCTGCATTCAGGTTAGAATATGTTTTTTTAACATCTTTATTGATATGGCTACTACAATCTTAAACATTATTAATGCATTAGTAAGGTTGACATTAGTACTTATGAGATAAGCATAAACTTGTGTGGGTCTGCTGGACCAGTGTCCAGTTCCCTTGGTTTATAATTTTCATACGGTTGGCTCATGTGGTTTGATTCGTTTGAGCCGCCTTACTTCGTTTGTACTGTCCAGTAGTTGTACGGCCTCAAGATTGGTGTGGGTAAGAAGTCTCTTCTCATGTTTTATGGCACATTCGTGGATAACGTCGTCTATCAATTGTATTTCTAAATCATTGTGGATTTCCTTGTTAGTCACAAATCGGTAGGCGTTGGTGACCATTCGAAGAAATTTATTTTGGCTTCGTTGTATAATGTCTCGCTATTGGATTTGTGTGTACTACCCCATAGCTGCGCACCATACATCCATATTGGTTTGAAGATAGTCTGGTATACCAGTTTTTTGCCAGTTGATACCAGTTCATTTTGGAATGATGTCCAATTACCCAATACATTGGACGTTGTTTCAATCGTATCTGTTCAGCTTTTTGTCTCACGTGATGTTTCCAGTTGAGCCTGCGGAATCTAAATGTAGACCAAGGTATTTTGCTGATTCAGTCTGCGGCACTTGCACTCCTTTGAGGTGTATATGAAGAGAGTTATTTTTATCTCGGAGCGTAAATGTCACATATGCTGATTTGAGCTCATTCAGTGCGATTTTCCTTCTTCTTGGTTGAGATTCGTCTACTGACATAATTACAGTGTCGTCAGCGAACGTGCCGATGAATGTTTTATTCGTTGTAGGTATGTCCGCAGTATAAAGAAGGTAGAGGAGGGGACCTAACGCTTCCCTACGGAACTCCCGCAATCGCTGGGTAAAAGTCAGAACATGTTTCTTCATGAATGACTCTGAATTGGCGGTCAGAGAGGTATGATTCAAGCAGCTGGCAATAGTTTTGTGGTAGAATTTTGCTCATTTTGAATGTCAATCCCTCATGCCAAACCCTATCGAAGGCCTGGGATACATCCAGAAATACGGCGGGGCAATATTTCTTTTCTTCTAACGCTTGCTCTATTACCGCAGTTATTCGATGGACTTGATCTATGGTGGAATGGTTATTCCTGAATCCAAATTGAAAATCAGGAACGTTTACCATTGGCTTTAGACGTTTTAGTAGCAGTTTCTCGAACAGTTTTGATAAAGTCGGAAGCAGTGAGATTGGTCTGTATGATGTGACTTCTTCATCTGGTTTACCTGGTTTCTTTAGCATAATTATTTGGGCCATTTTGATGCATTTGGGTACATACTTCAATCTCATACAGGCATTAAATAAGTATGTGATCAAGATGATTGCTTTACGTGGAAGTTCCTTGAATAGACCAGGTGATATTTCATCAATTCCTGGTGCTTTTTTATGATTAAGATTTTTGTCGATTTCTTTAGCAATTTCCATTGGCGTGACCCTTTTAAAGTCCTGATTTGGTTGATAAACAGGTGTTACATCAATGTTGGATTAAATGTCATGGGGTTGGAACAGTGCTGCTAGGTGTTGAGCAAAGAGCTCCGCTTTTTCTTTGTCTTGTCGAACCCAACTGCCTTGAGCATTCCTTAAAGGTGGTACTCGAACTACAGGTCGTTTAAATCTTCTGGTTGCTTTCCATAACGAGTAGTCTTTATCCATTTCTGGACCTAGCCCGCTTAAGTAGTTATCGAGGCAATTCTGTTTGAAATTTTTGATTAGTCTATTGACTTTGCTACTTATTCGATTAAAAGTTGTCTTGTCAGCGGGATTTCTGGTGAGGTGCCATATTCTATTCGCCCTTCTTCTTGCCTTGATTTGTTCCCTGATTTCAGCTGGGTATTTGACTTCAATCTCCGCTTTGTCCTTTGATCCAGGAGTAGCTAGTCTGGCAGCCATTCGAGTGTATTCAATAAAATTGTTTGTTTGTTGTTCCAATTCTTCATTGCTTTTGATACTAACTTTTAATTCAACCAGCTCTTCCAATTTTTCTCTGAAGATGTCCCAATCCGTGAATCTATTAGTAAGGTTTTGCTATTTCTGTTTCTTTATTACTGTAGCGCTTACTGACAGCAGCACTGGAATGTGGCCAGACGTTAGATCGTTAATTCCTTCGACTCTAGTGTAACTTAGAGGAATACCTTTTATGATGAAGAAATCCAGTAGATCTGGTATTTTCCTGCATCCGTTGGCCAATATGTTGGCCCCCCTGGGGACAGATATTCGCATTTGTTTTCATGAATGGCATTGAACAAGGTGTTACCTTTCCCAGGAGAAATAAGCCTGGAACCCCAAGCTGTATGTTTTATATTGTAGTCCCCTCCAATAATAAATCTTGGACCGAGCTTATTGAAGACGTTATTAAATTGTAACTTCGTTGGTGTATGTCGTGGAGGACAGTACGCTGCTGCAATATTTAGATCTGCGCCATTATATTGGATTTATATTGGATTGAGCTAACAGTTGCTTGCATATAGTTTTGACGAATATCCTCTTGTCGATTGTGTTTGATATTAATTTTGATTAGTACAGCTGAACCACCTCTAGCTCTTTGGATGGGTTATCCAGTAGGAATTAAAACCCCTTATTCTGATAAAGCTTTTGTTGGAGAAGTGCGTTGGTTGAGCCCATTAGCGTTCCAAGCTACAATGCGTATGAACGAGTTAACCATTTGTGAGTATGCTGACTTTTTTGCTTGGGGGATAAATATAGGTTTCCAGTTTTGCCACCCTCTCTGCTAAATGACCAAGTGACTGTTGAATTTGGCTAAGCATTTTAATAATTTCAGTGTTATTTGACTCGTTGGCGATTTGCGCACAGGATAATCCAACTGTGAGGTTAAAATATGTGCCGAAACTTTGGAAAGCGGCTGAGGTTACAAGTATCATGATTCCCGAACAAAGAAAACCGCCACATCTTATAACATCAAATAGGCCTATATCGTTGCTACCAATAACGTCTAAACTCTTTGAAAATACTCAATTAAAAAGACTCAAACTAATTATTGAAAAAAATAACCTAATTCCGAATCACCAATTTGGTTTTCGCAGTGAACACTAAATATCATAAAACTGTAATCGTTTATAACGGAAAGATATTTTAGGCTTAAGCAAAATGAATATTTTGAGCTTAAGGAAATAAGAGCAAGAGTTCCACAAGGAAGTGTACTTGGGAAAATTATGTATTTACTATACACCCGAGATGTTCCAATCCCACAAAAGAGCCGACAGCCACTTTCGCCGATGACACAGTCACACAAGAAATAACACATGCAAACACTGCCAAATATCTCGGTATGACATTAGACACTAAGTTTCACTGGAAAGCTCATTTAAAAAAGAAAAGAGACGAGTTGGAATTAAAATACTTTAAAATGTATTGGTTACTAGGAAGAAACTCTAATTTATTAATCCCTAATAAGCGTCCACTTTATAAGTAGGTCTGAACTTATAGTATACAGCTGTGGGGACGTACCAAGCAAAGCCACATGGATATTATCCAACGGTTTCAAAACAAAGTGCTAAGAAACCGTTAACGCACCATAGTTTGTCAGAAATATATCGACAAAGATCTGGACATAGGACCCATCAAATCCGAAATTATGCAATTTGCTACTTCACCATGTCAACATAGAGGTCATCCGGACGACGGAAGACTTCCTTAGAAGACTCAAAAGAGTAAAGCCTTTTTAGTTAGTGTAAAATCAGCTAAAATAAATATTTAACGCACAACAAAAGCACGATCAAATAATAAATATCAAAGCTAGGGAGTATATCGATGGATGAACCGTTAAATTTCAGTAAAATGTAGTAATTTAAGTTAGAATAAAATTGCTCAGAGTTATTTAAAACAAAAATTGTATCAATAGTTCCATACATACTCGAACCTTTATAATTAAACTCTCAATAAGTCATGTGGCTTATTGCCACCGCGAATATGCAGAAATACATTTCATTTGTGAGGCAAGAAAATACCAGAAACGATATCCAAA
This sequence comes from Nephrotoma guestfalica, assembly GCA_963691935.1. Taxonomy (NCBI): domain Eukaryota; kingdom Metazoa; phylum Arthropoda; class Insecta; order Diptera; family Tipulidae; genus Nephrotoma; species Nephrotoma guestfalica. The sequence goes on along the minus strand of OY829913.1, from coordinate 44,494,296 downwards.
TCGGGAACGCTTTCCCGAAGCCTGAACACGAAGTCCCAGGTCATTCGAGATGGAACAGCCGGTCATGATCGGAATAGTAACAGACGACCCATCTATAAGTGTTCGTTGTTTATCGAGACGATCGGGAGGACCACAGTTCACGTTGCATCGTATTTTATCTGCTGACCTTTTATCTGCTGACCATGAAAAATTGGTACAATTTTGACTATAAATGCTGCGTCTATTCCAAGAAAATACACAATTATTTAACAACATTTTATGGAATGACGAAAATGTTTTAGAGAGGGAGGGGATATTCAATATTCATAGTGCACACTTTTAAGTAAATACAAAAGTAGTGCGACGTATTGGGTTTCAACATGTTGAAAATTTATTGGCCCATTTGAACTACTACGTCGAATCAATGGAGAAGTCTTTCTTTGTTTTCTACAAAATGACTTGGATTAATTACATAATGACGTGTCGCTATAAACAATTGGAAGTATGTGGCTGCAGCATGATGAAGCTTTCCTTCACCATGCACACTTCAACGTAAATTATCCAAGCCGCTGGATTTGAAGGGAGGAATCCTTTGCACGGCCACCTCGGTCTCCTGATCTAAATCCTTTAGTCTTTTTTCTGTGGAGTTGTTATTAAGTGCTGGTTTGTATAAGAGTAAACCAGATCGAGCAGGAGATTCGGCACCGTATAACCGAAGCGTCAAATATTATTAAAAGTAACGAACGTGTGTTTCGACGGATTAAGCAAAATTGTATACGGCGAACCGAACATAAAATAAGATAATACAAATAACAAAAATTATTTTATTGGAAAGGTACACTCTCCTAGATCTGGCTTTTTTAAATTTATTTATAATTGGCCTTTTTAAATTAATTTGTTTGTGGGTGTGCATGCGATTTCACTAAAAAACACTAAAAATGGATAATAATTTTTGCACCATCAAGAATTCGAAAAATCTTTAGTTGGCTGGTTTTGTTAGAAATGAGCTCCCCTAGCACCCTGCTTATAGTTTGAGAATCCACTAGCCTATAAACAATAATTTACTTTATTTAAGTCACCAGTTAAATTTTAATTTGATTGATATCTTGCGGTTACACTTGCTATTTGATAAAAAAATCAAAGTTTATTATTTTCCTAAACAAATGGCGGAAAACCAATATAACGAAAAATTCTATAATATTAAAAATTATAATCAACAAGAATATTTTCAAACGTAATATAATACGTCTTGTATTAAGAAAATTTTCTCTACCGTCAAGTAAATACAAGACTCATTTAAAGCTTTCCATATCCTGACGGAATTGTGCGGCTTCTAAAAAATTATTTCTTACTTTGACTACAAAAGCCCAGGTTACCCATGCATAGGTGTAGGACCCTAGAGTTACTGAAAAACAAATATTTTCGCAGGAATTCTAAATATTTCCAAACAATGTACGAGTATTATAATGGAACGATTTACATTTTGCGTTAATCCAAAAATAACATTCGTACACGACGATATTGTAGACAATTTATTTACAAAAAAAAGCTCTTCAAAAAAGATTTAAAAAATATTATTATATTATATGTCTATACAGCGAACAGGCACTTAGGGTGAAAACGTCTTTAACAAATCTAAACAAATATACACGTAAGTCTTTCATTATTTGTTTGCATTTTGTCTACAGTAAAGTATCCCTCCTCGTTATGTATACATTTCAGCGTATCATGCTTAGGTAAACAGCAGATATAGCAGACTTGAATATTGATCCAATGCTTCTTTCATTATATAAAAAAATATTTTTATTTGTGTTTTTTTTTAGAACTTGCAAGCACACACATTAGCGAAGGATTGATGTATGTGCGCGGGTGTCTATAACCATATTGATTTTCAAGGCTTAAAATAAACTTGAAATATCTGTACGAATAAAATATTCTAAACGCGAAATTTTTTTTATATTTCACGGTTTATTAAAAAGCTCGTTTATTTATTTTATGTTGCTGTATTTAAAGCTTTAATTCATAATAAAATATTTCCAATAAAGACGAGCGCGCACGATAAACATACTAAGTTTCATATTTCTAGATATGCCAGATTCATCTATCAAGCTTTTTCTATTACATTTTATGTAGTGAAACACTCGAGCTTTTTTTACATATTTTTATGACTCAATTGTTTTATATTTTAAATAAAATTAATATATAATATAATTTTTGATAGATTTTGTATATTTTATATAAATTTTTATGACAGATGGTACACATCCATATTCAAGAGTCAGAGAGTGTATGTTAATATTTTCACAATAAAAACAAAATATGCTTTTGTTCGATTCACTTGATTTTATTGCTTATATCGAGCTTTACAATAAAAAAAAATTTTTGAGAACGTTCTAAATATAATCAAATTTGTGTGCGGGATGTGAGATAAGTGGTACCGGATTTTATGTCTGTTTGATTAAATTGATGATAGCTGCGTATCTCGTCTCGAAAATTGGCAATAAATTAAGTGATACGTTTATATGATATGATCGTAATTGAAAGAAGCTTTACGTAGAAATGGATATTTTTATTGTTTTGAATGAATTGTTAGTAATTTGGGAGGAGTTTGGATGCGTACATTTTAAATTTGATGGGGTATTAAAATATGTTAGACTTTAATATTTGATCTAGCAAATTAAAAAAAAAATTTATGTGCTTTTACAAACTTAGTAATACAGACAATGAAACATATTTTCGTTTCGAGATAATTAATTTACTACTTTAAATGAAACTCTGTATTTTACCAAATTAAAACGAATAATAATAAAGTTTATATAAAGCTCAAGTTTTAAAATTTTCCTATATAAAGTACATAATTTACCTTGCATATTATCTTAATTCAATTTCTATTGTGATGTATCTCACAAAGTTCTACAAAAAATTAAATTAAAAAATATTTTATGTGCAAAGTGTACTTTTGATCAACTACAAATTAAAAATATGTATTTTTTCCGAACTCCTTTCTGTATCGCATACGTGTACCAAAAATGTTTTTTATACTTTTGTTTAAAACAATCCAATTTTCCATTAAAACTTATTCAATTAAATAAATTAATGTTTTTTTTTTGTCATTTTGTTTCCCTCGTATACACAAAGCCGTTTTTGTTTGTGTAACCTCTGGTATAATATTCCATTTGTGTTTAGAAGAGGCAACAAAAAGAAAAATACTTGATTATGTACAAAAGCTCTCGGTATATTGAAATTAAATATACGAGTTTGTGTTTGTAGTTCCAAGAGACAAATCGATTCCGAATTTGATAACAAACAGACATTTCAATATAAAAATAAAATAAAATATTATTCCAAGACCGATGACGATGATAATCTTCAACATGTATAAAGATTATACAGAGGATACGATGAGCTTTTATGTTAACTTTTTGTTATACAGCACCGAGGATAAATATTTATTTTATCGTATCAAAATACAGACAAGAAAAAAACAAAAGTCAATCAAAGTGCAGAGTATAAAGTATTTATAAAAATATATTGAGAAAGTTCAAAGCAGCCAGCTTTTTGTAAGTTTTATTATCTATATAGTCGTACATTGAGAATTTACATTATGTTTTCGATGCACAATTTTAAATGGCAACTAGCAAAAACTTTTATTTTTTTTATTCTACATACAAAAAATAAATAAATGGGAAAAAAGGTTTATGCAATCAAGGTAGATTCAATCACAAATGAAAAAAATTATTTGAGTTAGCTTTTGTTTGCTTGTTATTGATGCACACTAAAGTTAAAAAGCTTGATCTTACATATATGTACATATACACAAAGATTGAGAGAGACAAGTAAAGAAAGCATGAAATTAATAATAATGTACTGCTACAGTGTTTTCATTTTAAATTTCCTTTTAATTCTAATAACGTCTTATACATACGGTTGGCAATACTGCTTATACAATTACATATCATGCATTTGTGTATGACTTTATAGGGGGAGGCATGATAAGAAAGCTCATTTTCAACATTTCATTAAATGTTGTCCCATATTCAAGTCTAAACATACTCCGGGCGGTAAAGGTTGGATAAACTTCGTCCTGTTTTTTTTTTCAGTGATCCCGGTGGTATGGTGTCAAAGTTTGGAAATAACTTTGAATCGAAGTTAGCTATCCCCACTTGTTGTTGCCGGTAAAGAAATGGGAGCGCTAGACTCTGTTTGGCCTGTTTTCATTTTAAGTTTATTTATGACGAAAATGACTGCACTGATTGTGCTACCCCAAAATAGAAGATAAATTATCGTGTAGTGATGAATGTTATGAGAGTTGTTGAGAGTTTCTAGCTAATCCTCTAAGTTAAAAAGTTCCTCTAAGTCTTTAAAATTGCCAATAGACCTTCGGTATTACTGTCTTCTGTTCTGTTATCGATATAAGTAGTAAATTTTCTCATATTTTTAGATACTGTTAAAGTTAGCCGACTCGCTCTAACCGAAAAACATCGATAATGTAGATTCGGATGTATCAAGTTGAATTAGTCAGTGTGAATTGTCGATAATGTAGTCGATGGCAAAAATGTCGATAATGCATAATAAAGAATAATACGGATTATCCGCTAGTAAAAGTCGGCAAGGCAGATTCGTATACATAGCCAGCCTACAAATGTCGTTAAATCGGATAAATACATTTGGTGTTAAACAGTAATTTCTTCTTAAATCCAAAATGTTTAGTTCGTTGCATTAAATGCATTAAAACTATAATACAAAACTATTTTACGTCTCAGTAACAACTCGATAAAATATATGAAGCAAAACCTGTAAAATCGTCAATTTTCATGTTGAGAGTCCGGGAAAACTCGATTGAATATATCGCACACACAAAATTTGAAAATTTCTAAAAATTGGCCGTTTAAAGTGTCATGGCTGGAAATTGGTTCAAATGAAAGGTCCTAGTGATGCTCACAAGTGAAAAAAAATCAAGTTAATTTTCGTGTTGAGAGCCCGGGAAAACTCGATTGAGTATATCGCGCACACAAAATTTGAAATGTCTAAAAATTGACCGTTTATAGTGTCATTTTCTATATGAATATATTTATTTTTGTGTGTGCGATATATTCAATCGAGATTTTCTGGACTCCCAACATTAACACTGACTTGATTTTTTCACGTGTGAGCATTACAAAGTCCTTTCATTTGAATCTATTTCCATCCATGACACTCAATTTTTAGGAATTTTGAAATTTTGTGTGTGCGATATATTCAATCGAGTTTTCCCGGACTCCCAACATGAAAATTGACTTGACAATTTGAAAATGATATGCAATAGAAGACACATCATTTGAAACATTTTCTGGACATTTCACTATAGATGCATTTCCCATTTTGCCTCCCCCAACATCTAATAAAACACTGATAAAAATTTGGTTTGGGTAATTTGTTTTACATGTTTAGAATTAAAAATTTGTATTTAAATTTTTGTTCTTGTTTTTTAGGAACATAAAATTACAAATTTCTGATGATCCTTTTACCGGCAATTATCGGCTGTCATTTTCGTTTGATTAGTTTGAATCTACATTATCGACATTTTTCAAGCTCGAACTCGATTTTTTTGAATGTTGGTTTAGATAAGTGTAGTCGTCCCGAAAAAGTGTAAATAATAAAAAAAATGTAGCGTCATCCCGAGAGTCCCAAAATAGAGAAATGAAAAATTAAAGAATTTTTCAACAAAAAATATTAATGTGTAAAACACCGGACCGAAATCACCGGTCAATTAGTGCAGTGGTTAAAGCTTCGGCACTTGGACCGGGAGATACTGGGTGCGAATCCCACCAGAGGTTGCATGCAAAACGAATTTTCGTCATCGATTACGATCGGAGATGTTAATAAACACAACTAAGATACTCTATTGGAGTGCAGAATTCAGCGCCGACCCACCCAGAGATATAGCCACCCAATGTAGAAATAACGTTTTTTTATTTTTTATCTAACCGAAAATCGCTCAAACCGCATAAACAAATCAAAAACAAAAAGGTTATTTGCACCTGATATGGGCATAGGGTATTTTCTACATCTAAGTTAGTACATTGCCCTACCTAGTCGGATACGGCATTGGGTGGCTACATCTCTAGGTATTTCAGTAAAGACTTTAATGTGGACCTATGGTAACTACACAAAAAATCATTTTTCGATTAGATAAACAAATAAAAAAAAGGTAATTTCCACCTGATATGGACATAGGGTATTTTCTACATCGAAGTTAGTACTTTGGTTTATCTGGCCGTATATCCCGCTTTATGACAGTATATTAGAGGAGTTATTTTTTCTGTGTATAATTTATGTATAATTTAATTTTATTTTACACATTAATATTTTTTTTTGAAAATTGCTATAATTTTTCATTTTTCAATTTTCGTTCGGGATGCGGCTACATTTTTTTATATTATTTACACTTTTTCGGGACGACTACACATATCTAAGATAACTACCAAAAAATTCGGGTTCGGGCTAACTTCATCGACTTTGTATCCTTTAGCAAGCATCGCGCATCTATGTGGACAACACCAGAAGCTAAAAGATTGCAGCCTTGCACCTTATCATCACATATAACGTCGACTGTTCTTTGTTAGGGTAATACATATATCCACTTGTTCGGAGTGTGTATCTTGATCCAATGATTGGCTTGTTTTGTGGTTTGCACTTCGCATGACATATTCAGCTCATATTGGTAAATTATATAGGCTAGAAAATTTGGCGAAATGTTCGCGTTGATAGTTCATTGCAATATACGAGTATTCAACAACGTGTAGTCCCATGCGAACTATAATGGAAGTGATCCGTTCTCGGCTGTTTTTAGTAAGCCGCCCCGTATAATCATGCTTTGGTATAGGTGCTGAAGATTGTGGATGTTGAGTCCTGGAATCGTTTCGAAGGGTGCCACATGTGAACGAATTAGTTACAATTTTTCTTTTAAGGGACCGGGCGTCATATGGACGAGTGCAGGTATTTTTGGTTAGCCTGGTAAACTACGTCGATTCGATCTCGTTGTGTATCCTCGAGCCCCTTCAATCGTAAGTGCGATATTCCTGCAGTTGATACATCCCTAAAACGCAGACGTTGTTGTTCCTTGATCAAATTACTTACTGGTGTAGCTGTGGGCTCGGAATTATCTTTCACCAATTTGATGTTATTATGGATTACGGTCATTTGGTTTTTAATGAGTGCTAAGATATGGTTTTCGTTATTATTGATTTTCTCAAATTGTGGTTCGTAATCTCAGCCTCGCGCGGGTTGAGAATGCTAAACATATCCTCTAATACCAAGCTCACTCTGTTTCCAAAACCACGTTTAACTCTCCTTCGATTCTTTTTCCCTTCAAATAGCAATTTATTGTCCATTAAGTTGTACAGTAAGTTGTTATACTGCATGAGAGTTGTTTAAGAATGGATTTGCAGTTTAAGCTATAGAAAGTTCAGCACATACCGTTTCCAATTCAAAGTGGGCAATTTTGAAATTGTTTAATTCCACCCAAAAGGTACTTAAAATATCATGGATTATTAATAGACACTGTTGCTGTTATTTCAAGCCTGTCTAACCCTTCGAAATATATTCCCGATGAATGATTGGATGGATTTATGTGAATATTGGCTTGAACTAGAATGCAACAGGCGACGAATTTCGGCAAAACGCGGGTGTTCCGCGAGCACTGTTTGGTAATGTTATTACAGATTCATCATTAATGGGTAATTTTCATAATTTCACAATCGACCTCTTGTACACATCTTCGGCACATTTTATGGTTACTACTCGAACCAATCCATCTTCTCCGGTATATGTGTCAATCCATCCTCTCCAAGTCGTTGGGCAGCAAGTTCGGCTGCATGGTTTGCCATTTAGTTCGATGTTTAAGTTGATGGGTATATTCATACGACCAACGTTTCCAGAAGCTTTCTACCATTTGCTCAACCAAATGCCACGTTGCAAGAACGCAATGTCTCCGCAGGGTGAATCTTTAAGAGAATCCGAATTTAGGAAGTGTCCTGGTGTTAACGCCATTAAATCATACGGCTTGTTGGTCAGTGATGTCAACGGTCGAGAATTGAGTCGTGATTTAATTTAGGCCATGACATTATATAATTCCTCGAAGGTCAGTGTTGACTTTCCTATTATTCTCTTGAGAAAAAACTTAATCGATTTGACGCCTACCTCACAAATGCTCCCGCAGTGAGGCGTGAGCGGTGGAATTAAATGCCAATTGGTTCCATCCGTTGTCATTATATTCACTATGAAATTTGGTAGTTTTGTCATGGCGTTATCGTAGTTCTTTTTTAAGACCGTATCCGACAACCCTCTCCTTGAAATGAATCGTTTGTATGCTTTAATGAAAGCCTCTATTGTTTGTGAGCTCACCCAAGATTTTGGGTTGGTTAATGGCTAATATTAGAGGACTTTGTGTGACAACTGGTAGATCTGGATTTTTTAGTCGACCGTGTACATTAATCACTGGATGACTTTGACTATTGCTCATTCTGCATATTGGAGCTCGTGACTGGATAGCGGTTCTAATGAACCGATTAGAGTACGCTACAATTCGTTTTATTTGCTTGAGTGTCGTTTCCATAATTTGTTTATCGTGTTATCATTTGGTGTAACTAAATTAATTGATACCGTCTTATCTTTTAATTCTTCTGGTTGTATTCTCCTGCGATGCATGCAGCTTTTGCTGAATGATAGTGTAGTACCTCTGGTAGTCAAATCTGCTGGGTTTCCAGAAGATTTCACGTGCCCCCATGTCGTTTCGGTCAAAATGATTATGTTATTGTAGATATTTGGTTGGCTACACATGTTTTGAATTTCAGTGGACCACCATATGAATCAAAGCCAAGGTGATGGTCGAATTCAACCAACAGTAAGTTCTAATGTTCGCTAGGTCCATAGCGCCTTGAACGTGTTTCATCAATCTTGTAAGTAGTAACGCTGCATTGCGTTTTACCCGAGGGATGGATAATTCTATTTTAATGGGTGCGACACGTGTTTTAGACATAATATATGCATGTGTTGTGATGTGGCCTCTTCCATCAGAACTGTGGCCTCTTCCATCAGCCAACCAATATAATTTTATTAGCTGATTTCCTTGTGGAGCCAATCCAACGCGACATTTTTTCGATATTTCTATCTTGTATTAAATATATTTGTTGGTCAATGTGGAAGGTAGTTCTTCATCCCATCCAATGCCCAGAGTACAAGCTTCTTGCAATATTAAATGAGCGGTAATGGTTATTGCCGAACAGTTTGGACGAGTTCGACAATAATGCTCACTTGGTTTGTTGTCAATTTGAAAAATACTGATTTGACACCTCAAACTCAAATACATCCTCCAGCGGATGAGATACTATACCCAAGGTTTTGACATAATCATACTCGGGATACATTCCAGGATATCATTGAAGTTAGATGCGCATTTGCGCTGATTTAACCAACTTGTTCGGTACTAACCATTTCTAGGGTCATCTCTCCACACAATTCCTTGAAAATTCCGATCATCTTTATATATCCATACTCGTCTAAGATGTCGGTGAGGTCTTGCTGAAGTTGATGCGGACTATAATAACTTTGATTAACTGTCAGTTATTTTTTTCTGGTTGCACTAATTCCGTGTGATTGAGGTTGGTTGATGTATTGCGGTGATACGTTTGTTTAAACGGTGGATTCCTCACAAATTTTCATTCCAGTTGTATTAGTCTGGCGATAGCCGCTTTATTAGATTTGCCTATCGGAATCTTTACTGTATATTTACTATCAGGGCTATGTTCTAATTATGTCTGGAAGTATTCTTCTATTCGTATTTATTCTTCAGTACGATTTCTTTCCTCTGGAATGGAGCTGTTCTCGAAAAATAACTTGAATTGTTCTTCTATTATGTTCTGATTCTCGATAGTCCTAAAGCTCCCGATGATAATCGTGAATGAACGGATAATAATCGATGCCTAATACTATATCAATTGATTGTAAAGTGTGTGTCGGCGAATTATAGATTTTCCAACTGTTACCTGTTATTTGTGTTGATGCTGATTTCGGAAGCCTTTGAGTGAGTTTTTCGAAAAACAACGCATCAATGTTTAGACGGAATTCACCATCGAACCTTGGTGCTAATTTTAGACTCATCAAGAGACTGGAAGTCACTTTAGTAGTTTAAAATTTACAACAAGGTACTGGTTTGGTTTCCTCCGATATCCAAAATGTTGTCAATGATCTTTCTAATTTTGAGAATAAGCTTGCTAGACACCATTCGAGACCGCTTGCTCGAATTGTGTGCCTTACACAGAGCTTCGAGATGTATGGCTATTGATCGAGCGAGTGATGTTTGGGGCATGTTAGCACTGCCGATAGCTTCTAAGGACTGGAATCTTCTTTCCAAGAAGTTGAAATATTTTGTTATTGATGGTAGCTTCCCTGGCTTAGCTAAAGTTGATTCATATAGCCGAATGGATTCTGAATCAAGTTTTCTGGATAGAATAAACGCTATGAATGATTTGAATGTGGAACTTAATTTTAAGCATTCGATTTTGTGCAGCGTTTCTTTTGCATTGTCATGCATGTTCCGAATTGTGTGACTTTAAATAAGTCATTTTGACTGTATCGGAGATTTTTTTGTTTGTATAAATAAGCTCCATGAATAAATGGTTCAACGAGCTTCAGGTTTAATAATCTCCGGTAAATGTTGGCATATCCACTTTCGGTTGTTTTTGCAAAACTCTTGCGGGGCTGTATTTGGCTTTTGATCCCTTTGGAGTCGCGCTATTGCGCCATGCACTTTATCCACTAAGGTACCGTATAGTAATCATTGAGGAAGTAGTTAATTCACCAATCTTTCTCATCTGTTTCTATAAAGATCGGCAAATGGTCGATCTTGTCCATTATTTCTTACAGTTGATCTGTAGGTATTCGGGTGAATGAACTTCATCATCCAGTTTGTACTCGATTTGATGTGTATATTGATATAATTGACGCATGAGTACGTCTTGATTTTTGAACAGCGGGTTTCAAGCTGCTCGATCGATTCAATTCAAGGTGGAACTTCGTAACTTTCTGCTACCTGCTTCCTAAATGTTTAAGATAAGGACGGTTATCTCTAAGCGGCGACATCGCGATGATTTTGTCGTCATTTAAGATGAATTTTGCATACAGCTCCTCCTAGTCGGCGATGACTTCTCGTTGTTTTATGAGTTCCTCTGTATCGAGGGTCATAAAACTGTCATCTCTGTTGTTTATGCGCACAAACTGCTTCCAACAGGTGACGTTACGGTAGAGCTGCTACTGTGTGTTGTTGCCAAATTTGTTATGCTGATCTCATTGACACTGAGATCCGGCTCGAAGGATCGTGAATAATCTGGTCCAACTCTTTAGACTATAGTTGTGTCAATTTTATTAATGGCAACAATTGAGGTTTAATTAAAGTTGAACACTCTATTGCTTTATTAGAACTACCTTTTATTAGCCAACTTTTTAACTATTGATTGATTGATTGATTGGACTGTAGGACCAAATACTGGACAAGTGTCCCGGATAACGCTGAGCCTATTCCTATAGTCTGTTTACACATAACAATAGGAAGGACAGGACATTTTTTTTTTTGGGATAGAACGACCCGGATTCAGACACCTAGCGATCGTACGGCACAACACAATTCTAACCTACTTCTAATCTACTAGAGGAAGGATAAAGGCTTAATAGGTTTAATGGATATCGGTGGTCTTCAACAATTGCTTCTCTAAATCAGCAACCTGTGAAAAAAATATTATTATTTCACGTGCATCTGGAAATTTCATGAAATTTAATTCTGCATTAATAATTTCCGGCTTCCTAAACAAAATTGTTTGATTGAATCGGCCCGGTTACAAGCACATAGATAAAGTCGATAGTAAGTAACATAAATTACTCTAAAATTCATTAGTGTTTATCGCTTGAATTACAAAATATATGTGAGGCATCCCAAAGGCAAAGGTTTCCGGAAAACTATCAATGTTATTCAATGCCACATTAACTACCGGATTAGTTATTTCCAATAAATTTAGCTTATTTCGCCAAAATGTCAAATGGTTTATTAATTTTGGCCACCAAAGAATATTCGTTTTATTACCAAGTATAATTGGTACGCCATCTCTCAACAGATGATAGTCAAATTCGGTGTGCAAAGCTGAATTACCAGACCGTTTCCTAATCGATACCTTTCCAATTTAGTTTGCAGAGCTGAGGTAGGATTCTAATAAAAAATTCAGCTTGGAAAAGTGTAGAACTTCGATCATTTTGAATGGAACTTGGCCAAATCAGAAAAAAAATTATTAAATCAGGTATTCGGAATTATAGGTGGCGATTTAAAAAAGTATTTTAGGGAAGTTCTGGAGTTCGGCCGTACTAGGCAATTTCTTAAGTAATTATGCTCGAATCTGGTATGTTAAGCTGAATTGAGATTCCAACATTAATCCCGGATGCAGTTCTGGATTTTTCTGCAAAATAGGTTTGAAAATAATCGGCCAAGGAATTTTCCGTGGTGCCGAACTAAACTTGGTCTTAACCGGCTAAAAGATGACCAACTCAAATTCAGCGGCACAATCATTAATAGGAAAAACCCTGAAACAAAAATTGTAATGGCGACGTACGTTAATGACGCTAAATATCTTGAAACTAATATCTTTGTATCGATTTTTTCGATATATCCGATAAATTAAGAAAATACTTGCATGAGATGTATTCCAATATCGAAGCTCTATATAAAAATTTGGGTGAAGGAAAATATGATATGCATTTACTAAATCTTCATATAATTTGTAATTCCAATGAAGGTAAATACCTTTCTTATAACATACGTGAAAAAGTTTTTATATAAAACATGTAGAAGAAATTTGTCATAATCAATTTCATTTCACAAATTTTATTGTAAATTCAACTCTACCATAGGAACATGTGAAATTTGATCTTAATCGACCAAGAAATAGTCAAGTTCCTTTTCATTTGGCTTTATCCTAGAATTTGGTCCAAGAATCGTTCAAAAATTTCATTCATGTCAAATTTGCCGTTTTAATCCTTATGTCGTTTCGTACTCTATGCCGTCCTGAAACATGCCGCTTTGAAAAATGCTGTACCTTATAATAAATCATATTTTTAACTATATATAAAAATTCGGCAATGTACAAATACAACACCAACAATGAAAATAAATATTTTCCCAGACAATAAATGTAAAGCAAAAACCAAACAAAAAACTTAATTTATATCGTATGATAAAATGTGAGCCATATCCGGTCTGTTACAAAAAATTTTATTGTATGACGTCCGCCATGCAGAAATACGGTTGTCTGTTTTAGGCTTATATATGTGGGAATTAGCCTTGAACAGAGTTATGCATAGCAAATACATTTTGTGGAATAAACTCGTAAGTATGAAGAGAATTTGATTCCTTTGAATTTATTTATCTGAAAAGTCTGGACGATTACGCAGAAGTTGTTTTTGAAGCAATCAGCAAAGTCATCTGAATCATTATGTTATTCAATAAATTCGGTAATATTATTCGACGCGGTAGGTTCTTTTAAAATATCATTCAATTGTTTGATTAACTTTCTAATATTTTTAGGTAGCTCCCAAAATCAACTGGATAACTTTATAGTCATAGAATGGTTCTCTAGCTAAATGTTTTGAAACACCAAACATAAATATAATAATTTCATTTTTGATTGATAGTTACCTGGCATTTTCTTTATCGGTAAAGGTGATGTAAAATCTTACCTGAAAATAGAAGAAAGAAATATAAAATTAAAATTTTTCAAGTTGGTTCCATCTTAAAAGAATATAACAAATTTTGTTAAATTTCTTAAACCACTTCCTACAATTCGAACGTACATAAACTTAAGATTTAGTAAATCAACCAACCATGAAATACTAAATTAAAGCAAATTTATCTAAATTTATGTAATAAAATTAAGGAAGAAAGATAAGAATACAACCACATGTAATAAGACTAAAAATTAAGTTTAACGATCGCGAATCACGAGCGTGGCAGCAACAGCACGGTATCCATCCGTGTAGTATATTCACAAGCCGAATTCAATTAGTTTTCACCAAAACAAAACTTTTGTTTAAAAATGAAAAACAAGTTCAAATAATAAAAGCAATAATGATAAGAATAAACACAATATAGTGCAAAATTGTTTTAAACTTTGCATACATCGAGGAATGAACACATATAAACTATGCAAGACTGTGTTACATAAATTACATAAAATGTCGTATGTATCTTTAGCTATGCATAGAACTCGAACGAACAACATACATCCGTGTATTTTGGTAGAGTAGACGAAAACCAAGACACGATAATTTTTATTTTGTTTATATGTAACTAAAATATAATTCATGATTAAAATTGAATGAGAATAAGTCTAAACAATAATAATAACAACAACAACAACAACAACAAAAACAACGGCAAGTAATAAGCAAAAATAACAAGAAGGAAAAACGCGGCAATGTAGAAAACTTGTAATAAAAGTTTAATTTTTGTTCCCTACTTAGTTGTTGTTCTTTCGATTTAACAAAACAGAAAAAATAAAACATTAAACAAAGGAGCAAACAACAATAAAACAAGAAAATCGAAGGAAAAGCACCGACTGTGAAAAATTTGCCGTGAATACATTTTTCATTTAAATTTTGTTCCCCATTGTCATTATGTCGTATTGTGACTCGTTCGTTGTACGTAGCTACTCGTACTCGTATATATAGAATACATGTTGATAGTAAGGTAGGTCAAATTCATTTTGTTTGGGTGTACCTACAAGAATGGCGGGCGGAAATTATGTTAAAAAGCGGTATATTATTGACATTAATTTTAATGGAACAGGAAACATGTAGAATTGTTTCATGAAATGGGGCACGTTTATGGTCTTGAAATTTATAGAAATTATGCAAAAATAAATTTATTTAAAGGAATTTACTAAGAATTCGATTTAATTTTGTTTTTGGTTTAAAGAAATAACATGATTAGCTGTAATGGCAATATGGACCGATAATTACATATCTTAATTTCAATCTTAGAAAAAAGCTCGTCTGGCATCTAAATCTATACCTATATGTAAATAAAAGTGTGGCGCTCCGATGCTAATCTTGCATTTAACGCCCAATCACAATTAAAATAAGAATTTAATCAATCTTGGGCTACTAAGTTACTTGTCCTCTATATATATCAGGAAACCAGAACACCGAGGCTTGCCCACAGGCCTTGCATTCATAACCAAGTGTTCCAGCTCCGAGTTGAACAGCCAATTATTATAGGCTTGATCAATGCATCTCGTGGTCTCTACAAAACTAAGCTTCCCAAACCTATGACACTTTTGTGGATACATTAAGCTTGCCTGAACAACAGCAGACCGCATTGCGAGTGCAACAATTGTTATACATTTACGAAACTAATCTTCAATTATCATGGCCTTTCCACCAAAAGGCCACGATTGTTTGACGTATATGAATTTATCCCCGGATTTTATCCCCGAAATTAAAATAAAATAATCAGGCAACACTAACATAATTATATCCCTCTAACTCTTGTGTGAAGTTATCCCCGCCCCGCTTTATATTATATTTCATTCCAAAATACACTTCATATGTGAAGTTAGCCCCGAATTTTTTTATATGAAAAATCAAAATGTAAAATTATTTTAATTTGCAAATCACACAAAATAAATGTAATAATTTAATAAAAAGAAGTAAAATAATTTTTAAATTGGCAAGTTATGATAATTTGGTTATAGGACGAAAAAACACATATCTCACATTTAGGAAAACACTAAAAAAATCGTACCTGTGCAACCTAGTGAAATTAGGCTCCGAACAAAATATTTCCAGTTAATTCATTATAGAAAAAAATTGACATTTTAATTTGACATGAAAAAAGTATAAGTTTGTCAGATCAAATCTATATAGTTTTGAGATTGCCAGACCTTTACATAACTTTCTGCAAAATATGAACAAAATCGTTCCGTTGCAACATAGCGAAATTAGGCTCCAAACAAAATATTTCCATTGAATACATTTTTGCCCAAAATTGACATTTTAATTTGACATGAAAAAAGTATTAGTTTGTCGGATTAGAACTATATGGTTATAAGATAGCCAGACCCATACCTCACTTTTCACAAAATATTAACAAAATCGTACCGTTGCAATTTAGCGAAATTCGGCTCAGAACAAATCATTTCCAGTTAATTCATTTTTGGTCAAAATTGACATTTTAATTTGACATGTAAAAAGTATTAATTTGTCGGATCAGATTTATAAGGTTTTGAGATGGCCGGACCTATATGTAACTTTTGGCAAATTATGAACAAAATCGTACTGTTGCAACCTAGCGAAATTTAGGCCCGAATAAAATATTTCCATGTAATACATTTATGACCAAAATTGACATTTTAATTTGACATGTAAAAAGTATTAATTTGTCGGATCAGAACTACATGGTTTTATGATGGCCAGACCAATATGTACCTTTTTGCAAAATATGAACTTCCGACCAATTAATACTTTTTACATGTCAAATTAAAATGTCAATTTTTTTCTATAATGAATTAACTGGAAATATTTTGTTCGGAGCCTAATTTCACTAGGTTGCAACGGTACGATATTTTTAGTGTTTTCCTAAATGTGAGATATGTGTTTTTTCGTCCTATAACCAAATTATCATAACTTGCCAATTTAAAAATTATTTTACTTCTTTTTATTAAATTATTACATTTATTTTGTGTGATTTGCAAATTAAAATAATTTTACATTTTGATTTTTCATATAATAAAATTCGAGGCTAACTTCACATATGAAGTATATTTGGAATAAAATATAATATAAAGCGGGGCGGGGATAACTTGACACAATAGTTAGAGGGATATAATTATGTGTAGTGTTGCCTGATTATTTTTTTTTAATTTCGGGCATAAAATCCGGGGATAACTTCACATACGTGAAAGTTGTGTTTCCAATTATATTCAAAACATGACTGGATGCCATAATACACTCGTACACGTACCATAATTTTCCATCCTAGGAAAATGCAGCTACTGTAGTTGTTGCCAAAACTAAGTGTTTTTTGCTCGAAAACGACGAATCAGGGCTTCATAAGAATATGTTGCCCACTACCTTCAGGATCATTACGAAAATATTTTTTGGCTTTCTGGTTGCATCTTCGGATTCACTACAATTTTATGAAATGCAGTTGGCTGCTTGGGATTAAAAGAGGAGACCATATTTTCGGTAATTGTATTTACTTCTTCAATTTTGAATGAGACCTAGTCAACATTAAGTAATCTATCCGCAACATTGTGTAGGTTGAAAGAGTCTAGAATAAATTCGCTACTGATGTAAAATTCACAAATTCTGTGAAGTTTGATGCAGGTATTTTCCGACATATCTTCCTTGTTTTCATTCCAAATCAAAAAAAGCTCAGATAGCGAGGAAAAGGCACAAATATATGAAAAAGTTTTCTAATTTGAGCAGACATAACGTTTGAGTTCGCGCCTTCAAACTTGTTTTTCCAAATTCAATCATTTAAACGATATCCTTTCACCTTTGCTGTTTCCTGGCACGTTTTATAACATTTGACCCATGCAAACGACTTCTTGATTCTAACATGATAAACCCGACCAATTACTTTATTCCCACCACGTTTCGCTTTTTCCCGAAAATGTGTTGCCATTCCATGGTTTGGTTCCGATCAAAATAAATGAGATAATAATAATTGAGATGTTGATTGTAATGATTTAATAAAAAATAAACAAGATGTTAAGTTCCAAGTTGCAAGAAAATGACACATAAAAGGAAATGTGGGGCGGTTTTGCTCTAAGTTGAGCAGATTCAGTGTGTGGTTGTGCTGCAAGCAACGAAAAGCGCATGTCGGCAGTGCACACAAAATCGGATAGAGTACCGTGAAAATTACTGAAAAAGATTATAACACGAATCGGTTTTTACCATCTGCAGAATCTCTTTAAAACGCAAAGTGGAAAACCAAAACGTGTACTCCTAAATTGTTCTTGCGTTTTCTATTGCTCTGAAAATTAGAAATACACACATAAATGCACACGCAGAGCGACACATAGACACAAACAGGACAGTTGTTAGTTAGAATCCTTCATCCCTTTCAATTACCATTACCTCCTTAATGTTACTTTTTCTGTATTGAATTCTGTTAAAGATATGAGGGTTCTGACGGAAAAACTAGAACTTTCAGCTTTTATTTATAATGGACCAGAAAATTGGTTCTTTTAGATAATAAATTTATCATTTAAAATTGAGATAAAATCAAATATAGTTCTTTTATATTTGTTTTAATATTTTATATTAAAAATTTAAAATCTTAAAATGTCTATTATTTTAAGGATATCTCAACCATTAATTAGTAAATAAAATTTCAATTATTTTTAAAATTTAAAAAAAATTATATGACTTGAGTTATACCCAGCTACAGTTTTTACTTTCTTTTAAAAATTAAAAGTAGTTTGAGTATTCATAAAATGTTAGTCCAGACCTATGAAACTTTATACTTTAAAGTTTAATCAAAAATTTGGAAGCCCCAGTGAAATTTGCGGGAAATCGGCTCACCATAAGAGGCAGCTTTCATAGAAGCTTTTCAGTTTTTGTTGTTTTTTGGAAATATTTTTAAATTAAAAATGCTGAATTAATTTTGCAAGAAACAGGTGCGCATACTTTGTTAAAAATACGGGTTTTGATTATAAATTTTAATTTGCCCAAAGCTCTCAAATTTACAGACCCAACAGATTGACTGATCGGAATAAAACTAACTACTTAAAATTATAAATTCACAACGTCCATAGGAACTGTCGAGTTCATCACAATATTTAAAATATTAAAGCCAAAATTTTTTTAAATTATATTAGCAACAAAAATGGTTCATTTCATTTTTCTAAAATTTTATTGGAAATCACGATTTATTGTAAAAAGTCAGTTATTATTTGTTACTTCCTTTTACGTAGAAATAAATTATGGTAATCATGTACAATTTTCACCTTGAGATTCTAGCAAATTTACCATTCTCTATATCGCCGAAGTAGAAAAAACTAACTTTCTAAAATTCCTTGTGTGTATGGCTGTCTGCGAGTAGTGCAGCCTAAACGTTTATTAGTTCTCTACAGCCTGACTTAGCCTTTTCATAAATTGGGAGCACCCGGTGATTTTTTTTCTGAAATCGGTCCACTAAACCTAACAGTTTACATAACAGCTTCAATGTTTCTTGCAAATATTTTAAAAATTATATCATTTATGAGAAAAGTATTATGAACTTAAAGATTCGAAATTAATTTTGCAGCAATATCGGTCATGATCAGTTTTCAAAAATTTAGTCAGGAATGATAAGTTTTGACAAACAAACCGCTTTTTCATAAAAAAATCGCCCCCTGTACAACCTAAAGGGATTGACTCTTCAGGTTAAAACTTCCTTCTTAATATTTTATCATAAATTGCGAGGTTCAAGTGAGTTTAGCCGAAGTCGGTCCACCGAAAGTGGCATCTTCCATAGGAGCTATTTCACAAATATTTTAAAGATATATAACAGTTACAATATCATGATTAAAACCAAAAGATAATAATTGAATCTTCAAACAAAATTAGTTCGGGTAATGGTTTTAAATTGTACTAAAAATAATAAGTTGTCTTAAAAAAACTTAATTATTTTATATTCGGCATCTCACAGTCCACGCGGATTGAAAATGTTGAATGAAACTACATAATTTGCTTTTCCCAAAAATTGGGAAAACCTTGCGAAGTGTAGTCGTATTCTGTGTGCCGGAATTGGCAACTCAGAAGTATGAGATTTACAAAATCGACAATAAATTTATATATTCAAATAAACTTAAAATTTAAATTTTCATCAGGGATTGAACTTATCAGTTGTATGAATTTTAAACAGTAACATTGATTTTTGTGTATGCATGACCTTTTATACAAAAATTCCTGTAAGTTTAATTTTTAGAAATCATATGTGGTGCATTCGAGATCTATGTATATGTGTGGTAATAGAAAGCCGAGTGTTGGCCACAACATATCTACCCTCAATTTTGTTCATTATAATTTCAGAACACGCTGACTTAGGAACCTCAATCTTTTTAATTTAACCTGTAAGTTAAAAAATTCAAACATATTTGATTAAACCTAAATGTATTCCAATCATAATTTCAGCACTTATTTATATACAACAATGAAAGTTTTTACGGCAGAATAGTAAACAGAGAATTTTTTAATTGTTTCTAGTTTAGGCAGCCCTCTTTTAACTGAAGTCTGCTCATTTACAATGTTTGTCCTGGTAACTATTTGACTGACATGACAAAACATATTCGTTCAACTGGATTGGTATCAGAATTATTTGTGTAGTCTGGTGAGAGCCTGCTAATAAGATAATAATTATACCCCATTAATGCTCTGGTCCTCTGGAATTTTTCGTCCTGTAAATCTATATTCAGTGCTTCTAATGCCTTTTTATCAGCCATTGAAACTTCATCACACACTATAATTTAAGATCAGTTTGAAGCATCATCTATATTCGAATTTTTTAAATTTTATAAACAGCTTCATCATTATTCATTAAACATAAACGAAGTTTGAATTTTGAATGAGCCGTATGGTTCTATACTAGGCAGTATCAGCGAATGTAATGTTGTAATAAATGTAATAAATGTTATAAATATAATAAATGTAACGAATGTAAAAAATGTAATAAATGTAATAAATGTAATAAATGTAATAAATGTAATGTCTGTAATAAATGTAATAAATGTAATAAATGTAATAAATGTAATAAATGTAATAAATGTAATAAATGTAATAAATGTAATAAATGTAATAAATGTAATAAATGTAATAAATGTAATAAATGTAATAAATGTAATAAATGTAATAAATGTAATAAATGTAATAAATGTAATATATGTAATAAATGTAATAAATGTAATTACATTTATTTATTCATCATAATTAATTAATTAATTTAATTATTTATTTATTTATTACATTTGTTTATTAATGTTATAAATGCAATACACGTAGTAAATATAATAAATTTAATTGTAATAAATGTTACAAATGTAATAAATGTCAAAAATGAAACAAATATAATAAATGTAATAAATGTAACAAATGTAATAAACATAATAAATGTAATAAATGTGAAAAACGTAATAAATTTAATAAATGTAATAAATGTGATAGATGTAATAAATGAATTGAATGTGATAAATTTAAAAAATGTATTAAATATAATTACCGCAATAAATTTAATAAATGTAATAAAGAAATTCATTGTAATGAATGTAACAAATATAATACATGAAATAAATGTAATAAATGTATTAAATATAATAAATGCAAAAAATATAATAAATGTAATAAGTGTAATAAATATAATAAATGTAAATAATGTTTTAAGCGTAATAAATGTAATTAATGTAGTAAATGTAATAAATATAATAAATGTAATAAATATAATAAATGTGATAAGTTTAATAAATGTAATTGATAATTGTAATAAATATAATAAATGTAATACAAGTAAGTGTAATAAATGTAATAAATGTAATTAATGTAATAAATGCAATAAATGTAATAAATGTCATAAATACCGTAAATGAAATAAATATAATAAATGAAATAAATATTATAAATGTAATAAATGTAATAAATGTAATAAATGTAATAAATGTAATAAATGTAATAAATGTAATAAATGTAATAAATGTAATAAATGTAATAAATGTAATAAATGTAATAAATGTAATAAATGTAATAAATGTAATAAATGTAATAAATTTAATAAATGTAATATATGTAATAAACATAATAAATGTAATAAATGTGAAAAATGTCATAAATGTCATTTAATGAAACAAATAAAATAAATGTAATAAATGTAACAAATGTAATAAACATAATAAATGTAATAAATGTGAAAAATGTAATAAATTTAATAAATGTAATAAATGTGATAGATGTAATAAATGTAATAAATGAATTGAATGTAATAAATTTAAAAAATGTATTAAATATAATTACCGCAATAAATTTAATAAATGTAATAAAGGAATCAATTGTATTAAATGTAACAAATATAATAAATGAAATAAGTGTATTAAATATAATAAATGTAACAAATATAATTAATGTAAAAAGAGTAATAAATATGATAAATGTAAGTAATGTTTTGAGTGTAGTAAATGTAATAAATGTAGTAAATGTAATAAATGTAATAAATATAATAAATCTGATAAGTGTGATAAATGTAATTAATAATTGTAATAATTATAATAAATTTAATAAGTGTAATAAATGTAATTAATGTAATAAATGCAATAAATGTAATAAATGTCATAAATGTCATATATGTCATAAATGCCGTAAATGAAAAAAACATAATAAATGTAATAAATATTATTAATACAATAAATGTAATATAATAAATGTAATAAATGTAATAAATATAATAAATGTAATAAACGTAATAAATGTAATAAATTTAATATATTTAATAAATGTAATAAATGTAATAAATGTATTAAATGTAAGTAATACGATTAATTTAATAAATGTAATAAATAAATCAATTGTAACAAATGTAATAAATATAATAAATGTAATGAGTGTAATAAATATAATAAATTTAATAAAAAATGTGATTGTTGTAAATTTAATAAATGTAGTAAGTGTAATAAATACAATATTTTTTATAAATGTAATAAATTTTATAAGTGTTATAAACGTAGCAAATGTAATAGATGTAATAAATGTTATAAATATACTAAATGTAATAAATATAATAAATGTAATAACTATAATAAGTGTAGCGAATGTTATAAATGTAATTATGTAAATGTAATTGTGACCGGACAAGTGGTGCAGTGGTTAAAACTTCGGCACTTCGACCGGGAGGTGCTGGGTTCGAATCCCATCAGACGCTAGATGCAAATCGAATTTTCATCATCGATTACGATCAGTGATGCTAATAAATACAACTAAGACCCTCTGATGGAGTGCAGAATTCCGTGTCACGCGCCGACCCACCTTCCATGTCAATGTACAGGTTGACATGGAGCTTGCAATGTGCAGGTGGTATACTGTAGTTGTGTGAGTAGGTGAAGTAGGTGGGTTAATGATGTGGAGTGAATGAGTGGTATCACAATGGACCTAAAAATTGGCCTAAGTGTGCAGTAAGCAACCACTGAAACCTAACCTATAAATGTGATAAAAGTAATAAATGTTAATGAATGTACAAAATGTAGTAAATGTAATAAATGTAATAAATGCATTAAATGTAATAAATATAGTAAATGTGATAAGTGTAGTAAACGTAATCAATTGTAATAAATGTAATAAATATAATAAATGTAATAAATGTGTTAAATGTAATTATCGCATTAAATTTAATAAATATAATAGATGAATCAATTGTAATAAATGTAATAAATATAATAAATGTAATAAATGTAATAAGTGTAATAAATACAATATGTTTAATAAATGTAATACATTTTATAAGTGTAATGAAAGTAGCAAATGTAATAGATGTAATAAATGTAATAAATGTTATAAATGTAATAAATGTAATAACTGTAATAAATGTAGTGAATGTTGTAAATGTAATGTGATCAATGTAATAAATTTAGTAAATGTACTAAATGTACTAAATTTACTAAATGTGCTAAATGTAATATAAATGTAATAATTGTAATAAATAAGTAAAGTCTACTTCACAGCTCTGCTATGTTATTGTAAAACAAATACATAGTTTTAAACTAATGCGTTTTTGGTTATCGAAAAATTTTGTTTTCTTCAGATTTCAATTTTAAATCGATTAAAATAAAATTTTGAAAATTGGCTAGTGAGCAATTTATACTTAATTTTCTGTAGCAGCTCCAAAAACGAAACCAGTGATATTTGGAACCAATATAGTTTTTAGATTAGTTTTGAAATAGTAAGAAGTGCTTTTGGATAGTTTAGAAAGTTTCAATTTGAATGTACCTGTAATGCAATCTTTAGTGACTGTGAATAATAATACATGAATTCCCATAATTTTTATCATAAGATAAAATAAAATAATTCAAACAAATAAAATTATTTAAACATAATAATAAAGTAAATTAATTAAAATGAAACACAAAATTAAATATTTTAAATATGAAGAGAGTCCTGCTCTGCCACATTTGTGATAATTTCATTTTCATTGTTTGGGGAAATATTACTCTTATTTGCACCATTTTCAACGATCACTTCCTTGTAGTATCTAAGTGAGACATTATTTCTCCATTGTACTCCGAAGTGTTTTTAGAAGTAGTTCGACGTCATTAAATTATGCGTTTTCAGTACTGCTTCCAAGAGCACATTAATTAAGTGGTCGTTCGGAATGCGAAATCGTTCAAAAATTGCTTTGAATTACATATTTCGGGAGCGATCGATTTTGTGATAAAAAACTAGTCAATTTCCATTTATGTAGACGATATGAAAATTTACCGGCAATTTCAAGTTCCATCGATGTTAAACTATTACAGAATAACCTTAATAACTTCATAACTTGGGGTGCTACAAATAATCTTGATTTGAATGTGAGTAAATGCCAATTCATTGCATATCCTAGAAAACGCGAAGATTCCATTAGTCAAGAGTATAAACCATCAACAGCCCGTGATGGTGCCCGAGTTTTAACCATATGAGATTTAGGTGTAATTTGTGACCACGAACCGTAATAAATTAGAGATCACATCGATTAACAGAGGGTCTTCGCTGGGATTTGTCAAACGATGACTAAAAGAATTTTTGAACCATTATGTTCCGAGGGCTATTTTTATGACATTTGTTAGGCTTTTGCTTGAGTATGCTATTCAGGTTAAGTCCCCATGTGCGGATTTCTATGGGTAGACATTTACAACTTGCCTTCTTATCTTCTCCGCTTGAAGTTTATTAACTTAATGTCGCCCAGTAAGCGACGATCTGTTGCGGACATCGTTTTCATT
Source organism: Nephrotoma guestfalica (assembly GCA_963691935.1). Lineage (NCBI taxonomy): Eukaryota > Metazoa > Arthropoda > Insecta > Diptera > Tipulidae > Nephrotoma > Nephrotoma guestfalica. The sequence continues at coordinate 44,469,298 of OY829913.1, read as the reverse complement.
CATCAACTCTACCTGCATATAGAATTTCTCCTCACAGAACGGGTTACGGCCAGAGTGAGCCTATTACAAGAATGTTGCGCGGACTAATAAATATTTCTAATTTTTTGACTACCACATTAGCAAGATCGCTAATAATTAAAAATTATCATTTGCTACCAACTGATAGACCAATAAATTTAATTTTTTTTATTTTGAAAACTCTATCCAGCATTTATCATTCGCAAAATTTGTTTTTATTTTTATTTTTCGCATTTGCAACAAAATGAAACTTGTTATTATTTTTTATTCGTTCTATTTTCTGTCTTTCCCGTTCATATCTGCTTGCTTTAAGCAGCTATTTCATTTTATTATTTATAGTTCTTTAAATACATTTTGAATTTCGGTTAATATTATTTTATTTTTGCATTTTCCTTTTTAATTATAATTTAGTAGAGCAATATCCTTGTTTATAATTCGTCCGAATTATAGAAAAAAAAAAAATAATTTTGGTGGTGACTCCCGTGATTTTACAGAATGTAAAACTCACTTTTACGTCGTTGCCAGCCAATTTGAGGACGTACGACTATAGCTCCGATTTTCGTAGAACCATCTGTACATTGCAATCTGCAATCTGACAGGGATCATAGTAGTGAATGGAAATTCCCTATTACAGCCTGCCCTTATCGGCATTCGAATTCGGTAAGCAAAGCTTTAACCACTGTGCCGTAAGGGTTGCATATGCCTATAGTTTAACTAATCTTATTATGTCGTATTATTTATATACGGTTTTATTTACCTTAAATTTTTCTATCCCTCGGTCTAAAACAATTTTGCTTGTTTTAAGATTTCCATGCCTTTTCCTGGGTCATCATCAAGACTGTTATGATTTTTGAGACGTAAGGACTACCATTATTTTAACTCAAAGTTCTAAAATATTATGAATTTTTTGTCACACTACCGTATTATGTACACACACATATGCATGTAATAGTTAACTAAAGTATTATCCAAACCAAAGTCAGATTATTATTCAGTGGTTGAACGAAACATTTAGAGTGTTGTAAAAACAAAACTTTCATTGCCATACAGAGTATAGGTAGTTTTGGTAAATATAAAGTTTTGGAGCACACGCTACAAACAATTTGGACAGTTTTGGAAAATTAGTTGGGTAATCGATAGAGACCTCCTAGATATGAGCAAAAATATGTGCATTAAAGCAAAATATTTTTCTCTAAATTGAAAGACTGATTCGTTAGCAGTACCTTAATTAAATTTTTTTTTAATAAGTCAAAGAAGATTGATTTTATTTATTTTTATTTCTCGTTAGAACGAAACAGTGTTTTAACTTAGAGAAAAATATTTTGCTTTAATGCAGATATTTTTGCTTATATCTCCGAAACCATAACTTTACGAAAAATTTTGAATGTACCAAAGAAATTTATTAGATATTTATGTTTAGCTGCTTAATCCAAAAAGTACACTCAAAAGTATAGTTCTAATAAAAAAAACTAATTTTTATCGCCCAAATTAATGAATTTTAAGGTCATTCAAGATCACCACTAAGCGACCCCTTCGATACTGAACAATTTTACATTGAAAGTAATTTTCTCATATATTGCACTGTTTCCGAGATGGAAGCCAGGCATTTATTAAAAGACTCGCACCGTATACAGAAAACCTATATATGCAAATGTTGACTTTTGATTTTGCCCTATACCAGTTTCAAAGCACTCCCAAATTGGATAAATAAAGTAAGTATGATTGAGTAGACAGGTAAAATATTACTGGACATGATGAAACTATTTGTTTCTTTCTGAAGTTAGCTATAAAAGGTAAATCACTTGGTTAAAGAAATAAGTGTAATATGTATGTAGAGTATTGCGTGACTAATTTCAAATTAAAATAAAATGATGCTTCGTATCACGGAACCTATAATAAATAGACATTAATGTTTAATGTAACGTTAATTACGACCACAGTACTCCTCTGAATACACAAATGATTGGATACAATTTTGTAAAATATTCATAATACACGTCGGTCAAATCGATGTGTTGATTTATTTATAATTTACAATATGGCATTGATTAAATTGGGCTGTATATTCCAAAAAATTACTAAATCGATCCAATATTCCTATATGTATTTATGATATTATATATTTTGTTATACAAATATACGATAATTAATGTAATTAAAATAATTGAAATGGAAAACAATTTAATCTAATTTCGGTATAATGAAACAAATTTAATTGTTCAGAGTCATGCCAATTAAAATTTTATACTTAATGTAATTATAATGTTAATCAGTAAATTAAATTATTACACTATACAGTTTTTAGTAAACTTGCATACACAAATGGTACTTGCCCTGTACAAAACGCAATTAAAGTTGTAAGAAAATATTATTAAGACATTTTTCGATTTAATTTTATATAAAGCTTAAGATTTTTTTTTTGTATTCAACCAAGCAACCAATCTCGGACAAAGCCATCCACCACCGCACACGTACTTCTTAAAGAAATAAATAAAAATATTTTTTTGTGTAAGTTTCCGTTTTATTTAATTCTTCTTGTAATTAAGAAAATTGTCCTGCATACAAGATAAGCTTTCTCCTTTTAGATTTTATTACATTACGATGGGGCTGTGCATGTTGCCATTGCAAACGCTGAACGAACCAGAAGAATAAAAATTAAAGTATTACACGAGCAACAAAGTTGGCAGAATTATTATTTTTGTATTTTACTAGGAAAGACAATGCTGTGCAAATAAATAATCTCTAACCTACCCACCACCTAACAGTGAACAATAAAAATTAATAATTTTAGCGTTACACAAAAACAAACTCGAGAAATTATAATTAGAAAGCATTTGTTATTATGGCTAAAAACAAAAATATATTTGTAAAACAATAAAATTAACATTTTTAATTAACAATATTTGTAAGCGTAAATAAAATTTATGCAAATCAATTTTTTTCTAGACTAATTATTTTAATTAATTTTTGTTTTTAATTAACGTTATCAGTAGAGATACACAGTTTACATACAAAGGAATGCATATGTATATGGGCGTAAAGCGAATTGGGGTTTAAATTAATAATGTAATTTGGAAAATATATAATTAACTTTTATATTTAGTATTTGCTAAGTACATAGAAAAAAATAACTGCATATACAGTGAGTCAATTAAGTATTTGAACACCTTTATTTTTAAAAAATGAAATAAAAATGTTTTCGTATTCAACTTAATTAGCAGACACTAATAAATAATTTCACTTTTCTGGTTGCATTTTAAAATATATGTGTAGTTCAGAATCAGAAACGATCTATTCCACTTTAAAAAAAAAAACTGTTAGAATTTTATTTCGATACCCTTTGTTGAATTCTATCGACTTCTAGAACGCAAATTTTGGAAAGTGAATCTGTTCCTATGCAAATTGAGCAAGAAATATTAATTAAGTTCCAGAAAAGCTCTATTCCATCCTAGTTTTACTGACAACATCAAACTATTCCTTAAAATCGTTTCCAATCAAAAAGATTTACTCCGATGTAATATATTATAGCTAAAAATCAAAGGACGTCTATTCCAAAATTTGGCGCGAAATTTCTGTTATGTCAAAATTACTGATTATTGGCATAGTGTTACGTGTCTCTTTATGCTCGGCCAACACAATATAATAGGATAGATCTTAGTTGATATTGGGAGGTTTAATTGCCGACATAATGTTATGACCCTGAGACACTACAAACAAACCTTTTGTGTTAAGAACTCCCAAATAAAAGAAGAAATCACTGTTTTCACTTCACTGATGTAGCCACACCACAACACCATTGACCAATTATAAAAAAAATTACTTCGTTTTTAAATTCTACAACTATTTATTTATATAAAAAAATTGAATCTATGCAAAATAATAATGCTATAATAAGAAAAAAAATGCTTTCAAAACTAAAGAAAATTGTCACTCGTTTACACTAACAAAAAAATATATCTCATAAATTTTCAAAGTGAAACAAAAAATAATGCTTAAAACAGAAACTTAAATAAAACTCATCCAGCTTTCCGCAGAGTACTCCTCGGGTAATCAGTGGTGGCTGTGAAAAAAACTAAAAATGTTTCACATACATTTTTTTCACTTTGCAAATCGAAAAAAACTGAGAACTGAATTGAGCGATAAATGATTAGAAATTTTCTTTAAGATTTTCTTTTTCAATTTTAAACTTAAACTTATGATTCTGCTTTCTTATATATTATCTTGTTTTTAATTTTTTTTCAATATTTTATCTCCATTTTCTAAACGCCCATTGCGTAGAGTATAGCAGCACTATCCCGTACGATATTTTGTTTTATATATGTTACGGTAAAAGCCCGAAATCGGTAAATGTCCGAATAAAAAGTTGAAAAAACTTTTTTATTGCTTCAGAATCTATTAAACGAGAGTCCTATTTTTTCTAAACGGTTCACCCTTCACACCACGGAGAATTGTTTATGGCAATCGCGCAAATTGGAATTTGGAATAGTAAGGACTGACGGCTTTACTAACTCTCGAGCTTGCGGTAATTATTTGTTCCTCCAATAACAATTAGCCCTTTGATGGGAAATAAATGAAACTACGGGGATGTAGGGAGAAGAGGTCAACAAACATTTTGTAACCATCTGACCTCTGGACTACCGATTTTTAATCGTGTAAACGAATTTAAAAAATACAAATTTCGGACATTTACCGTTTTTGGACTTTTACCGTAACATATATACCTACCATAAACTATACTGACAAATTAAAGGTAGTATAATTATTTTGTGTTTGCTTAAACTCCCCGTGATGAAAAATAATTGAGAGATTTTCTATCGGAATGTTTCCTCTATAGGACCCCGTGCGGCAGCCGCCTCCACTTCGATTAGGAAATCTTCACGTCAACCAATTAGCCGAGAGTTGGTACAATTTAATTACCTGCTGTCTTTATATGTAGTGTGTAATACACACCCTATAGGGAATTAAGCACTTATACATATTTTTGTTGCACCGCCTAGAATTTATAGTTGGAAGTATCTTACCATTAGGATAATAAAAAAAAAATCCAATAAACCCACACAATGCTGGCACTAATATTTTTAATTTATTTTTAATTTAGGCAGGTTTAAACAAATCAAAATTGGCACAGGATTCGTTGATATTAAAGAACTGGAAAAACCCAGCTTGTAAAACCCAGAGAACCAATCGAGCGAAACAAGGTTCCCGAAATGCAATTTCCGTTGAATACTATATACCGGCTCGCTCCAAAACGTTATTAAAAATAACGGGTGTTTTTTTAGGAGGTTTGTTTTTCCGATAGATGTCGTTTTATTTTATGACAGTTGTTTTGACAGCTCAAAGTGGCATTTCTACTCAGTATTGTTTGGCAAATCATTATGAATAGGTTAACTCCAGAACAACGTTTTCAAATCGTGGAAATTTATTTTCAAAATCAGTGTTCAATTAAAAATGTTTATAGAGCACTTCGTGAATTTTATGGTGCACATAATCGTCCGTCAGAGACCACCATAAAGAACGTAATTACCAAATTTCGGTCTACATTCACTCTTTTGGATGCCAAGCCACCGACAAGAATGAGAAGAGTTCGTACAGAAGAAAATATTGCTGTCGTTGAGGCCAGTGTCGAAGAAAACGACAATTTATCGATTCGTCGTCGTGCTCAGCAAATTGGACTTTGTCCATCGACTTTATGGAAAATTTTACGTAAAGATTTGGGTTTGGTGCCATACAAAATTCAATTGGTGCAAGAATTAAAGCCACACGACCATCGTTTGCGCCGTGAATTCAGTGATTGGTCGTTAAATCAATTGAACGAAGATCCATTTTTTTACCGTAAAATTCTCTTCAGTGATGAGGCGCATTTTTGGTTAAATGGATACGTCAACAAACAAAATTGTCGCATTTGGAGCAAAGATAATCCACACGCCGTTCTAGAATTACCAATGCATCCTGATAAATGTACTGTTTGGTGCGGTCTATGGGCTGGTGGGATCATCGGTCCATATTTCTTTAAAAATGAGGAAGGACGACGCGTTACCGTGAATGGAAATCGATACAGAACCATGTTAAATGAGTTTTTGTTGTCAAATCTTGAAGATATGGATATGAATGAAATGTGGTTTCAACAAGATGGTGCCACTTGCCATACAGCACGTGAAACAATCGACTTATTGAAAGAAACTTTCAACGACAACATTATTTCGAGAAATGGTCCGGTGAATTGGCCTCCGCGTTCGTGCGATTTGACGCCACTCGATTACTTTTTGTGGGGATACGTGAAGTCATTGGTTTATGTGGATAAACCTCAATCGATTGACGCTTTGGAAACCAATATTCAACGTGTCATTGCTGACATACGCCCTCAAATGCTTGAAAAAGTGCTGGAAAATTGGACCTCCAGAATGACATTTGTGAAAAATAGTCGTGGTAGCCATATGCCAGAAATTGTGTTTAAATGTTAAATGCCAAAAAATTATCTACCAAATAAAAAAAAATTTTGGTCATTTCATAATTTTATATGTGTTTTATTCAAAAAAAAAAATCGGCAACCTCTTAAAAAAACACCCTTTATATCGAACTGCGTTTATAAATTTACTGGGAGTGACAAAAAGTCGGATACATAATGCTTGTAAACAATATTTTAATTCGGGTTGTATTCCAACGGAAAAACGTGGTGGTGATATACTCGTAAAATAGGGTACCTGAATAGAAAACAATTGGCAGTTATAGAATACATAATTAATATACACTACTGTCGTAGCATAAATTAGAAACTGCAGTATTTACTTGCTGATTTGGGATTCAAAACCCCGTCCACCGATATGTGTTCTACCTGAACTATTCAATTCAAGGAGCAATTAAAAATTGAGAAGACCCTTCAAAAAAAGCAGGACCTTATGGTAAAGTTACAAATCCATAAGCTCAGGAGTAAAGCGTCCTTCGAGCTACTAAACGAGGATAATGACGGATTAATTACAATTAGTTTTGACTGTCAAAAAATATGGCGCTACTCAAGGTAGCTGATCAGGACGCCTATTTTAGTCGGCAACTATACCTATATTTGTTTGGAATGATAGTAGGCAACGGTCATTCGTCGTTAACACAAAATAACGTGTTCTTGTACTATTGGACCGTAGATAGGCGATCGAAGGGTTCGAGCGAGATAGCTTTAGCTGTTTACCACCGGCTGTGCAATTTAAACTTGGAAAATATAAGGACCGTGCGCTTAGTGGCTGATGGATGCGGGGGACAAAACAAAAACTCAACCATGGTTGGAATGTGCGAATACTGGTTACTTAAATGTGCTTTATTACTTAAATGAGAGAAAGGTCAAATTGAGGGAAACTATTGTAGTTGTCAATGATTATCTCGATATTTACAAGGAACAGGGAAAAATAATAAATCTTAGCAGCGATGTGTGCCCTATTCTAGATTTTAAGGCCGAAGTTGCTAAAGTTAAAAAACTTCCATCTAGTTGGCAGGACGGCGATTCAAATACGAGGTGAGACGTTTTATAAATCAGATATAGGATCTTCAAAATCAAATATTAAACGGACAATCGAACTAACAAGACTGAATAATGGGATCAAAGTAAAGGAAGCAAAAATAAAAGACGGATACAAATTACTACAGAAGCATTTTGGAATCAACTGGCGATTAATTGAGGGCCTACAGTATTCTAAAAACGTAGTGGATAATAATCATCTTTACATGAAAGGTAATGATGACATTATCTGCACCAGTTACGAGGCCTCTATCTTTAGAGTTTAAATTTTAAGTTGTTTTGTGATGGCAATTGAATTGCTTACCTATTTTAAATGTGATTTTTATTGAATTATTTAAATATTATTATGTTTTATTTATCTATTTTTTTGATGAAATGTTTTTTATATTTATTTTATTTTATATTTTATAAGAGCAGAGTATCGCGAGAATACCTTCCAACCACTACCATGGCAAACGGAAATGTCAATTCACAAGCTAGATGATTTTGATATACGCCCAGTAACTCCCAAAGAATTAAAAGAAGAAGTAAAAAGCAACATGAATGTTAAAAAAGGCCCAGGGTACGACTTGATTACTTGCCAAATAATCAAGGCTCTTCTACGTAAAGGATTTCGTAAGCTATTACACATAATCAATGCAAGCTTTCGGTTAAAATATGTTCCGTAGCAATGCAAAGGAGCAGAAGTAATCTTGATAGCAAAACCTGATAAACCACCTAACGATAAAAAATCATACAGGCCAATTTCATTATTGCTAATTATGTCAAAACTTTTTGAAAAATTATTACTAAACAGACTTAAACTAATAATTGAGGACCGACAACTAATTCCTTCACATCAAACTGGATTCAGATTTTCTCTGAATCCAATTTGATGCACTCCGCAATTGAATAGGTGCATAGAATCACCAACATTATTGAAAGACCGTTAGAATGTGAAAAAGTATCTTTCGGCATATTTCTGGACGACGCCCAAGCATTCGGTAATTTCTGGCACAGTGGACTGGAATTCAAGCTGCACAAAGATTTGCCGAGGCAATTCTTTGCCATACCAAGATCCTATTTATCCAATAGACATTTTCGTGTGAAATATGATAGTGAATACTCCGAACTAAAGAAAATCTCTGCCTGTGTCCCGCTGAGGAGCGGTTTAGGACCAATCCTGTATTTAATATACACAAGGGATATTCCAATAACAGATGAAGGAACCATAGCCACCTTTGCAGATGACACAACAATCATGGCGATTGGAAGTAATGTCGCTGATGCAACGAGCAAACTCCAGAAGATTACCAGGTTTGTAACTGGATTAAGCGCTGGAGAATCAAGCTTCATGAGACGAAATCCACGCATACTAACCTTACTTATCAAAAGCCTTCCCATTTTCCAATAGAAATTAACTCACGACCAGTGCCATATGCAAACAAAGCTAAATATCTTAGCATGACACTCGATGCAAAGCACAAATGGAGACAGCATGTCAAAAAAAAGAAGAACTTAATTTTAATTTCAGAAAAATATATTGGCTCATATGTAGAAGCTCTGAGCTTACAATACACAACAAGCTGCTGCTAAGTCGGAATATACTGAAGCCGATATGGACCTACGGTATTCAACTCTGGGGATGTACTAAGCAAACAAACGCCAAAATGATACAGACGTTTCAAAACAAGGTTCTCCGTAGCATCGTAAATGCTCCGTGGTACACAAGAAAGGAAGACCATCACAGAGACTTACAGATGGAATACATCAAAGATGAAACAAAAAAGCATGCCGCCAAATACGAAATAATTCGCCATATGATAGATAACCCTGTCGTTGAAAGAAGACTTCAAAGAACGAGGCCACTTGACCTAGTAAACATACCAAATTAAAATTAGTATTTTAAATAGGTTTAATTAATTTTGGAACTAACCATTGGGTTTCACTCCAACAAATAGACTTGTTTAAGAAATGTAAAATTTGTAAAAATTTGAAATATAAATTGCTAGATGAACACAGTTTCAGTTGTAACTAATAAATGGGGGAAAAATATGTAGCTGATCAAGAATTAAATGGGTAGAAAAAATATTCTAAATACGGCAGAAAGGACAAAAAGTCGATATCTACTACTTGGAGGGATTTTCCAACTGCGCTATAGCTCGTAAACTCTAGCGTAGTGAGCATGCTATGCGAAATTATTTAGAAGACAGTGCGTCATTTGGGTGCAACTACCAAGGAAGATCGGCGACTGTTCTGACGCCACAAGGTACAATAAAAATCATAGTCAATTTATTTTAGAACATTCTGCAAAACCTTCCAATGATACGAGATACGTATACAGTGCTGGGAAAAAAAGTGGGACAAACGAATTTATTGCAAATTGGAGTCTTTTTTTGCTAAAATTACAAAACTTTTGAAAACAATTTGTTTATTGTTTCATTTTAAATACATGTATGACGTAATTTTTTGAAAAAAAAAAATTTACCTGCATTTTAGGGGCAGAACCCCGAAAAATGCCAAAATATACAAAATACGTTGATGGGTGTTAAAGTAATGTAATAAATTAAACAATTATTTTTTATTTTTTTGTTTGTGTTTTATTGATTTATAGAAGTTCAATCTTTAATATTAATATTTTGTTGGACCGCCTTTTGTTTTAATTACACCGGTACAACCCCGCAACTGATGCGCAAAAAAATTGGTCAAGCAATTATTTTATTTTACGCCTACCGTTCTCGGCCGTCATTAAGGTGCAGATGTTTTATTGCTTGTAATTTTTTTTTTGAGTATAAATAGTGCATATTTTGTAAGGTTTAAGTTAGAAAATTGGAAAAGTAAAAGAAAATTGGCAAAAAAAAAATTCGAATCGCATAAGCCGTTCTTGAACTATCACCGGTCCAGACATCCGTTCATCCATCCATCCAGACAAAAACATACTTAGAATTTTTTGATCAGAGACCTTCGAACGTCAAGAAAATTGATTTTGGACGAGGGTCATTTTTATCATTTTTATCAAGATTTAAATAATTTGACCTTGACCGACCAAAGTTAAAACAACAAATCATGTAATAATCTACATTGTCTAAAAATATTCTTCTATTCTTACTCTAAACATTATTGGCATTTTCTACGCCAAATGAATTGTCTACGCTATTTGTGACACCAACATGTCGAACACTGACTAGTGTGTTAGGTTCTCGAGGATTAGTTCTTTTCGGAAATGTCTAGATTAGGACTATCAAACTTTTAATCCATTTACACAAAATAAAATCAGAAAATCATACAGACCTAGGTGTTATCACATATTAAGTCTTGAATATTTTATATTTTCTTGGTCTTCTCTTTGGACAACTAAATCCCAGAAGCTTTTTAAGGGTTAGAAGATTGATAGTACTAATTTGGACCTTTTAGTAAATTTTACAGAACTTGGTGATAAACATATTAAATCTCGAGATGTTCAATTTTTTTAATAAAATCCTAAAATCCTTTCAGTTTTGAAAGGTTGATAGTTCTAACCTAAATTTCTCAGAAAATTAGACAGACCTAGGCGATAAACATATTAAATCGTAAGATATTTAATTTGTTCATAAAAGCCTTCCGTTTGATGTTAGTGATGAGTATTTCACAATAATGAACTCCTTCGGAAATAATAGATCAACCCTACAGAAATTCATTCAAATATTTTAAAAATCCGCCTAAATGTCATTGTATTTTTATTTCTTGGTTTAGGATCAATCTAGTTCTAATTTTAAAAGCGTGTTCTGTTCTACTCTAGTTAGATTAACTTCACTATAAATCATTATAAATTTTCAATGCGTAAGAAAAACCCCTGGAATCATAAAAGTTTGAATCCCTGTTTATTCGGCTCTACCAATTCCGGTGAACAGATATGCTTATTTCGAATATATTTTTTATGATTGAACTGTATGTTTACTTTGAGCTGGTGTTAATGGCTCATTATCAGAGGACACGAGTTTATCTTTCAGTGCACCTATCGTGATATCAGCCGTTTCCTTGATTACCATATCGGATAATGGATTTTCAATTATCATATCGTCTTCAACAGAGTATGTGTTAATGGAATTTGGTCATCAGTGAAATCACAATCACCCTCATCGTAAGTGGTTTCTATATCGGATGGTATTGAAAACATAAGTTCTTCGATTTTCGCATCGGTCATTTTAGAAAAATTGTAAACTTGTCGAGAACACTTATTGCAGTATTTACTCAAAATTTTAGTAGACAATCCTTCAGAGAAATTCACGAATAAATTTTGCAATGGCTGACATGCAATGGCTACAGTGCCCCAAAATAATGTTTACTAAACCAACACCAAGAACGAATATAATAAGGTGAAAACTACTTACCAATAAGTTTGCCAGTCTTCTAAAATCTCGGGAAATAATTTTTATAATTATTTTAAATATGCGAAATAACACAAATCATTTACAATCAAAGCCCTGACTTCAATAAACAATTCATGATAATGTAAAGTCCGCCTTTAGTCCGGTAAATGCATTACAGGGTTAAGTGTTGTTTCTAAATCACAGTTTCCAAATCTAGACGTTATCAAAATCGACGCTGCTATGCAAAGTTGATTAATTAATCCATAATTAAAATGTCATTTCATATTATTTGTGATTGCTGTATATCCTTTTGTGATTTAAATCAATTTTAAACTTACAAATTATAAAACACGTCTACCGGTTTGACAGATGTCACATTTCATATCATTCCTTTTATGTTAATTAATTGTCAATTTAATTACACATAACAATAAAAAAATAATAAAAACCAAATTCTGTGTATCCAAAAGCACAGCAAAATACAAGCCCAGGCATAAAACATGACACCCCACGATTAAGAAGAACAACAGGAAGAAGACGAAGAAGAAGTGGAAAATAAAACTTTTGGTCATTTAATTTTTTAGTGTATCACATACGTATCACATATGTTGCTGCGTTGTTGTTGTTGTTGTTGTTGTCATTTTTATACATACATTAAATAATGATCAGTAAGCACGTACAATTTAGGAAAATTTATCAGAGGGGCTACGTACAATAATCACCAGCGTTTTTTTTTTCGGTTGGTATTAAGGGACGATTTCATATATGTGTGCTCACAAGTATGTTTACAAATGTTTATTTTTCATGGTCATGATACGAGATAAACATCAACCAAAGTATTGTTGTGCTTTATTTTTTCAGTTGGAAAATGGTTGAATTTCTATAGGGATAATTGAAATCTATTATACATGACTCGATTTATGAGTATATATTGAAGGGTATATTAGGTGTATATGAAAAATGCTTTGTATACCAACATAAGTTGGCTGTGTCATAAATTATTCAGAATATTGTGCCACAGCATATATATGTAGATTATGAATATTAGAATATATATTTCGGGGTTATTGCTAAGAGCGATTAAAACATCCCGATGGTGTGTCAAATTATATTTTATATACTCATCTATACTCATACACAGAAGCCACACACAATAAAATTTTAATGAGCATGGCATATCATAAATTTGCATTAGGCAATATTTATGTTTTTATTACGACGAATAGATAATGAATACCAGCAGTAAAAACGATAATTGTGTTTTCGGTGTGCAACAAAATTTTGTATAGCGCAACGGCGAAAAACAACTTTGTCCTTTGTTTTATTGAGCTTTTTTCATTATTATTTTAAGAAGATAATAATTTTTGTCGTCTATCGTAAAAATAAATTTTTTTACTGCATCGTAAGCTTAAGCGGCTTTAATTACATTTTTATGTAATTAAATATAGTTTTATATGCTTTTGAAGCTTTTATCGATTTTGACAATCATGATGTCCTCATTAAAGAATTTTACTTGATACATAAATTAATACCTTAGTCGATGAAGCTTTTGATTTCGTAGCGTAGTCTGATTTTGCGGAGGGTTAGGTTCCAGTCTCAAATTTTAAAATTATTTAACTTCCGTATCCAGAAATTTAAACGGATTCTTTAGTGATACCCAACCCAAGAAATAATTTTGGGCTAAAAAAAGATTACTGTAAATTTACTTTGTATAGTTATACTTGTAAATAGGAAAGTATGATGGCCTCCTCACTCGACGCAAACCTCTGCCGCAACTTTCAGCTAAGGGCGCAAAAATAAGTCGCTTGGGGCTAGATCTGGCGAGTAAGGAGGGTGGGTCAAGCAGTTCAAACCGTAATTTGTGGATTTTCGCAATATCAACCGCTGAGCTGTGAGACGGCACCTAGTATTGGTGGAGTAAGATTTGCAAAATGTGGCCGTTTATGCGCAATTTCTGCCTTCAGCTTATCAAGTAATGATGCATAGTCCCAGAAAACGGACACCATCATTTTCTCAGCCTTTACATTTTTTGGAGCTGATTCCCCTTTGGTAGTACACAGTTTTGACGGTATTTTTGATTATAGAGTGTAATGGTGTATCCAAGTTTCATCAACGTAATTAGCCGGTGCCAAAACTCTGATTTATAGCGTCAAAACTGCGGCAAATGTTTATTCAAAATTTTCATTGCCCACTTTCTCATTCCTAACGCACTCGCAAACACACTCTTCTACTTTTGATAACGTGTGCTGCCATCTTCATGATGAGGTGAGAAACTTTTCAGACATCTATAAAATGCCTATAAAATATCTTTACAGAATAATGGAAATATATGTTTGTAGCGTAACAAATAACTTATATATACTATAATTGAGGCTCATACAACTTTTCAAGGTGAACTCGCGATTTCGTTCCATTCCGTTCAAGACTAAGTATTGGAAGACGTTGACAGATGGCAGCAAACACATTTCAAATAAAAATTTTGTTCATGGTTTTATATTTTCAAGCAGTCATAAAAGCAAAAAAAAATGTTGTTTATCGTTAAACGAGAGAGAGAAAGATACAAGCCTCCAACGTTCATTTAACTGGGGCACTAGATGCCTAGAAAGAAGTTATAAATCAAATAGAAAAAGACTAGTACGACTGGGAGCCAGAGAGCAACCCTTCATTGATAATATCACAACAAATAGGCAAAAAATCGAGAACGATTTAACGGAAATAAGTGAAATCCTAGATTAAGTAAAAGAGTTCCAAATCTTTGACGTGAATCCACTATACTACGTGTTTTGGGTAAATAGTGCGGAAGGAGTATTAGAAGACTAAAAAATAGACTAGGATAAACCCATTTACCGTGCTATTCTTCAGAGCATTCGCCAGAAGTTTAGAGGGGCCGTAGATTCGGCACACATATCGTACAATATTTTCAGTTGAAGTTCAAGATCGTCTACGCTGGTCAACTCGGTAAAAAATACAAGGAAATAAAAGCATCGACGAATTCAATGCAAACGTGAACCACTAGCTATTACTAATAATAAACAAATAAAAATTGAAAGATGGAGCAAGATGGAGATCAACATGAAAACTGCATCAGAAATAATGAAGACAAGAACGACTCAGATGAAGACGATGAAATAAATTGTATAGAGGAGCCTCTTCTAGCCTAATTTACCTAGATTACCAGTGCCACACCAAACTAATATTTCAGTTCCTCGTAGACACACACGGGTGCAAACAAAAGTTTTGTAAGAAAGGAAATCGCTAAAGATGTCCAGCCCGTAGATAAACCTTTCATCGTCAAATCAGCCTGAAGTGATATCCTTCAGAATATAAATTAAAAATTAACCGTACCCATTTTCATAACATTTGGAAATTACATTCCAATGGATTTCTTCATACTACCTCGTTCGATGGTATAATTGAAGATGGTTCCTTAAAAAGGTAGAATTAATGATAGACAGGAAACGAAACATTTAACCATCTCTCCAGGCATCGACATTCCGTTGAAAAAGAAAATTCCAACTGAGGTCCACAATATTGAAGGTAGGGGCAACCATCGAAAGAGGACAAACTAAAATTAAAATTAATAATTAACAATGTTTTACTGTTTGTATCAATTAACGACGGATAAATTATTGAAATAGATATGAGGGCGGATATCAAAATAACAACGGAAGAACCAATTTACACAAAACAATGAAGACACAGATTAAGAAACTTTTAAGCGATGTCATTACAACACCGTCTAAAAGTCCGTCCCTACAATTCACCAATTTGGGGCGTGGAGAAAAAACTAGACCCCTCGAGTAAAAAGAAGTATCGAATGGTAATAGAATTCAAAAAATTGAATGCAATCTCAACGTCGGACACATCCGATCCCGGATATTATATATATTTGATCGCAAGTCTATGCAATTCCCAATACTTCACCACCATAGATTTGATTTCGGGGTTCTACAGCATCAGGATGAAGGAGAGTGATATTCCAAAAATCGGCATTCGCCACCATGAATGGAAAATTTGAGTTCACCAGATTACCATTTTGTCTGAAAAATTCAACTAAAATTTCCCAAGGAATGACGTCCTAAAATCATGCAAAGGGGAAATATGGTAAGTCATCATCGTTTTTGGCGCCACAACGAAGGTAGAACATTTATACGGTGTCGAAAAGGTGTCCAATAAATTAGCTAAGGCAAATCTTCGAGCCAATCTAAACAGAACGAAATTTCTCAAAGAAGAGACGGAATAACTGGGCTGCATTACAAACAGTTCTGGCATAAAGGCAAAGTAAAGTGTAAGTGATGAGGAATCTCAAACCACCCGAGAACCTCAAAGAACTAAAGGAAAATCGTGAAACTACGCACGAATTTTCCAAGAGTGAAGAACGATCAAGTAAAAGCAATCAAATCAAGGAAAATTAAAAATAAAATTGAGAACTAAGAATTAAAAGCTTTCCGGATTTTGCTACTGTTCATTTTTACAACAGACGCGTCAAACACCAGCGGAGTAGTACTGTCGCAAGTCCCGATTGGCATATATCGTTTAACCTCACTTATATATCAAGGTGTTTGAATACCACAGAGGCAAACTATGCAACCAACAAAAAGGAGATGTTGGTAATTTTTTGGGCCTTGGACAGTCTCAGAAACACTCTTTGTGGGGCGAAAAAGATTAAGATTGTCACAGATCAACAACACAGGTAACATTTGCTTTGAGCAGTCGAAATAATAGCTGCAAGTTGAAGGGGTGAGAGGCTCGTATTGAGGAGTATAACTACGAACTAGTGTACAAACGGGACATCGCTGAGAAGGTAGCAACTGCCTGAATAAGACGAAAGTCAGCTCAGCCGGCATTGCGAATTCCCAAAAAATGTTTTTAAGATCCAATTAATACTTCAGAAACTCTAAATAGTTACCATAGGCATTACATTTCATTATTCGACATGAACATAGAAGCATTAAGGACAATTTTGAAAATAAGTTATATGCGACATTTCTAAATGGTACAAAGTTCTCAGAAGAATATATGCAAATGCTCCTAGAAGTGTACCAACAAGACTTCACTAAGTACAAAATATGGCCAACAAGAAGAGTAGTGGAGGACTTTAACAACGAAGAAAATAAATACAGAATAATCGACGAACAACATCGGAGCTCATCGAAGTTGGAAGGTAAATAAAGAGCAGATTCTCGAGAAATATTACTTCCCACAAATGGCGAGTTTTCCCAAGAAACTACCCAAAAAAATGTTAGGTATGCAACGAGAATAAATACGACTGGCATCTGAATAAGCCGAAGCTGCAGGAAACACCAATATCGACATAACCATCGGAAATACTTCACATCGATATAATTGGCATACAAGACCAGAAATTCATCACATGTGTGGATAAATTTTCAAAGTTTCTGAAATTTTTTGACATCAAGGATCGATCTGTACTTATAAGATAAAATAGTTAAGATATTATATTACTGCACAGAAAATGTTTTCGATGGACAACGAATAGAGTTTCTCAAGCCCTCTCAAACTACATTAAAACACTTGAAGTAAAGGTGTACTTCACCAATCCATTTTAATCCTAGGATCTTACAACAAAAGAACTAGTCACCATTGCAGTCGACAGATATAACAACACCATTACTCGGTGATTGGGAAAAACCTGCGATATATTCCTTGGAAGAATGCAACGCATCAATTACCAAAACGTGTTGAACTATAAAGAGAAAGTAAATAAAGACCTTACAGAAAGGATAAAGCATAGCGAAATACAACGGGAAAACATGAAAAAGAATGAGCCAAGATCCTACAAAGTTGGATAAATAATATATATTATCATAAAACAAATTCAAGGCACAAATAACCCTAAATTTAGAAAGGAGACTGTAGCAAAAGGAACAAAGTTATAATGACTACCAACTCCGGAAAATGATACATAAAACCCATGGCCATAACATCACAAAGTAAAGCTCATTTCTTTCCAGCTTGTGGCTTTCAACAATGGTAACGTCCTTGAACATCTATCACTATGACACCCCATTACTTTCGATAACAGAAGGGAATGAAAATATTATAAGTCGACATTTCAATGTAATCCACGAAATCGTTTTTAGATGTTACAAGATATATTTTGTCTGTAAACCGCAGCTACCGTACAAGACCAACAACAAACATGACAATGGGTTGCTGTGGTTGCCGCACGCAACTGACTGGAATATCGTACTTCACAGTCATAATAGGATAATGGAAAATAACAACGAACAGTAAAAGTAAAATTTAAGTCTATCATAAAGAACAACAAACAAGAGTAGAAGAGAAGTCACCATATGTGGAGTTAACCAAGTAAAGGGTTTTCCAATAGGAATGATACAATTTAAAAATTAAAAAAACACAAAAATTATTTAGTGAGACCAAAATTTTTTTTTATTTGAAAGATTAATGCCATTATGTTGATTTTTAATTGCTCAATTGTTGTTGGATTATCAGAATAAACTTGTGACTTAACATATCTCCAAAGTAAGAAATTACTAAGTGTTAAATCACACGACCTGGGAGGATTAATGACTGGACTAAATCTTGAGATAATTTCATCACCAAATTTTGCTTTTAATAAATCGATTGTTAAGGTGGCTGTGTGGCAGGTGGTACCGTATTGTAGAAACCACATATTTTCCAGATTATTCTAGCAGCAGAAAAAAAAATCATTGAACATTGTTCTTTATCATTCTCCATTGACTGTTACTCTTCGATCATTTTCTTCAAAGAAATATGTACCAATCACTCCACCAGCATGAATTGCACTCCACACAGTATAACTTTATCTGGATGCATTGGTGTCTGAACGGCTTCGTGTGGATTTTCATCACTCCAAGTACTGCAATTTTGTTTGTTTACATAACCATTTAACCAAAAATGATCTTCATCACTGAATAAAATTTTTCGATTTGACATTTTCAAGTTGTTTTAGAGCAAAATCAAAAAATAAACGACGTTTATGGCAGTCTAATGGCTTCAGATCTTGAACCAGATGAATTTTGTAAGGATGCAAACCCAAAACCTTTCTTAAAATTATCCATGTTGTTGTTTGAGAAAGATTGAATTGTTGAGAACGACGTGGAATTGATAAATTTGGATTTTCTCTTACACTTCCTGCTACCAAATCAATATTCTCTTGTACGCGAGCATTTCTTTGTCGTACTGGTACTCTTGTATCGTGTAAAGAAAAATCACTTTCAAATTTGTCTACAATACGACGAATAGTGAGTCGATTAACTGAATAATATCGGCTATGAATTCTTAAATTTCTCGCAGTATTCACAAATGAGCACTGATTTTTGATTGATTTCTAAACGTTGTTGAAGCGTGTATCTTTCCATAATTAAATAGGATAACCTACTGAACACAAATGACCTAAGAAATGTCAAAAAATGATACGCAATGCTGCCATTATAACCATTTTAAATTATATCATCCCTATTGTAAAACCCGTTACATGAACTAAAGGAAAACCACTGTATAAACCAACTAATGAAGAGCCTCAATGCAGTGTAAGAATTCTCATTTACCGAAAAAGAAGTAATTGAGAACACCACATTTTTAAATGATTTCAGCGGTACACTAAAGTACAATAGGGCAGACAAACAGTTAGAAGCGAACTTCCTGAACCAGCACCAAAACGAAACATTGGAAATAATGGAATGTAATTTTCCCACCTATGATGCAAACAAATATTACACAAAGATGGGTAAAACTGAACTTGGAGTATCTACACAATCTACATCAAAGGAGCATAGGACGACTGGACAAACTGACCATAGATTACCAAACAAATAACGCAACAGACTTGGAGATCATAATAATAGTTACGGATACGGAAGGAAACAGTTTGGCTATGATGAAAAATTTTTCAAAGAAAATTCACTTAAAATGAAAATCATTGATTCATTGAAAATTTTTGAACTAAATGACTCAGAAAATTTTCTTATTCTTCTTTAAATTTGGTTTCAGACCACAAATTTTTATTTGAAATCAATGAACTGAACCGGCCCAGATCAAGCATCAATAAACACAGCTATTGTGGTATGTATAGAAAATCACCAAATTGATAAGTGCAACTGCTTCCAGCGCCACAACGATAGTTTTGTATGCTAAATTACTTGAAATTATTGTGTGCTATTCTTCAAGACCTTTTCAATGCTATGAGATACCTATAAATTCTGTATCAAAGGAATAATTTTCCAACACCGCCAAAACGCTGAATATGTGAAATCACTTGCTGATAAAAGATTTTCTTTCTCCTGATAAAAAACTTTCCAGCCACATGATCATATTAGAATGAGAAAAGGTGTCTGTAATAAGCGCCAAATCGTAATTTGGGGTACTAATCAGCTTCAGCTCAATTTGTGACATATCACAAGACATTTTCAAACGTTATGTATTCTATAAAAAATCAATAATTAATTACTAGCGCGAAAACTGTGGATTTGCCAACTAACCCACTAATAACAAACATGTTGCTTTTCTTAAGACCGTTCAAATGATATGCTCCACGCGTTACAATAGTAGTTATGAATACTTTTGTGCCTCTAAAAAACTGTACAGCATTCGTTAATATCTTTTCAACGATATATACGACAAGTATTTTTTTAAATTTGTTCAGCGCCAAAACGGTAGATTTATGAACTGAAGTGGTATCGATATTGTTGTCTCATCCAAGACTTTTCAAACGATATACTGCACGAGTATATGGGGAAATGTAACGCAGTATCGTGGTAGTGGGTGATATTTTTGGTGATTTCCTATAGCAGGTATCGAACCTTTTTGAAGTAGAGATCCCAAAATCCTTTGAATGCTCCGAATGCTCCGAAAATAAAAGTAGATTGGCGGAAAAAATCGTTTCACATAAGCCGTTTTTGACAAACTTTTGTTGCATTTTTGGGAACGAGGGTCATTTTCATCATTTGTATCAGGATTTCAATAACTTGGTCTCACTGTACTGACAGTATTAGTAGCTCTTTGCAATTTGCTTGTAGACTCTTCTATGCTATTAGCAACTGCTAAGATGGCCGTATCATCCGCAAACGTCGCTATGTTAGTCTCCTCTATCGTTGGCAGTTCCGAGGTGTATAGAACATATAAAGTTGGTCCCAGAACGCTACCTTGTGGTACCCCTGCTGATATTTTCTTTATTTCTGAGTATTCGCCATCTAATTTAACTCGAAAGTGTCGGTTAGATATGTAAGATTTTAGAATTTCATAAAACTGCTTTGGTAAGTCTCTTTTTAATTTATATTCCAAGCCTTTATGCCATACTCTGCCAAAGGCATGTGCTACATCCATGAAGATGCTAGAACATACTTTCTTTTTTTCAAGTACGTCTTCAATTATATTTGTAATTCGGTGTACTTGTTCTATTGTTGAATGGTTTTCTCTGAAGCCAAAATGATGTAAAGGAACAAGATTTCTTTCTGCTATTATTGGTTTTAGTCTCTTTAGGAGTAGTTTCTCGAATAATTTTGAAATTATTGGGAGTAAGGAAATCGGCCAATAGGAATTTTTGTCATTAAGTGGTTTGTTTGGTTTAGGTATCATAATTACTTCTGCTACTTTCTTGCATTTGGAACATGTTTAAGTCTGAACACTGCGTTAATTATTTGGAGTAGTTTACTTAGTTCTTTTTCAGGAAGAGCTTTTACTATTGGGCCTGTAATTAAGTCATATCCTAGAGATTTCTTTGTATTTAGGTTGAGATTGATTTCCTCTTTTAATTCTTATAGTGTGACAGGAGATATATTGCAGTTATCTATTTTATATACTGGTGGTATGTTTTCCTCTGCAGTTTGTCTAGGTAGAGGCTGGAACTTGTTCTCGAGGTGGGTTGCAAACAATGAAGCTTTTTGCTTTACTCTTATAGTCCATGTGCCATCTTCTTTTTTAACTGTAGCTGAGGTCGTTTTAAACTTTTTGTCGCTTTCAAAACGAAGTACTCGGTATCTTTTTCCCCATTAAGGCCACTCAAGTATTTATTTGCTGCAACCAGTTCCCTAACTTCCAGAGGATAAATCGCATTTCGGCGCATTTTCTTTGAACTTGAGGGGGTACTATTCCACGCCGCTTCTTGTATACTGTTGTTGAGTTGTTCTAGTTTTTCTTCTAGTTGTATCGGGTTTTTAATTGGCGCCTGAAGATCAATAATATCCTCTAGAAGTTTCTGGAATTTCTCCCAATAAGTTTTTTTGTTAGTTAGCGTGTGATTCGATATAACACCTCGCTGCTTTCTAGGAATATGTAGTTTTTGTCTATATAGCTTTGGTGATAAATAAGTCACTGATATCGGGTATTTTGTTTCTATCCGTAGGCCAATAAGTTGGTTGATCTCCAGAATGAAAACCGCAATTGCATAGTTTTCCTTCTGCAATTAGTTCTCTTCCTTTTTTAGAGGTTACTCTTGACCTTCAGTAGGCGTTTTTTGCATTAAAATCACCTCCGATTATGAAACTTGATCCAGGAGACTACTTGCATAAATTCCTCTTCAATTTTAAGATCTATAAAGTGTTTGATGTTTTATTTTATTACCACCGACGATCCTCCCCTTGCCCTTCCTGCTGGATCAATGGCGTCGTATCAACTGTATCCATATATTTTAATTAATGGAATATGTTGCATTAGCCCATTTGCATTCCAGGTTATTATTCTTAATGCTTTATTTGTTGTTGTTTGCATCATTTAAATAGAGCATGAATTTCATTTCATTTAGAGAGTCTTGCTTAGCTGATCTGTTGCTTAGAGCTTGAAGGCATTTATCTTGTTTCGCCAGACGAATGTTAAGTGCTTCCATGCTTCTTAGTATCTTTTGGAGAACTGCTGTACCTTCGGTAGTGCTCTCCGAAATATCTGAATTTATCGTGACTACTTGCGAGTAAAATTTTGGTTCTCCCGTTTTACTACCATGAGGTGTAGGTTCCTCTTTGGTGTAAGTTTGATACTTTTTTAGTGATATCCCTGGATTTTGTTTTCGCGTTTTATTTGGTATTCTTTGTAGCTCCTTAGCTATTTCACATTTCCGGTTTTTTGCGGAATGTGACTTGTTGTAATTGACACATTTTGCTGCAATATCTTTACTAACCGGGCATACTTGGGCATGATGCTTTCCGGCACATTTCACGCATCTAGTCTCTCTTTGGCAATATTTCTGCGTATATTATTTTTTTCATTTTTTGCACTGTGGTATTAAATCGCTATTTTTTTTACACATAAATAGTGGAAGTTAGCCTAAATAGTGGAAGTCCTCTTTTGTTAACTTGAACTCCTTGTTCAGTTTCGATTTTTTCTTTCTTAATAATGTTTACAGCATTTTCTACTTGATAACCTTCTTGCTTGAGATCCTCAATAATTACCTCAGGTAGGCGCAGGTTGGGTGAAGACCTCTAGCCATAACTTTGATTGGGCGATCATTATTATCCTCATTGGTAAACCACTGGGGCCCCTCGGAATTAAGCATTGTAGCCAAAGCTCTACAGGTTTCAGAGTCTACAACATTCGTTTTTCACGCGCCATTGCTTAGAGATACGGGTTTGCACTCGGCTACCGTAATCGATTTCTTAATCGATTGTTTATATAGTGGAGAAATTTGATATTCTGACAACATTTATTGGTGGTGGTGATTTTTTTTTTGGTTTAGCTGGTTGTTGCTCTAGATCAAGTTGTTTCTTGATGATTAACTGGTTTCTAGAAACCTCTTTTGAAGTTGATGGTAAAGTTACTGCCATTTCTGGTGAGTGTTGCGCTTTCCTTTTCTTGCTTGGTCTTTTATTCCGATTCAACAACCAATTTATTTGTAATTCTTCTTCATCCGTATGGAATGAATTAATGCGGTCATCGACTGCAGGACTAGGTGTCGTTCCAAGTTCTTCACGAGTTTCAACTGCTTTTTTCAGTTCGTCATTATTTTTCTTTAAAATTGTAAATTTTTCTTTCAATTTAGTTGTGAATTCCTTTATTTCTCTTAGTTGTTCACGTAGTTCGTCATTTTCCTTCTCGTACTGAAATATGTTTCCAGTTGAAGATCTTGGTGATCTTGATAATTTGGAACTTCGTCCAAATGGGTTAAACTATGATTGGTCCACCTCAGAATCTGTTGGGCCTGCCTCCGAAGATTGTGGATTTGGCAACATTCCTGCTGCTGTACCACCTGGGGTATTACATTCCGTATTTGTGGTACTCAGGAGATAGCCGGAGCCCTCTGAGCACCCTAAGCTGAGGGGCATAGGCAAAATAGCGAAAAAAAAATTCTCCCGGGAATATAATTATAGATTTCCCGGGATTCGGGATTTATAAATTATCAAAAAATTCCGGGAAAGCTTCACAGGGAAGCTTCCAATTATATAGAATTTTTAATGTCCTGTAAAAAATACGACCCAAACTAAACAATCAGAACATAATTACAAATGTTGTACACTTGTAACACACAAAATATCAATTTTTCATTTCATCTCCATCATCATCATAATCATCATCATCATCGTTAATTTAATTCCTTGTTTGTTGTTTTGTGTATAAACAACATATTATTACATATAATATGTGTACAGGGTACATAAAACACAAAAATTCAATAAAACTAAATGTCATAAGTTTGGGAACAAACTTCCCAAAGTATTAATAAAAAAAAAATACACACAACCGAAAAGTTTTTTTTTTTTGTCAAAACACACAACTTAAATTCATTAATATTATTTTTGATGACAAATTGTAAAGCAACATATTATAACTTCGTAAGACTTAAAAAAAATTATAAAATGAAAAAAGGAAAAGTTAATTTTTGGGTTAGCTTTGAAAAATAGGGTCAAAATTATTAAAGTTTATTTTTCCCTTTTTAATTTTTTTTACTTGTTAATGTAAAAATGAAAGCTTCGTCACGTTACGGCACTACTACCACCTATATGTATAGTAAAATTGGTAATAATCCGTCGTGTAAAGCAATACATGAATCACAAAATTAGCGGAAATAAAAGTTTAGTCATAAGCTTTTGTGAACTTGAACTAATTCGCCTCCCTCATTGTTATGTACTTAGCAAAATCAATAAAAATTAGAAAAACAAAAACGGAAGCGAACTTTACCATTTTCTTATATATGAGTATATGTGTGTGTGTGTATATAAGGATATAATTTGATTTATTGGTTTTCTTTTCATGATGTTGTTAATCAAAGTGAAAGTCACATTAAGAAAGAAAAGCAAAATAAAATTAAACAGGAAAAAATAAAGTTTTGATTGATTAGATAGAAGTCATTAAAAAATTAGGATTTTAAAGTACTCTGTTCTTTGTCATTTAAAAGTCGACAAAATGTTGACATTAAATTTTTAAAATATTAATTCAATGTACATAGGCATCAAGTCTTACATAAATACACTCGTACATAAATAATAAAAATAAATCGTTTTCTACGTAAGATATATATGTACACATATGACATACACGATCCGCGTACGAACATATAGACAGCCATATACGGCATATTTATGATAAAGTAAGTTATATTTAAAAATATAAATGCGAAATTGGTATATAAGGCGGGGAACGCAAAGCTACGTGGAAAATAAATCCGTTGACAATTTGACAGTTAAATTGAAAATATTTTTATTTTTGCTTCATGTTGTATTTTAAGAGTGTTATTATTAAAGAAGAACCCCTTCGAATGCACATATGATTTTTGGTATGTGGGCGAGCTTTCACGGATATTTTTCTAATTTTAGCACACTTTTTGAAGGGTAAAATTTACTTTCTTTTACATAGTAAAATGTAGTACAGTAATCACGAAAAATTTTGGCATCTGGATTTTTGCAGATTTACCATTCGCTATTCTTTACAGCCCAGACGGATTGACTGATAGTGATGAAACTTCATAATTAAGTTTTTCTTATAAATTGAGCGATAATCAATTTTTTTTGATAGAAATCGGTCCATCAAAAATGGTAGCTACTATTCTAAATTAAATTGGCAACAATATCCTGTCCGAACCATTTTTTTTTTAAATTTAAGCGGAATGTTTTTAACAAAAATCAGCCCTGTACAGTACGGATTGATCGATTGAGATAAATCTTCATACATAAGCTTTTTCCACAAACATAGTAATTGTTTTGGTAACGATGCACAACAATCTACTAACATTCGGTATGTGTATTGTGTTTACATAGCTTGACGTTGTATTACATAATTTTCAAACTGCAATACCGATATTTATTCTCATCGCAGAAATTCCAGTATCTTAAAAGTTTTCTCCGGGGAGACGCGGAGCGGTCTTGCGCAATACGAACGTAACGGATTCAAATTATAATGAAGCATTAGCAAAACTTATCAAACGGTACGACAAAAAACGTCAAACAATTACGTCGCATATAGAAGCATTTTTAAAGCAGCCGACAATTAGTGTCCCAACCGCAGCTAACATTCGTTCGTTGCTTGATATTTCGGATGAAGCACTTCGTGGTCTCAAATGCTTAGGCACGAAAGCAGAATGCCGAGATCTTTGGCTGATATATATTCTGTTGAACAAGCTTGATTACGAAACTCGGCAACAAAATATCGAGATAAAGATTTTCCCACACTAACCGAACTTTTGGAATTTTTAGACAATCGTACAGATGCATTAGAGTCTTTGAAGGCGTATACAACGAAGAATTCATCACCACCATCGTGTCCGTTATGCAAAACAGACGAGCATAAACTTTTCGATTGTAACCAATTCAAAGCAATGACTGTGGAGCAGCAAACAAAAACTATCAAAGAAGAGAAACGGTGCTTTAATTGTCTAAACCACAATCATAGCGTATTCATGTGTAAGTCCCGAGGCAGATGTCGTCAATGTCACCATAAACATCATACTGTGTAGGACGAAGAACAAAAAGCGAACAGCAGCTCAACACAACAAAGCGCTATCGAGCCCAAAGCAACTACATCCGCAATGGTTTGCCAGGTTACTACTCCGTCTCTGGTCGTATTACCCACAGCGATAGTAAAATTTAAGGTGCAGTGGTAGGAACCAAAGCGAATGTTGGTTGATGTTAGATGCCTCCTCACAAGAATCATTCATCACGGAGGAATGTGTGCAGAAATTAGGACTACGAAGAGCAAATGGTCGAATGTTGATGAGAAGCCTTGGCGACACAAGACTGGGACATTCTCGCGGAAAAGTCATACTTTCACTGCGACCAATCGATAGTCAGTATCCGCAGTTCGAAATAGAAGCATATGTAGGTTAGAATGGCTAGGTACTAGCGGATCCAACATTTAATAAAAGAAGCGCAGTCGATGGTCTACTTGGCACCGAAATATATTATAGCGTAACGAGAGGTAACTGACTACAGCTAAATAACCATTTAGTAGCAGAGGAAACATTGTTAGGCTGGGTTTTGGCAAGCGGATTTTAATAGAGCAAAAGGCTAATTCTACCAAATTTTTTACTATTCTCCGCGATATCGATGCATCACTACGAGCATTTTGGGAAGCCGAATCAGTTCCGACAGCAGTAAAGTTATTTCCTGACGAGCAAAAGTGTGAGGAATTATTCTCCACGACCACTACAAGAAGTCCAGACAGTAGATTTATAGTGAAGCAGCCATTCTCCGAATCACCAGTCGCAGTTGGATTATCATTATACATTTAACGCAATGTCGACTCAAAGCAATGGAACGAAGATTTGAGCGAGACAACACATTCAAAGATCCTTATATTGACTTTATGAAGGCACATGAAGAATTGGATCATATCGAAGAAGTAGCAAGTGACCAATTAGCAAAGCAGATGTATTTTCTACCGCATCATGGTGTCTTTAAGGCTTCCAGCTCAAAGTCAAAGAATCAATTTGTTTTAACCGGTGACATAGAGAAAATGTACCAACAAGTGTTGGTCAATTCAGAAAGCGCTAAGTCACAAAATATTGTCTGGAGAAATAATAAAGAAAAACCAATACAACATTATCGACCCAAGGCAGTAGCATATGGCACCGCATCCGCATCCTTCCCGGCCACGAGATGTCTTAAGGAATTAGCCACATTAAATCGAGAGCAACATAAAGCAGCAGTATTAGCAATAGAACGAGACATCTACGTAGATGATTTGATGATATTTCCAAAATTCTCGATAGAGCCAAATTCGACAAGCGAAAGTGGACATCAAATGATGAGGAAATTCGACGAGTAATATGCGGAAATCGAGATGCAGCAAGCAGCCTAAGAATCGAGGCTTATCCAGCGGAAACGGAACAGTTTGGCTTAGAGTGGAGTCATAAAACCGATCGTTTTTATTTTGCCACTGATTTTGAAGAGCGAGTGGAACATACTAAACGATCGACGTTGTCCTTGGGATGGTTGGCGCCTACGATCGTACCTGTAAAAATATTATTTCAAAGTACTTGGTTGCAAAAAATTGATTGGGATGACTAACTGCCAGCAGTAACTCGAGAACAATGGGAAAATATACGCAGCGATTTGAAGAATCTTCAGCAGGCACAAATTCCGCGATCGGTTGGATCACGTACAAACATTACAAACATCGAATTACATGGGCTTAGCGACGAAAGTCAGTGGGCATATGTAGCAGCCGTATATTGTCGTAGTCGTTCCGGAGACAAAGTCGTAACGAGTCTTATAACAGCAAAAACCAAAGTAGCGCCAATTAATCAGCTTAGTATACCTCGACTGGAGCTTAATGGTGGATTTCTGCTCACTAAATTAATGTTGGTGGTGCAAAATGCCTAGAACCTGAAGATTGAGAAAACGACGTTATGGGCAGACTCAAAAATTATGCTTGACTGGTTGTCATCCCATCCCCGAAAATGGTCAACATTCATCGCCAATCGGCATCAGAAATTTTTACATCTTTTAGCAGAGACCAATGGAAACATGTAAGCTCAGCTGACAATCCCGTCTATTTTGCGTCTCGCGGAATGAGTTCCAATGAGCTGATAGAAAATCAACAGTGGTGGAATGGTTCTTATTGGTTAGCAAAACCGAGTAACTTTTGGCCACCTCAACTTGTATCATATGGAACCAATGAAGAGGTAAAAATTTGTGAAACATTTGCATTTAAAGTGTCTGTAAAGATTCATGTCGTCCAACACATCTTCGAGAAATACTCCAGCTTCTATAAAAGGTGTAAAATACTAGCACGTTACGATTTTCGCGAAATTGTCAGAAAAGCATCAACACTTTATTACCCATAAACATCGAAGAAGCAGCTGGGATTATAGTTCGATTCCAGCAGTCATTAACGTTTGAAGAAGAAATGAGAAATTTGGAGTAAGGCGTCCCAATCAGCAAATCCAGAAAACTGAAATCATTAAATCCGTTTATGGATAAGAACGGAGTTTTACGAGTCGGCGGTCGACTTAACAATTCGAAGGCACTCTACACAATAAAGCATCCAATGATTTTAGCAAGTAATTTCATCGCATCGTCTTAACAAGCAACCTCTTGCGTGATAAATATTGGATTTTACATGCCAAGGATGTCGTGCGGGAAATTGTCCCAAATGCTTGCAATGCATAAAGCAAAAACCAACCTTACAGTCTCAGTTGATGGGTGATTCACCAACAGAAAGATTCACATACGCAGATTCATTTGTCAATGTTGGAGTCGGTCACGCTGGGCCATGTAAAATTACTCCCATAACACAAAGAGGACAGCAATCACTCAAGGCATACATATGCATATTCGTGCGCCTTAGTATAAAAGCCGTGCATATTGAGGTTGTTGGAGAATTATCAACTGCAAGTATTCTGGCTGCTTTAAGTAGTATGATTGCACGGCGGGGTCTCTGTGAAGCGATGTTTGGCGATAACGGCTCACATTTTGTGGGCGCTAACAAACTATTAAAAGAATTGTAACAATTTTTAAAAATAAACGAATCTAATATCAATTCTTATCTTTTAAGGCAAGAAATCATATGGTATTTCAATCCACCAGGCGCTCCTCACATGAATGGGCTATGGAGAAGCAGCTGGAAAGACCTGCTGTGTGGCACGTTGCACCATCCTGTTGAAACCACAAGTCGGCTACACTTCAATATCTTGAATTTTTGAATTTGAAAAATACGCCACAATGTGCCATACGAGAGACCCAGAGCTTGAGAACGGCGACGAATTGATTGATTGCGGTCTTTACGTGCACTTTCAGCTATAGCAGCAATATTCACAAAAGATCGACTTGTACGCGCTCTAGTCAGTTGGTGAATATCCAATAATGAAAAAGTGGTTCGAAATTTATTGATTGTTTCACGAATCGTGCGTTCAGTTGAACGATTATGAACACCATAAAATGGTCGAAGAGCACGAAAACAATTTTTCACTGAACGCACTGATTTTTGAAATAAATTTCCACAATTTGTAGAAGTTGTTCTCGCGCTGGTCTATCCAAGGTGAAATGTCAATAAATACTGAACACAAATGTCATATGAACATGACAGTTGTGACGCATGAATCCTAATGAGAATCCCAATTGGTAAAAGTACCTCCCATTGGATCACTTTTTAGTTATAGGGTCAACTAGGTCGTTCTTAGCTATAGTTGAACTCGGTAGGTGGCCCCGTTATCAAGATCCGGATTTTTGTTCTTAATTTTCCGAGCCAATTTTTTTGGATTTCTCACATAAAAAAACTTTCAAATCAAAAATTGTCAGCCTCCCAGCATCTCACAATATTTGTTAATTCAATAATTAATTCTATGATATACATTAGCGTTTCATTCGTAACTCAATGTTTGAATAGTCTGCGGTATTTGATTTAGGCCGAACCAGTCAGTCCGTAAGAGCTTAGTTGTACTCAATTTTGACCATGGGCGAGACTATAGGTTTTGTTTATTGGCGTTGTTTATTGGTCAACGTTCCGCTGACGCACACAGAACACAGAATACATCGTGCATTAACGCGTTCTAAATTCATTCGTTTTGCGATGCATCCGAAAATTGTTATCGGTGAAATGGACAAATAATGCCAATATTGTCGTATTACCGGCGTTGAAGCCGGAGTCACTTCAAAAGTGAATTTGCGCAAAAATCGCAAACTCAATTCGTGCTTCCAAATGATGTCTTTTAGCGCTACCAACGTTGGTCAGAGCAATAACGGTCGAAATTTTAAATCGACATAAACAATTCAAGTTTACCATCAAATGGATCCTTAATGGCAATGCATAAAAAAATTGTGGCAGGGTTGAAATTGTTATAATTTTCACTAAATATATTCTATTCTAATCCGCTGCATATCACTACGACCTTTGGGGAAATTTTTTTGTTAAGTGTAAATGAAAAAAAATGAGATATAAAATGAAAACCGGGTCTTGTGGGTGTTTAAGGGCCATCAACACTAAATTCTAAAGATGACACCACATGACGGTGCCAGCTGGAGAGCGCGCCGACCGACTCAACACTAGCGTCGATACATCAGAATCCAGCGCAGAGACGACGCAATTCAGATGATTGCGGACACATGTGTCTTAAGAGCATTCAATCCGCCAAAAAACACACGGACTGACTTCAGCGAATTATGTAAACGAGCAGATATTTTCGATCTATTCGCCCGAACATTGCTTTATTCCGATGTGCAATGATATGTCACATGAAATAAACCACCATAAGAAGGTGAATGAGGTAAATGTTCATTAACCAACATCCTTCGAATATTTAAGAACTGTCAACGGCCAATTGCACAATACATATCACGACGCGTGATCGCAAACTGAAATTGCTGGAAGACGACAATCATTGGGACATTACGCTTCCAGATGCAGCATTCGCTTTTTTCACCACGACAAATCCGTCAATTGTTCGCCATTTTGTTTACGACGTACATTCCGGCACAATTATCGAATCTGTAAGGCACAGGTAAAACATTCCTCATTTCGACAATACTTGCAAGCATTAGCCATTGCATTTTCAGGCATTGCTGCCACATTATTGGATGGTGACACATTCAGCGCTCAAGCTGCCCTTGGTTATTCATAATAATGAAAATGCAGTGTGCAACGTCAAAAAATGATCCAGTATGGCATGATTTGAATGGTAATACCCGTCTTTTCGGTTTTGCCATATTGTTGTTATCCGGTGATTTTCGGCACAGATTACCTGTTATTCCACGTTCTACGTATGCGGATAAGTTTAATGCACGTGTGAAATTATTAGGTTTGTGGCGAAATGCACAGACATTATGCGGTTAACCATAATTATGCTTGTACAATTATTTGCAAAACGGTGCTTCAGCAGACACATTCTTCAAACAATTGCTGGATAATGGTGATGGTAAAAGTTGGTTGCGTGAAGACACGCAATTAATTAAACTGCCATATAATTTCTGCAACATCGGTGCTTCGAAAAATGTTTTTTTTTATTTACTCAATATTATAACTGATTCAGAGATCATCTAGTAATTTATCTAGCTTAAATTATTTTCTCGGCTTAGGATGAGTAACCTTGCCTATTCGTTACTCATTTTACAATAATTTGGAGTCTCCTCGCTTCATTAGTGGTGTCCAACATATGACGGATATTTGCATTTTCATGTCGAGATAATCGCTGTAACACATACTAATTGCTTGTTTTTTTATTCCATCTTGAAGTCCCTATGAAGGTTGTGTTCCTAATGTACCATGATAAATTCACAATCTCCCGCAGCACTTTATTTTGTAAGCATTTTATTATTTGCACATTGTTTTTGATGGCACAACCCTAAAGTTGGATACCATAGGTCCATACTGGTTTTAGCATTTGCCTGTATATAAGCAATTTGTTGTGTGTTGATAGCTCAGAATTTATACCCACGAGCTAGTACATTTTCGAATATTTGATGTGTTCTTTCCGCCTTATTAGCTTAGCATCGAGAGTCATCCCAAGGTATTTAGCTGTATTTGAATATATAATTTGGTTTGAGTTGAGCACCATGGGAATACGTCACACCATTTAATAAGATGCGAAATTTTTTAGTCTAGTTGTTCACGGTGTTAATTGCATTTTGAAGTTTGTTTCATTCTACATCAACCACACGTGTCTCAGTGAACGAGCGATTTTGGCAGATAAAAATTTCGATGTTGATCAAATTAATTTCCAAATACAACAAACATTGCCCGGCAAATTGATGTCATTTAAATCTGTGATTGTTGTATACGTCCCTGTCAATTACCCCACCGAATTCCTAAATTCGTCGATTTACCTGGATTACCACAACATAATCAGCGCTTGAAAATGTGTTCACCAAATAACCAATGATCACACGAATTATGGGAAATCTTATAGAAGCGACAATATTAAATGGTAAATTCAAAGGAGAGAATGTAGTGCTACCACGCATTCCAATGATACCTTCATGATAGAAAATTATTCGTTCGTCCTTTGCAATGACCATAAATAAGACGCAAGGCCAAACAATGGCCATTTATGTGGATTGAATCTGGAAAATCCATGTTTCTCACATGGACAACTGGACGTTGCTGGTCCATGGGTCGGCAAACCGTTAGACCTGTACATTTATACGCTGCAGAAGATGAAATAACCAAAAATATTGTACACACATTAGTATTAAGATAAATTCATTTCAACATTATTACTTAGGTTAAATTTCATGGATCAGCAACATTCATTATTTAGATCTAAGAGATCCACTTTTCTTAATTTTGTTCTTCGTCATCTTATTACATTTATGTATTAGCGATATTTCAATTATACTGTATAAAAGATTTTATTTCAAGAAATATATTTTGGTAGTGAAGTATGTGGCAGGACAACGCCTCCACACCTAGTCCACTAGTTATAGAAATAAAATTGAAGGGTTTTCAGTCTTAGCCTCTCTAAAATATTTAAAATGAATTACAAACTCTGCTGGTTTTAATACTAGCGCTAGAAATTTGAAACATTCAAAATTTTCGAGAGTAAAGCCCGAGTTTAACATGTATGTACAGCTGGCCCAAATTTCAGTGCAAAAAAATGCGAAGCCAACTCTAAAATTACGATTTCTAAAATATTAAAAGTGTTTTTCATAGTCGGCCCAAAATGTACTATAACAAAAGTTAAAACTGTCTCACCAGTTATATCTAATACTCTAAACCCACCCCCCCCATTCTTTATGACATGTTAAATAATAAACAAAATAAAAAAAAAGTTACAAATTTAAATTAAAGGCAAACTAATCAAGCATAATCAAAAACTAAACAACTCGAAAAAATCGATTCGATTCATTCAAAAATACAAATTCATTTCTGTAATTTCAAAGTTCCTAAAACGATGCCATTTTGTCTTCCTATTAGTTCTGGTCCTAATCCATACCATTGCTTTGGAGCGAGCAATTCTAGCGAATTTCGAGGCCATTACAAAACCTAAAAGTTATAGAGTATTTATTGATGTATAATTGGACCAGATATGGTCACGAGAGCCATGTTATAATCGCACGCCGAACGCAATAGTGTAGGTTGGGATCAAAACTATTCAAACAATTTAATGGCATCGCGGCCAATACCAAAACTAAAAAGTTATACAGTGATAATTGCCGTTCACCTATATTTGAACCATATATGGTCACGTGAACCTTGTTAGAATCGCATGAATCGACACATTGGTTTAGATAAGGACCAGAAGTAATATATTACAATTGTACTTGTATATCGCAATATTTTATTTTATATCATGATGGCTTAAAAGTGTTGCCAGCGTTGATTTTTTTTTTTTGGGATATAATATTGGACCAACTTCATATAGCGGATTTTAGCTTAAAATCAGTATCGTGTTCGTCCATCTTACGCTTAAAATATTGTCATGCAATCTCTTCAACGCTAGCTACTAGTCGAATAGTATAAAGTTAGCCGTTTACAGCTATTACCACATTCGCAACTGTTTGTATCGTGATTGACCAAATCTATGCAGAAACTGCTAATTTTCATAGCATTTGCGTAAACGGGGCACTTAGGGAAATTTTATTCAACAGTTTTTCTGCTATTTTAGACATGTAACTACAAATAGTTCTGCCGTCACTTAATCTTGTCAAGTTGGTAGGGACGCTTTTAGAATATTAATTTTTAGCTTTCTCAGGTCGAATACCTTATTTGATTTCTTATAATATGAACGTATCCGTAACTAACGTCTTGCCGTTTCCTTATTATGTAGCTAATTAATTGTTTATTCATCATTATATCGATTGGAATGACTCTAGCTAAGACAGCAATCGCTTTGGTTGAGACTGTCCTATACTCTTTAGTTACCTAGAAGAATCGTCCTTTGTGCGCTCATAAGTGTTCTTCGATGGTGGCAGATTATACTTTCGGCCCTTTCAACGCCGCTATAAGTCGTGGAAGCGACACATCTTTTACGTGTTCGTCGATTAGTGTAATAAAACTCCGACCTGTTTGTTCGATGTAGAATGTTCTAATGAACCGGTTGCAAAGGGTCAACCACAAACTGAATTAGCCGGCATTTATTATATAAGACAGATTTCCGAACAAACGAAAAGTTTTGGACAACGAAAAAAATTACAGCACATTTGAAACCAAACACCAAAAAGCTGCAATCAATTATTCAGTTTACTAAAAAAATCTCGGTATGTGCTTCAGTTTCAGTTGAATATTAATATATTCCTGATGGAACTCTTGACAACTTTGGTCTTATTTATATTTTTTGAAAGTGCACGGTGAATAACGTGTGTAATTTTAGTACTTTCTATAGGCCTCAAAATGCATCCATCGAAAGTACAGCATTAATTTGGAATGCAGTAACTTAAATTAACTTTTTAATTTGGTCATTAACTCTCAATTTACGAAAAACTGTACCAATTAATCACTAATCTCAAGAACATAGATTACATGCTTTATGCATACATAGATATAGTAGATACATACATACACACACTAAATATAAATGTATTTTTAAATATTTAATGAAAAGTTTGGTGCTGTGAACTTTTTATTTATATTTATTTTGTTTCCATGTCCTTGGTAAACAAAACAAAGTAAAAAAAATTGTGGTGTGTGTAAGTTTCCACAAAAAAAAAATCATTATGTTGTTCTACGTAACACATTTTCCTGTTACATAGGCATAGAGTATATAATACAAAGCAGCATACAACATAATATTTTGAATATTTAAATTTTATTATTTTAATTGCGTTCCCAAAAAATCATACATAATTAATAAGATCATAAATTTACGTATGTCACGAAATGTGTGCGTTTTTGTTTACCTATATGACATACAAGTATACAGAGTGTCCCCGAGTTGGACGATCAAACGAAGCAGGGTGATAGGTGAGCTCATCTCAAAAACAGCTAAGTAAAGTTTTATCGAATTGCTGATAGTATTTTTTAGTGAGATCACACGCGCACTCACAAAAAAATTAAATTTAAAAAACTAAGAGTTCTTGTGTTTAAATTCCTATTTTAATAAAACATAGAAGAGTGTGCTGTATTCTCTTCTGTCAAATAAAAACAATGGTTTTGTAAAGTCTCGTTGATTCCCAAAAAAATGTTGTTAATGTTTAAGTGATGCCAGCGGGAAAACAATGTACTACAGAAAGTTGACCCTTTATCAGAAAAATATGCAACACTAATACAGGTTTTAAAATGATATCACACTCCGAACTATTCACAACAGAATGTTTTTTATCAATTTTTCTCACAAAGGAAGTCGAATTTGGCAAATTGCAAACTCAAGTATAACAATTTTTTTTTTAACAAATCTAGTAACCCGGATTAAACAAAATTTTTGGTATAAAAAGAAAAACATTTTGACATTCATGTAAGTGGTTCCGTTCATACTTACTCGAACGTTTATAATTAAAATGTCAATAAGAATTGTCACGGTCCACGTTGCATCGTATTTTAAAATGATATCGGCTGCACCCTTACCATGTGCAACTATACAAAACATTTTACCTGCTGACCATGAAAAAAAAATGCAAATTTGTCAAGAAATGCTGCGTCGATGCGAAGAAAATTCGCAGTTTTTTAACAATATTATATGGAGTGGCGAAACATGGGGAAGGAGGATATTCAATATCCATTATTTGCACTATTGGGCCCGTGTAAATCTAAAAAAGTGCGTCGTAGTTGGTTTCAACACTAATTTGAGGTGAACATTTGGGTGGTAATAATCGACGAAAAATTGATTGGTCCATTTGAACTACCACGTCGGATCAAGGGGGAAGTCTATCTAAGTTTTCTACAAAATGACTTGGATGAATTACTTGATGACGTTTCTCTAGAAACCCGTAGAAATATATGGCTGCAACATAATAGAGCTCCCCCTCACCATACAACCAGACAACACCTGAACGTAAATTATCCAAGTCGCTTGATTGGAAGGGAAGGGTCCATTGCATGGCCACCGGGGTCTCCTCATCTAAATCCCTTAGACTTTTTTCTGTGGAGTTATTATAGAAATCTGGTTTATGAAAGAGTAAACCATGCCGTTAAGGAAATTCGGCAACGTATAATATTTTTTGCACTTCACACTCACAATTTTGCAAATGATATTGTAGAATAAATTCAAATATTTTTAAAACAAATACGAGTACAAGTTTTAATATTTCAAGTTCAAATTTTTGCAAAACTAATTCAGTGCTCCCAATTCTTTACCCATTACGTTGGGTTTGGGTATGGTAAATGGAAATAGGATTCTTAAATGTTTTTTTATAAGAATTTCTGGAATATAGCAGCCTGGGACAGAACTCGGCCATTTCTTAACCGATATTTATGGAATTTTGTATATTGGATGGAGATTAGATTCTCAAATGATTTTTAGAAGAAGTTCAGGAAAATGGCCACCTAGAACGGAGTTTGACCATTTCCTAACTAATATTGATGAGATTTTGTATGTTGGATGAAAATGAGATTCTTTAATAATTTTTGGATGAAGTTCTGGAATGTCGTGTCCTGGGACGGAACTCGGTAATTTAAACTAAGGCTACCGGTAAGGCTGGTTGCCTTAACATTTATCACCATTGCATTCTCATGTAATTAGTGGGTTGAGCTGCAGGCCAACTAGTTAGTCTCACAAAAAATCACATTACAAAATTTACACAAAGTACTCGATAAATGTATAGCATATTTAGCAACAATGGCATGGACTATGATGTCATCTAAGACCTTGGGATCTCCAGAACCTTTCGAACCAAGCTAAAATTTACAATTTTGATGCACTTGCAATACAAGAGCATAAATGGTCTGGTATTTAATTACATAAAACAACCAATGATTATACTCTCCACTACAGCAATAATCAGGAAAGATGAAATATAGAATTCAGTTTCTCGTCCCCTGGCGAATACAGCAGTTTATCATTTTATTATCGGTTAAGTAATTTATAGCCGTGTCCCGTTCTAGGTGGTTATATTAAAACACCTTCTAGAAACCCTTAATGAATCTCATTTCCATTACACAAATCCAATTCCATCGTAATCCAAGGTGGCCATATTCCAGAACTTCTTCTATAAACCATTTAAGAATCCTGTTTTCATCCAACAAACTCAATTACAATATAATCGATTATAGAATGGTCGAGTTCGAGGCAGCTTTTTTCATAAGATCTTCAATAACATTTTAGAATCCCATTTCAATCCAATATATCCAATCTCATCATAATCAGTTAAAAAATGGCCGAGGTTTGCCCCAGATGGCCATATTCCAGATATTTTTCCAATAATTATTTGAGAATCCCATTTCCATGTACCATACAAAATCCCAACGTAATCGGTTAAGAAAATTGGAAGCACTGAATTTGTTTTGCAAAAATTTGATTTTGGCGGCCAAATTCCGCCCCAGATGGCCATATTCCAGAACTTTTTCCAAAAATTATGTCAGAATCACATTTTCATCCACCATATCCAATCCCAATATAATCGATTAAGAATTGGAAGCACTGAATTTGTTTTGCATAAATTTGATCTTGGCGGCCGAGTTCCGCCCCAGAAAGCCATTTTCCAGAACTTTTTCCAAAAATTATTTAAGAATTCTATTTCCATCCACCATACTTAATCCTAACGTAATGGGTTAAGAAAATTGGAAGCACTGAATTTGTTTTGCAAGAATTTAATTTTGACGCCCGATTTCCGCCCCACAAGGCCATATTCCAAAACTTTTTCAAAAATTATTTCAGAATCCTATTTCCATCCACCATACCCAATCTCGAAATAATCGGTTAAGAATTGGAAGCACTGAATTTATTTTGAAAAAAATGGATTTTGGCGGCCAAATTCTGCCCCAGACGGCCATATTCCAGAACTTTTTCCAAAAATTATTTCAGAATCACATTTCCATCCACCATACCCAATCCCAATATAATCGATTAAGAATTGGAAGCACTGAATTTGTTTTGCAAAAATTTGATTTTGGCGGCCAAATTCCGCCCCAGATGGCCATATTCCAGAACTTTTTCCAAAAATTATTTCAGAATCACATTTCCATCCACCATACCCAATCCCAATATAATCGATTAAGAATTGGAAGCACTGAATTTGTTTTGCATAAATTTGATCTTGGCGGCCGAGTTCCGCCCCAGAAAGCCATTTTCCAGAACTTTTTCCAAAAATTATTTAAGAATTCTATTTCCATCCACCATACTTAATCCCAACGTAATGGGTTAAGAAAATTGGAAGCACTGAATTTGTTTTGCAAGAATTTAATTTTGACGCCCGAGTTCCGCCCCACAAGGCCATATTCCAGAACTTTTTCCAAAAATTATTTAAGAATCCTATTTCCATTCGCCATACCCAATCTCGACATAATCGGTTAAGAATTGGGATTTGTTTTGCAAAAAGTAAATTTTGAATTGTAAAAATTTACGAACTTGAAATATTAAAACTTGAATTTGTTTTAAAAATACAGTAAACGCTTGATTTAACGGACCCCGATTTAACGGACGCTCGATTTAACGGACCTCGATGTAACGGACGCTCAATTTAACGAACAATTTTTTATTTTACATTTTTTGGATACCGATTATAATGGGATTGGATATGTTGGATAGAAATGGGATTCTTAAATAATTTTGGGAAGAATTTTTGGAATATAGCCACTTGGGATGGAACTCAGCCATTTCTTAACCGATTATGATCGGATTGGGTATGTTGGATGGGAGTGGAATTCTTAAATGATTTTTGGAAGAAGTTCTGGAATATGGCTACCTGGGGTGGAACTCAGCCATTTCTTAACGGATTATGATTGGATTGGGTATGCTGGATGGAAATGGGATTTTTAAAAGATTTTGGCAAGGAATTCTGAAATATTGCCACCTGGGACGAAACTCAGTCATTTCTTAACCGATTATGATGGGATTGGGTATGCTGGATGGAAATGGAATTCTTAAATGATTTTTGGAAGAAATTATGAAATATGGCCACCTGGGGCGCAACTCAGCCATTTTTAACCGATTATGATCGGATTGGGTATGCTGGATGTGAGTGGGAATCTTAATTGATTTTGGGAAGAAGTTCTGGAATATAGCCACCTGGGACGGAACTCAGCCATTTCGTAACCGATTATGATCGGATTTGGTATGTTGGATGGGAATAGGATTCTTAAATGATTTTGGGAAGAAGTTCTGGAATATGGCCACCTGGGACGGAACTCAGCCGATTAAGCCGATTAGTCCTCTTAACCGATTATGATGGGATTGGGTATGTTGGATGGGAGTGTAATTTTTAAATTAGTTTGGGAAGAAGTTCTGGAATATGGCCATTTGGGACGGAACTCAGCCATTTCTTAATCGATTGTGGTCGGATTGAGTATGTTGGATGGAATTGGGATTCTTAAATGATTTTTTTAAGAAATTCTGGAATATGGCCACGAAACTCGTTATGCAGAAGGCCTTTTTCTCGAAGCAAGACTGAACATCTGCAATACTGAACATCTATCACCAGTACGTAACTACTCGAACACCAACCACTCACGGAATCGGTAGGTTGAGCGGCAGGCCAACTTCATACTTATCAACAACTATTCTTATCAACAACGACCTCGAAAACTGTTCAGTGGAACATGGAATATGATGCTTTCTAAGACCATGCAATCTTCAGAACCTTTCGAACCAAGCAAAAATGTACACCTTTGAGGTACTTGCATTACTCGAACTTTATTCATATTGCGATATTCCAGAAATTTTTCCAAAAACTATTTAGTAATCTCATTTCACCCACAATGTCTAATTTCTGTCCTTGTTTGTCATTTCCAGAACTTCTTCCAAAAAACATTTAAAAATCCCATTTCCATCAAGCATACCCAATCCCATCATTATCGGCTAAGAAATGCCTAAGTTCCGTCCCAAATGGCCATATTTCAGAACTTCCTCCTAAAACCTGTTTTTGAATCTCAGTTTCATCCAACAAACAAAATCCCATCATAGTCGGTTTAGTATTGGTCGCGTTCCGTTTCAGGTAGTCTAATTCCAGAACTCCTTCCAAAAATCAATTAAGAATGCCATTTCCATCTAGCATATACCCAATCCCATCATAATCGGTTAAGAATTGATCGTGTTCTGTCCCTAGTGGCCATATTTCAGAATTACTTCAAAAAATCGTTTAAGAATCCCATGTCCATCCAACATACCCAATCCGATCATAATCGGTTAAGAAATGGCTGAGCTCCGTCCCAGGTGGCCATATTCCAGAACTTCTTCCCAAAATCAATTAAGAATCCCATTTCCATCCAGCATAAACAATCCCAACATAATCGGCTAAGAAATGCCTGACTTTCCCAGATTAAATGCGATCGAATCGATTAAATTAAAAAACATTCGGATTTAATGGCCATTCGGATTTAACGGACACCCCCAATTAGTCCGTTTAATCGAGCGTTTACTGTATTTGAATTTATTCTACATTTAATTAAAGTTACTTTGAAAAAATACGAATTTGCTTTGCAAAACAACTAAAAAAATTGAATATCATTTGCAAAATTGTGAATTTGAAGTGCAAAACGTGTATTAAAAGTAACGAACGTGCGTTTCGACGAATTAAGCAAAATTTTGTACGACGATGCCGATTATGTGTTTTAGCAAATGGTGGGCACTTCGACCACTTATTTTAATATTTATTTATTTAAAAATAATTTATTTGATTCATTTTGTTTTATTTCTGACAAAGCATCGGATTTAGAATTCGAAATTTTGGTAAGTGCATTTTTTAATAAATACAACTTCCTTTGTGATAAAAATTGTTAAAAAACGTTATGGTTTGAATAGCCAGGTCATATTAAAATCTGCGTTAATGTCGCATATTTTTCTGAAAGTGTTCTGTAGTACGTTATTTTCTCGCTGGCGTCAATTAAACATCAACAACAAAATTTTGAGAAACAAAGGGCTTTGCAAAACCAGTGTTTTATTTGACAGAACTCTTGTTTTTTTAATTCATTTTTTGGTGGGTGCGCAAGCGGCTTCTCTAAAAACACTAAAAGTTGCATAACGTTGGCACCATCAACAATTAGAAAAAACTTTACTTGGCTGTTTTTGTTGGAAATGAGCTCCCCTATCACTCTGTTTCGTTTGAACGTCCAATTCTGGGACACCATGTATATAGAAAACAAACAGCACACCAAACCAGCTTAAACCATTTCGTGTTTAGGTGTGAGAGCTTTTCACAACAAAAAAAAACAAAAAATAAAAATGAAAACAAAAAAGGTTTTGT
Organism: Nephrotoma guestfalica; assembly: GCA_963691935.1. Classification (NCBI taxonomy): domain Eukaryota; kingdom Metazoa; phylum Arthropoda; class Insecta; order Diptera; family Tipulidae; genus Nephrotoma; species Nephrotoma guestfalica. Next base: position 44,426,816 of record OY829913.1, on the reverse strand, counting down.
GGTTTAATCCAATTACTGTAATATTTATGTGCGTTACTGATTTTTTCCAACCCAACTATATATTTACAAACAAACAATGAGCTAAATTATTATATTTCCTTATTTTACCATCAACAGTAACCACCAGGCGAAACACCAAAACGATATGAAAAAATACAGATTAAGAAAACCAAGAAAACTGTATTAAACTGATAAAATGAAATGGAAAAGTTATGAATAAAAAATTAATTTTTTTTTCGGTTAAAATTTATTATTTATCTATCCCTCTCGTACACTCCTCTCTCCCTCTTTATATCTCAATCTCAAAAAGTCATTAAAATTATATTAAAGTCGCAAAAAATTAAAACACTTTAGGGTATGAATAAAACCTCTTGACTTAGATCACCGGCATACGGGACGACGGTCATTGATGCTTAAAGCGTTGATAACACACGAAAAAATTTAATTAATGATTTTCAAAAGTATTTTTGACTTTTTATTAATTTTATACGTTTTGTTTGGATAAATTATGATTAATTCATTTCGTGTTGGACTGGTTAGGAGCGAACGCGTACTTTTATGATAATTTTAGACTGATTTTCGTTTGTTGAATTTGGATGTAAAAGTTTTGTAATTAGAATCCGATTTTATAATTATTGTCTTTTCTGTCGCTCAATCATGGGGAGGCACATTTACTCGTAATTATTATTGACTAAGGATAATGATGAAAATTTGGTTAACAAATTGTAAAGGTACAGCGTAAAGGTTATCATTTGAATTTTTACTTAATTTTATTAACATTTTTGTGCTCGTCGCAACCTAAATAAATACTTGATATCGCAGTGTTTGACGTAAAATGACATAAAATAGCCTGCGCAATATCGATGACCAAACATAAAGCATGCTACTTTCGGCCTACAATTCTATTTCGATTAGCTGATGTATGATTTGTCGAAAACCAGACAAGATATACAAGAAATACATCCCGGTGTTCAACATGAGTTTTCAGAGCTTTGAGAGCGATAAATTATTCTTTGTTTCGAGCTGGTCCATCTCAAAACTGGTTCAAATTAATGTGTGAAACTTTTGAAATGTTACGTTTCAAGAGCTGTAAAATAAAAAAGGCTATCTCATTGAACAAAATTCTATCTAGGCTAAAATATAACAAGCAGTGGGCCTAACTCTTATATGGGCGATGAAATTATCCTTTATGGCACCCAGTTTTATCTGTATACGATCGGTGTTTTTTGTAACGATTTGGAAAAACGCAAAGAAATCAATAATGGGAATATAAAATGTTATCGTACTGTGTATTTGCTGTGGTACAGTGTGCGGATAAAGCGAGAAAATTTTTATTTTTTGTGTATTTTCAATTTTCATATTTTTTTATGACTCTCATTATTGTAATTTTTTCGGTTATTTATATTTCTATCAAAACATTTTTTTTTTACAAAATAAGATAAATATTCAAATAAAAATTATGAATAAAAGAAATTGAAAGAAATCTGTACACAATGAGAAGAACAACTAAAAACGAAATCGATTGGCTTGTAGAAAAACACATTTTGAACTCCTTATCAGGAGGATATTTTTTTATTGCATCCTTAGAAAATATACGTACATGCACACATACATACAAAACATAAAATAAAAGGAACCACAAGTATTGAAGAATTTATTTATCGAATAAATAAAATCTTGAAGAGAAGAATAATAAAATAAATAATAAAATTTAACGTAAGACGAATGAATATTGGAAAGAATTTTTTTTCTTATTGGTGCTGCTGCTGCTGCCCTTCTTATCTTGTCTGAATTTACATTGGATTTTTTACTGTTACGTTGATATTGTTATTGTTGATGTTCCACATCGTTTGCATATTTGTTATTCAAAATTTGTAACAATTTTCATTTTTTGTTTGTTTGTGAGCTTTTCTTATTTTTCGTTAAGTCGTTTCAGAAAAAATAAGTTAGAAAATACACGCACACATCATGATTGTCTCATCTCTTTTTTTTTTTCATTTTATTAAAAGAAATATTATAAGACGATGGTCGTGACGTGGGATACCAATTGATGGTGAAAACAAATCTTAAGATATATCAAAATAATAATTTTTTTGTTATTCGTATTGATTCCAACAACAGTCGTTCGCGCGCGCATTTACGACTAAGATAAGATATTGATGAACGATTTCTTTAAAAATAAATATTAGACTTTACGTTATTTGTTGTTTTGTCAGAGGTCTTTATGAGTGTTGTACGTAGGGATTATACGAATCGCATTATTTTCGATTTTTGATGCTTAGAATATTTAACTTGACTAGGTTTGATGTAGCACAACATACGTCAGATATAACAAAATAATAAAATTTCAATCATATATTATAATTTATTATGTCTTACATTCAAAACAAAATTAATTTTGAAATAAAATTGTTTTCTCAGATAATATTTTAATACTTTAGGGTTCATTCTATTATAGGACAATTATTTTTCTCACCCCCTAAATATCCGATTTGAATTTGTAACATAACCATAGAAAAGTTGGTTAGCAGTCTCCACGAAATAAAATAAAACGAATTCCAGTGTTGGAAAGTAGACAAATTTAGTAGACAAGACTTCTATGCGTCCGAGCGATACAATTGAGATTTAAGCTCAAAAACCATTAATTTACTCAAACTATCGATATTGGATTGGTTTGGATTTGACCGAGTATATTAAATGTGACGTACTAACATCTTCACATTGGATTAGTTTCATTAGACTTTTATGCGTCCGAGCGATACAATTGAGCTTTAAGCTCAAAAAATCATTACTTTCAACTACAGCCCGTAATATAAAAGGTTCAGATTAGAGCAAATATTTATTAAATGTGACGTACTAGCATTTTCACATTGGATTAATTTCATTAGACTTTTAGGCGTCCGAGTAACATAATTGAGCTTTAAGCTCAAAAAATCATTAATATCATCTACAGCCCGTAATATAAAAGGTTCGGATTAGGGCGAGTATTTATTAAATGTGACGTACTAACATCTTCACATTAGATTAGTTTCATTAGACTTCTATGCGTCCGAGTGGCTCAATTGAGCTTTAAGCTCAAAAAATCAATACTTTCAACTACAGCCCGTAATATAAAAGGATCGGATTAGGGCGAGTATTTGTTAAATGTGACGTACTAACATCTTCACATTGGATTAGTTTCGTCAGACTTCTTTGCGTCCGAGCGATACAATTGAGCTTTAAGCTCAAAAAATCATTAATTTCATCTACAACCCGTAATATAAAAGGTTCGGATTAGAGCGAGTATTTATTAAATGTGACGTACTAGCATTTTCACATTGGATTAATTTCATTAGACTTTTATGCGCCCGAGCGACACAATTGAGCTTTAAGCTCAAAAAATCATTTTGTTACTCAAACTATCGATACTTGATCACATCTACAGCCCGTATTATAAAAGGTTCGGATTAGACCGAGTGTTTACTAAATGTGGAGTATTTATTAAACAAGCACTCGACTTTGGTGGTAACTACGTGTGACATTTTAGTTGCTGGTTGCTTGGTTTTGAGGTTATGCAGCTTTCTTATATATCACATCTTTGATGAAGAAACCTGAAGATATTTTCCACACTCGATAAATATGCCAACTAAAAGTAACGCCTACACCTACCTTAACTCATCGTCAATCTTGTTAAGCAGTAAATGTAGAATCCAAGGATTGGCTGATTTAAAACTAACTGTTAACTGTTAACTGATCCCATGCTTCGACATAATTTGCATTGTAATTAAGATTCATGAAATGTGCAGCATTTCCTCTAAAAAGACCTTTAAACAATTGGAATTTATGTACGCGTGATATGTAGTCGTTATTGTGCACAGTAGCCTCAAACATATCGTTAATTGAGGGCCATTGTGTATAATTTCCGTCGAACGGCGGTATATTAATTTTTGACAGCATAGGTACGTACTCATTGACTTGTTTATGCAAGGATTCGAAGTTGAGCCTTTTTTTATATTAAAATTACTCACACAATTACAGTACTGTACACTGACATGGACGGTGGGTCGGCGCTGAATACGGCACTCCAACAAAGGGTCTTAATTGTGCTTATTAACATCACCGATCGTAATCGATGACGAAAATTCACTTTGCATCCAGCCTCTGATGGGATTCGAATCCAGTACCTCCCAGTTCAAGTAGCGAAGCTTTAACCACTACAAAACTTTTCCGGTTTTTGTCCTTTTAGTTCACGATCCATAGCGGCTTGAGCATTAACATTTTTGGTTTGTTGCGGCAACAAAAGCAGTTGATCTTGGATGGCGTAAAATTCTTTCTACACCATGTCAGATTTCTAGAGCCTTCATTCGACCTGTTACATTCTCATCAATATTTTCAGCAAACGTCGAAGCCTTTGTCATGGAACCCAAGATGCGACCACGGTTCTGCACAAGTAAAGCAGCCTTTATTTTGTTACGACTCCGTGAGGGGTTCATAACATAATTTGATTTAAATTTTGAATTTTTGGGTTTTGAATTTCGTTGCAATCGAATCTATGGTTTGGCATTAATAATAAAGTGTTGTTTTATTGTGAATTAGCCTTAGCCTTCTGTATCCATCTACATTGTATTACGTAGACTTCGATTAGACCAGCCATGTGAGAGCGCGACTAATATGTACGCCGTGTGCGGGTGTGCAACAGCGAATATATAGAGGAATACTTTTGTTGTGTTTTTCTCGTTTTGTTGTGTCAGTAGTTTATGCGTGGTGAGAGTGAGTAGGGGAGTGACGTACACAGAAAAACAAATCTAAAAAGCACACCAACGGAAAATATTCATCTAGATTTTTTTGGTATGAGAATTCGGAGTTAGCGTCCAGTGTTGATTGTAATAAGTCGAGTAACTTTTTTTGAAGAAAAAGACGCCCAACATTATTTGCAGTTTACGGCGGAAAGACGCCTACCGCCAACCATTACAGCGGCCTATCCAGGCCAAATTTATTAACGGCGGGAAGATTTTGGCAATCCAGGATGCAGTAACCCTCAACCTCAACGTCAATGAGGTCAAAAGGAACCGATTTTTTTTATTTAATTTTTTTAATAAAAATTTTAATTTTTTATTTTTATTTTTATTTTTATTTTCAATTTTCAATTTATCAAATTTTGTATTCAATATAGTTATATTGTGTAATCGAGCCCCATAACGGTTGCTTGGTTGCAAAAAAACACATTTCAGCATTGAAATCTATAAATTTTGATTCGTCTTTAAAGTAGGTAGCGAAAATTCTAAATTTTTAAAAATTAAATATTTTCTTGTTCACGCATCTTTTAATTAAACTGTTATTTTCAATTGTTTAGGTCATAAGGGTTAAACATATTAGAAGGGGGTCAAATTAAAATCATGGCGACTATCAGCTTCTTCTCTTAGATTCAAGATTCTAATTTTTTTTTGAAAAAAAAAACATTTTGTCGTAAGAATTCATACAATTTTTCATTTCGGAGATATTAGGTACTTATATTTTTATTGCCTGTGTTTCCAATGGATCAGTTCACAATGACAGGAAGACCAAGGCTATCAGAAGAAGAGCACGTTGATGCAAAGAAACGAACAATGGAAAAAAAAGACTGCGGCGGCAAATCAAACTAACGTTGAAAGGCAATTGAATAACGCGATTAAATGTATATTGCCGTTTCCGTGGCCAAACTTTTTACCCACTGCTGCAAAAAAAGAGATGTTGTGTTAGCCCCTATTTTAATTTCAACAAAAATTCAGGTTCTTATGGTTAAGAAACATAAACATTGAAAAAACTTCTTCGAGACTGTTCGATCAATAAACAGTTCGTTGGCATTTGCATCTATGGGTGCGAACATAGTCCCACCTCCAGAATATGGTCCGTATTGCCTACGAATTAATGGACAAATTTACCAGTGGTGAGTTGGGACATTATACCCTGAAAATGGAGATCAACGCAAATTTGCTCAATTTTACATTTTTGAAGCAAACGAGGCATATGAGCAGCGCATGGGAGTCAGTGAAAATGCTAAGTGTAACCCGCAACTAATGCAAGAGTTGAGTTCCTTAATTGCCACCATAAATCTATTCGCACAAGTATATATTTAAAATTCGTTTTGAGGTAGAACGGTTCAGACCAGCCTTCGATTTCAATGGTGATAATGCAAGATCGAAAATTTGATCAACGACGATATAATTCTCCGAGATCTAATGAAGTTGCTTTTATTTTTCAAAATGATAATGGATAGCCTCCACTTGAACGAGATCTGTTAATTTGTTGTCGAGAATCAGTGAATCGGTGTACTTGATCCGAATTTAGAAAGAACGATATTTCCATTGTTTTTCTCACTTGATGATCAAAGTTGGGGTGTTGGTTTGCCTCTTTTTCAACCGTCAACCCTTTCAATTATAAGAAACCGACAATCTGTAAATCCACAAACTCGAGTTACTCAAATGCAGTATTATGTTATCGACTTTCTATTCGGGATAAGTTTAATCCCTTTTTATGTGGCGGAAAACTAACACAACAATATTTTGTTGATGCGTATATTAAAACAGAAGCAAAACGTCTCAATTATGTTCGACAAACTCAAAAAAAAACTCGATGCGGAAAAATACAGTGGCCTTATGGATTACTTGCAAAGTGAAGCTATTAATCAATGTTTGGTCCCTGGAACAGCTATAATCCTTCCATCACCATTCCAAGGAAGCCCGAGAAATATGATCCAAAACTATCAAGATGCTATGGCTATTGTCCGTAAATGTGGCAAGCCGGACTATTTCATTACAATGACATGTAATCCGAAATGGAGTGAAATAAGTAACAATTTGTTGGAAGGTCAGTCTCGACTAGCAAGGGTCTTCAAATTAAAGCTCCAAGAATTGCTCGATGACATTTCGAGAAAGCATGTTTTCGGAGTCTCACTACCTCTTGCCCATATTCTCTTGATTGTCGGAAACGAAGATAAACCAAAAGATTCAGAAACCATTGATAAATTATTTTCGGCGGAAATTCCAGATATTGACGTTTATCCAAAGCTACATGCCATCATTACAAAATACATGATACCTGGTCCTTGTGGAGAGCACAACCCCAAATCACCTTGCATCACCTGGCATATGCAGCAAAAATTTCCCTAAAAGTTTTCAAGATGAATCGATAGTTAACTGTTATGGATGTCCAAAATACAAGCGAAGTGCTTGTGGCAGTACAATTATAAATGGTAAGACAGTGGATAATCCATGGATTGTCCCGTATAATCTACGTTTAAGCCTCAAATTTAACTGTCATATTAATGTCGAATGTTGTTCATCAATTCAAAGTATGAAGTAGTTATTTAAGTATCTCTACAAAGAATACGATTGCGAGATTAGAACGTATATGGAACGAACAGTCACACGTCATTGTGAGACTGCCAATCCACCTTCAAGATGATCAAACTGCCTTATTTATCGAACACAGCGAAGAAAGTGCTAATCGAGCTGCCAACAAAAACACAATGCTTACAGGATTTTTTAAACTAAATCAAACCGACGAAAATGCTCGACGATATTTATATCCCGACATCCCAAACCATTATGTATTTGACAAAATGATTGGTGCATGGAAACCCCGACAAAGATGTGGAAATATGACCATTGGTAGAATGTTTTCAATTAATATGACAGATATTGAAAGATTTCACGTCAGTTGCGAGATCTAAAGGGTGATTAAAGTTTAAGGGCCGATGTTGATTTTGAATAAAACACAAATTATTTAGGAAATTATTGTCAATTCTTTTTATTATGATAATATGGTATGGTTCAATTGTGTATGGAACAAAATATCGGCCAAATGGCCGCCGCGACCTCGGCGGCACACCTCCACCCGATGGTCTAAATTTTCGTTGACGCTAAGGCATAATTGAGGTTCTATGCCGTTAATGCGCCGAATTATCTCAACCTTTAGCTCTTGAATTGTTGCTGGCTTATCGACGTACACCTTTTCTTTCAAATAACCCCAAAGAAAGAAGTCCAACGGTGTCAAATCACATGATCTTGGCGGCCAATTGACATCGCCACCACGTGAGATAACACGGCCATTGAATTTGTCGCGCAAAAGAGCCATTGTTTCGTTAGCTGTGTGGCAAGTGGTACCGTCCTGTTGAAACCACATATCGTCCACATCCATATCTTCCAAATCGGGCCATAAAAAGTTCGTTATCATCTCACGATAGCGAACACCATTCACAGTAACTGCCTGACCGGCCTCATTTTGGAAAAGATACGGCCCGATGATGCCGCCAGCCCATAAACCGCACCAAACAGTCACTCTTTGTGGGTGCATTGGTTTTTCGACAATCACTCTTGGATTATGCTTCGCCCAAATGCGGCAATTCTGCTTATTGACGAATCCACTGAGGTGAAAATGTGCCTCATCACTGAAGATGATTTTCTTCGAAAATTGATCATCCACTGTTGTCATTTCTTGCCACCATTCTGACCATTGACGACGTTTGGAATGGTCAAGAGGCTTTAGTTCTGGAGTCAATTGCACCTTATAAGCGTGTAAATGCAAGCCTTCATGCATAATGTTCATCAACGATGAGCGTGAGAGATGCAATTGTTGGGCACGACGACGAGTTGAGGTGGACGGCTCTTCAGCCTCACTATCGCGAACAGCAGCAATATTTTCTGCTGTGCGAGCTGTACGAGCATGCACTGGTGTTTTAAAATCTCCTACAGACCCGGTTTGCTCAAATTTTTGCACGATTTTTCCGATTGTACGCACATTTGGACGATAAAATTGACCGAAAAAATCACGAAGTGCACAATATGCATTTTGATTTGAACGCCCATTTTCATAATATGCCTGAATAACTTTAACGCGTTGCTCGATTATGTATCTTTCCATGGTTCAAATTGAGTTAGTCTGATTGAGAAATGTCAAATTAAATGAAGAAAAAAACTTGACGTTTAGGTGTGGTTCACATTCAACGTCGGCCCATAAAATTTAACCAACCTTTATATGGATGTATTTGTGTTTTTGCATCCCCATCAAATGCTTTAGATTTGTTTACAAAGTTTGGAAAGGAGCTATGTGATGATTATGTTCACCACCATAGAGATCATACTGATGAATGCATAATTTGTGAGATGTTTGCTTTAAGAGATATTCAGGGAACTCTAAAATTACATGGCAAACAATATGTACTAACGTTGGACTACTAACTCCCCCTACTTATTTAGGAGAGCCGATACAATATTACGATGCACATATCCAGAAATAAATCGGAGAGGCTATGCAATGCACATTAAATCAAGAACAAAAAATAACTTTCCGAACCATAATGACAGCTTAACACGATTCGGGGAGAATCAAACATTGTGCTTGCAGAACATATCATTCCTAGTTTAAATTACCTGTGCCAATCGTAGACACCTCAACGTCCTCTATGCGAATGACATCTATTGACGCAGAATTAATTAGAAAAGCAATCTTCATTCGATGGGATGAATCTACAATGGCGCCTGGTGTTGCTATGATTTCTGTCGATAAGCTTTGTAAAGAAATAATGAAAAACCACAATCCATTTGGCGGTAGAACAATACTACTTGGTGGAGATTTTAGACAAACTTTACCTGTAATTGTACATGGTAGTCAGCCTGCAATTGTTAAAGTCAGCCTGCAATTGCTTAAAATTTCATGGTCTTTGGAAAAAGTTTAATGTTCTCATGCTTCAAAATAACGTACGTTCACTGGAACCACAATACAGTAATTGGTTACTTAAATCATACGATGAAATTTTAACTAACAATCATGGACTTGCCGAAGACTTAATTGAAATTCCGAGCAACCTTATTTGCAAAGGCTCTATAATAACAAGCAATTTTGGTGAAAAGCTGTCGCCAGTTGATGCCGTTGAAAGCTTTTCAAAAATGGCAATTTTATGTCCAAAAAATGCCGATGTGGACTTGATCAACGAAGAAGTGTTGACACGTTTTGTGGAAAGCCCCGTCACATATTATAGCATAAATTGAACTTAATAGTTGGAAGTATCATAATAGAATTCTATTAAGAAATCTTAATTCAAAGCGAGGTGTTTTAGTTGGAGCTCGATTAATTGTTCGACAGCTGAAACCAAATTTAATAATTGCCGACGTTTTAACGAGAAGTGCAGAAAAGAAAACTGTATTCGTTCCCAGAATTGAGCTGGCCCCGATCAACACACTTACCGTCTACTTTACGACGAAGACAATTTCCAATTAAATTGGCATTTTCAATGACTATCAACAAGTCTCAGGGACGGACATTAGAAAAAGTGGGTTTATTCTTAACGGAACCTGTGTTCGGCCATGGTCAATTATACGTAGCATTATCACGAGTCCGAAAATCCACGGATGTAAAAGCTAATATTTTAGATGGCTCCTAACAAGGGAACTTATTAGTGCAACATCATTATGGTCTCTTTCAGTTATTGTTTACGCCCATATTACGGGCTTTTCCCCTAGTATGCTAATAATTCTATAAGAGTGAAGCTTAAATGCTGCAAAAAAGCATGGTTTTTGTTCGCCTTCTAGTATTAGGCCGTATAATTTAATTAAGTTTTATATTATTTAACAAGACAATTTATAGTGAGCCCATACCTAGGATATAGATGGTTTCTATAAGAACATAATTTTCTGTGGGAAATCTCAATGTGGGACGATAAATTTAGTTTCCGACAATTGACCTTCTGGGAACAATAAAAATGTAACCGATGTATTATGTTTCTAAGAATCCATTAACAACCGTAAGATTGATAACAACAATATATGAAGTATTCTACGAAATAAACAAAATAAAAAGGAAACATTTTCCAAACTCAATTAGCACCTGGCAAATATACCTAAAACCTTGCAATTTATTTCAGTATATAAGAACACGTCTAACATATATGTAAACTAAATTAGATAAAATAATTCTAATCACTTACCTGGAAATTTATACAGAGATACTTGATTACAATTTATTTCAATTAATTGTGTATCATTTGGTAAATTTGTACATTGACACATTGAATTTAAAAGACATGAATATTGTTTATTTTGATGTAACATTAAATCTCGATTATCCATTTTCCATGAATTTGTTGATTTTATCCAAAATAACATTGAAATTGATATAACAAGAAGATAATTTGATTTATTTTTCCTTTCCATGTTTCCTCGTTCCTTCGCCGATCTTATGAAATAATGATTTGTGTGTGTGTGTGTGTGTTTCTTTGTGTGTGCTTCCTCGAAATCCAATCGTATACTGTACAGTAGTATACTGTTTGCTATCTTGTGCGTTTTCTCGTTTACTGGGAAAATCTGGAAAATACAAAAAAAATTCATCATGTAATACAAAAATTAGAACTTAATGTTTATAAATATATTTATACAAAAAATCTTTGTCCATTATTTGTGTGTTCTCCATAACCATTTGGGAAATAAGGGTACGTGTCGCAATTTACCAAAAACCAAATTCGTTTCAATTGAGTCGAGATAGGTTACATTGTTGGCTATACAACCAAAATAATGGCCAAGAAATAAAAAAAAAAAATTGTTACACATCTGCTTCATTCTCATTTCGTAGAAAATGCACTAACAAAATACCACGTAAACGATTATTTAACTTGACATATTACAAGTAATTCGCTTGTCTTGTCTTATATGGCTAGGCAATCAAATTTAAGATGTGATGCCAAAATTCATTGAATTAATTGTAAGTGTGTGCTCGTTCTATTTACTTCATTGGTTTAGTGTGTCTGCCACTATACATGTGCTGGTACTCATAAACGGATAATTAAGGTTTCGGTATGACCTTAAATATAAAAGAAAATGTCCTTGTATATCACTGAGCTTCTTAACAGTATACAAAACACCAGTAGTAATAAAGGTTTCGTCTTAATTAGTTTTAAGATGATTACGTTATAAGAATGTTTCAGTAACGAAATATTCAGGAACTAAATAAAATATTTGATTATACCCTTCGAGAAGTAACGAAGCCTTAGAAATAACTAAATTCAACAAATTTCCCTATTTCAGGAAAAACATGTCTTGGTAACATCACCCCAATGTGATAATCGTAATAATACAAACTAGTGAAGTTTATCCAAATTAATCCAAAAAGTACAACGACTACCTATTGTAATAGTATTAGTAGCAAATGTATAATACGCGAAATTTGTAAGAGTGTGAAATATTTATATTTTCCAATTTGTACAATGTTTTAATAAAGTGATTTTTAAATGGGCCTTAGGTATATTCCAAAGACATTCTAAGTGTTTTCAGACATTTAGTATGAACTACATCGATATTGACGGACTGCATGGACCTAAAAAGTCACAAGTCTGACAAGGTGTTCCTTGAGATTAAAAAATGTAATTTTTTTATATGCCTTTGGTACATTAGAAGGTTATTCTAGAATTTTCAGGCGTTTAGCAAGATCTTCAGTCTTAAGTGGCTTAATCGGTCTAATGGGCTTAAGTTCTATGATTTCTCTGACAGGTGTTCTATTAAATTCAAAATTGTGATTTTTTAAAGAAAAATATTAAATTCCAAAGTCAAACTCTAAGTATTTTCGAGAGAGTTAGTATAAACTTCAGATATATTGGTGGTCTGCTTCGACTTAAAATAGTGTTTCTAGTTAGTTAAATGACTTTCTTATTGGTCAGACAGGATGTTCCATGAGATGCAAAAACGGGATTTTTAATGGGCCTTAAATATATTTCAAAGACAATGAGGCTTACTGATTTAAATAGCTCAATCCCCTTTTGAAAATATATAGTCAGTATGCGAGCCAATCTCTGAGAGTTTTGGTATTTGGCTTAGTGTAGTAGAACATCTGCGGAGTCGTGTAGTCGTTGTATTGATCATCATTTCGGGAAAAGACTTTCTGATTTAAATAGCTCAATGTATCCCGTTTTGAACGTCTATATTCAGAATGCGAGCCAATCTCTGAGATGTTTGCTATTTGGCTTAGTGTGGTCGCTGTATTGGAAAAACTTTAAAAATTCGATTCACGACCTTTAGTGATTATATCGAGATAAATCTGACTGATTTAAATAGGTCAATGTATCCTCTTTCGAACGTATATTGTCACTATGCGAGCCAATTTCTGAGATATTTCCTATTTGGCTCGTGTAGTCGTGTAGTCGCTGTATTCGAAACATTTTACAAATTTGATTCACGAGCCTTGGTCATTATATCGAGATAAGACCTACTGATTTAAATAGCACAATGTGACCCCTTTTAAACGTTTATGGTCTGTATGCGAACCAATTTCTGAGACTTTTGATATTTGGTTTAGTGTAGCAGAACATCCGTGAATATGGAGTAATGCATAAGGCATTTAAGACTTACTGATTTAAATAGCTCAATGTGTCCCTTTTCGATTGTATTTAGCCACAATGAGAGCCAAATTTTGAGATTTCTTGTTATTTGGCTTAGTGTAGTAGAACATTTGTGGATTCGTCGTATTTGTAAAGTTTTAAAAACTCGTTACACGAGCCTTAATCATCATCTCGAGATAAGGCTTACTGATTTAAGTAGCTCAATAAGTCCCATTTTGATCGTAATTAACTACTATGCTAGCTAATTTTTGAGATTTTTGCTATTTAGCTTAGTGTAGCTAAACATCTGTGGAGTCGTGTAATCGCTGAATTGGAAAAGTATTAAAAATTTGATTCACAAGCCTTGGTAATCATATCGAGAAAAATCTTACAGATTTAAATAGCTCAATGAGACCCCGTTTGAACGTTTATGGTTATGCGAGCTAGTCTCAAACTTTTTTGCTAGTTGGCTTAGTGTAGTAGAACATCTGTGGAGTCGTGTAGTATCTGTATTGAAAAAACTTTGAAAATTGATTCACGAGCCTTGGTCATCATATCGAGATAAGATTTACAGATTTAAATAGCTCAATGTGTCTTCTTTCAATCGTATATAGTCAGTATACGAGCAAATCTCTGAGATATTTGCTATTTGGCTTAGTGTAGTAGTACATTTGTGGAGTCGTTTAGTCGCTGTTTTGGAAAAACTTTAAAAATTTGATTCGCAAACCTTGGTCATTATATCGAGATAAGGCTTGCAGATTTAAATAGCTCAATGTGTCCCCTTTCGAACGTTTATAGTCACTATGCGACCCAATCTCTGAACATTTTGCTATTTGGTGTATCATTTTATACAGTATGGTACGAGTATGTGATATATTTATTTACTTAAAATTTATAATAATGAGCAGATTAAATTTTTTAATTCCAAACAGTTTCTTTTATTTTATAAATATTTATTATAATTATTGTTTCGAATTAATTTAATATAAAATATTGCACACTTCCATAAATTTTTGTCCAAGAATTTTACACTAGTTCATTCTGAAAATGTTTAAGGCATTAGACATGAACTTCAGAAGTACATATCTAAACTTTTGAATCTCTTGGAACATTCTAACCGAACTATTAGAATATGAAATATTTCTTCAAATTTAATCTGTCCTGAAACATGAATAAATTGCATGCCAAATTCCTAGAAAATACTAAAAATGCTTTCAACTTTGGGAATACCCTGTCAAATCGATTTGAAAATCATGCAACTAACAAAGGACCAGAGATGGGCGTTTTCGCGTCAACTAATGTTTTTTGTTGTGATTGCGTAGAGAACTCGTTCACAACATAGACAATGTAGAATACTCGTAGACAACCACTTGTAATTCCGCCAGTAGTGATTGGATGATCTACATGTTTTAAACTTCGGTTTTTACGAGACTCAAGTAACTTATACTGAGTGCTTCATGCCGATTTTTCATCTGATACTGTGCGACCAAAATTGTTTTTTTTGACTACATTTCGAAATAATTAAAAAGAAGGTTGCCGCGAGATGCGCAGTGTGTGAATGAATGACTAAACTAAATTGTTGTTCGTTTGTGCTACTGATTTATAGTCGTTACGCTAATATTTAGTAATAAATTGCGTACGAAAATGATAATTATTTACCATCGATAATAAATACTTCGACCATTGATAAAATTTAATTTAAATGAGGGAAGTATATTAAAATTTCAGTGTATTATATTTTACCCCATCTATTGAAACTGGTACGAACTAACAAGAAACTAGTTTAGTCAGTTTTCGATAAAAAACATTCTACTCAGGCACAAAGTATTAGAGTTTTTAAAGTTGTGCGTGTGACGACGATATTTTTGTCTAATTGTTCGTCTAACTAAATTGACGAATAGTTCATACCAGTCATTGATAGATGTCTCTAGTATTCATAAATCATAATATGTTTGATATTCATTTCCAAACTGAAAAGTAAGTTAAAATATATCAATCTTCAATTAGAAATATTGTGGAAATTTATAAATCTTAATTTATTTAGCACATTTTAATAAGAAATCAGTAGCAGTTTGTATTGTGCCATCTATGAATTAACCGCCAATTAAATTAATTCAATTAGACATCTACTGACATTTGGCCATGCCAAAAATAATGTGAAATCGAATTGAACAAAAATATTTTATTCGGTAAACTGACAAATATTTTTCATGCATAAATTAATTTAAAAATGCTGTGAAATGTTAAAATATTACTGAAAATTGTTTTGTCAAATTGATTATATGAACTTTTTCCTTAAATATAGTGAGCTAATTAAATGTGAACCAGGTACATTAGTGGTGGGGCCGAATTGGTTGGTTATTATTTGTGAAGAAATTTTAAGTGGGTTCATCATACAGACAGTATGATAATATTGTCCAGGTTGACCATGTATTGACTATAATGGCACGTTTAACGCCGACTTTTGTAAAATTACGTTCTTTTACACCCAATGAGAATTATTTTAGGTCAAAATATGGGTCGGTCCATATACTACCAAATAATTTATATGATTTATGTTCAAATTCATATTCTGTATGTAAGCTCTGTAACTGTAAAATTTTCAATACGTAATGAAATGGTATTCATAAAATGTAACGAGGCTCTATAAACGGAAGTTTTGTTCTGTAACTTTGCAGCACCAAATTTGACGACGTAAATTTACATATAAAGATTTTAATTAATATTGTAGTTTTTAAGATTTATTACTTTTAGTACAATATATACACCTAAATTTTGATAATGCAATACATACACGTACAGTCGAAACAAATAGTTTGTCTGCGATATACACAGAAAAAATATTGTTCTTAATGTATACAAACGAATGACGCCAACTGTTCTAATATGTTGTTTGACAACAGTACAATTCATTCTTATGTTAATTTAGTTCTTAATAAATTTACGTACAATTATTAATAATACAATATTTTTTTGGTATACAAACAGCGGCGAATTTATTTCGTACTGATTTACAACGGCGAGAAGTCTACTGTTTGTGAATATCAATTTTTAGAACACTGTATTCTTTTAACTGTAAGAAATTTCTATAAAGACGCAGCTATAGAACTTTCACATTTTTAGAATCAGGCCACCATCAGGCCAAAGCAACAACTTTATCAGACTGGCTAACGTGAAATAAAGTAAAATATTGATAAAATTTAGTTTTTAAAACTATTTCTTAGGTTGTCGACGTTGTCTATATTGTCGACCATACGTAATAAATTTCGTGTCGACAATAGCGTATATTGCGTTGCAATTCGGCGTTTGCCGAACCCTGCCGAATACTTCATTGGGTCTAAGCAGTCCACCAATACCACTGAAGTTCATGTTAATACCTAAAAAAACGAGACCGACTAAGAATGACTTTGGAATGTACCTTAGACTCTTTAAAGAATAATCACAACTTTCAATCTCATGGAACAGCCTGTAAGGCTCATTAAAAAAGTATATAACAAACGAAATACATTTCTTTAGTTCTAGGTAGCCTCAATAGCACAGAAACTCATTTGAGATTTTTTTTAAATGACTAGAAATATATCTAAGGCCCATTAAAAATCGAATTTTTGTGAAGTTTTTGCAAAATTTCTGAAAAATACTTAGAATATGACTTTGGAATGTACGTAAGGACCATACGCAAATCACATTTTTAAATCTTATGAACACGCTGTTAAACCAATGAGTCAATCTTACTACTTTAACCCTAAACCTCTTAACATTTTTTATAACACATCATCTTAACAAGAGCTTCTCAGTCTCTATATTGTAACTATGCCTGTTAAATATTAGGTTTTAATTAAAAAGAAAATGTGTAATATTTTTTTAAAGAAATTCATTTATTTAAAAAAAACTTTAAAAAAACAAGATATTGACGAATGCTGTATAAGATAGCGGAAATTTCTCAGCGGAAAATAAGAGATTTCGCTACTCGCCGCAAGTGGCAGCACAATTTATTATTCAATTTGTATCTCTTTTTCACTAAATAAAACACCCCAGCGGAATAAAATATTAAAAGTGATCCATTTTAAGGATTGATTGATCTCCGAAAATTGATTGATCTCCGAAGTAAAGGAACTCGGTAAATCAAATCTTGAAATTTAACACTATTCCGTCTTTCCGCCATACTAAACGAATGACGATGAAATTTGGATAAAAGTATTGATCAGGGATCCAGAACTTAGGAAAAATTTCTAGGATCTGTTCATGCTGGACTAAACTAGGCCATTTCAAAACCAATCCTTATGAAAATTTAATATTTTTTATCAATTTATTATCAGTTTTTGGCCGATATCTCAAAAACTTCCACTAGTAACCAATACTTTCGGTTGATTTTCTAATAGCTTAGGACATACTGAGACTACCAGGCAAATTTGGGAAAAATTGATGGATTAGAATTTTCACTATAATTTTTTGATTTTCTGCGGCCATACAAGTTATTTTCAGTTTTTGGCCGATATCTCAAAAACTTTCACTAGTAACCAATACTTTCGGTTGTTTATCTAATAGCTTAGGTCATACTGAGATCACGAGGAAAATTTGGGGAAAATTGATGGATTAGAATTTTCACTATAACTTTTTTATTTTCTGCGGCCATGTAAGTTATTTTTAGTTTTTGGCCAATATCTCAAAAACTTCCACTAGTAACCAATATTTTCGGTTGTTTATATAATAGCTTAGGTCATACTGAGACTACGAGGCAAGTTTGGGGAAAATTGATGGATTAGAATTTTCACTATAATTTTTTGATTTTCTGCGGCCACATAAGTTATTTTCAGTTTTTGGCCGATATCTCAAAAACTTCCACTAGCAACCAATACTTTCGGTTATTTATCTAATAGCTTAGGTCATACTGAGACTACCAGGAAAATTTGGGGACAATTGATGGATTAGAATTTTCACTATAATTTGTTGATATTCTGCGGCCATACAAGTTATTTTCAGTTTTTGGCCAATATCTCAAAAACTTCCACTAGCAATCAATACTTTCGGTTATTTATTTAATAGCTTAGGTCATACTGAGACTACCAGGAAAATTTGGGGAAAATTGATGGATTAGAATTTTCACTATAATTTTTTGATTTTCTGCGGCCATATAAGTTATTTTCAGTTTTTGGCCGATATCTCAAAAACTTCCACTAGTAACCAATACTTTCGGTTGTTTATTTAATAGCTTAGGTCATACTGAGACTACGAGGAAAATTTGGGGAAAATTGATGGATTAGAATTTTCACTATAATTTTTTGATTTTCTGCGGCCATATAAGTTATTTTCAGTTTTTCAGAAAATCAAAAAATTAAAATAACTGATATGGCCGCAGAAAATCAAAAAATTATAGTGAAAATTCTAATCCATCAATTTTCCCCAAATTTGCCTGGTAGTCTCAGTATGACCTAAGCTATTAGAAAATCAACCGAAAGTATTGGTTACTACTGGAAGTTTTTGAGATATCGGCCAAAAACTGATAATAAATTGATAAAAAAAATTAAATTTTCATAAGGATTGGTTTTGAAATGGCCTAGTTTAGTCCAGCATGAACAGAACCTAGAATTTTTTCCTAAGTTTTGGTCCCCTGATCAATACTTTTATTTAAATTTCATCGTCATTCGTTTAGTATGGCGGAAAGACGGAATATTGTTAAATTTCAAGATTTGATTTACCGAGTTCCTTTACTTCGGAGATCAATCAATTTGTCATTTTAAGGATCACTTTTAATATTTTATTCCGCTGGGATATTTTATTTAGTCAAAAAAGAGATACAAAATGAATAATAATTATCCGCTGGTAATTAAATAACAAAATAAATTCTCTTTTGTGATTGTGCTGCCACTTGCGGCGAGTAGCGAAATCTCTTATTTTCCGCTATCTTATACAGCATCATTGACGAGTTTATGTTGATTGCTTGTTCCACAAGATTGTTTTTGCATTCTTGATCTTGCATTTGGACATAAGTGGCATCTCCGACCCTTGGTAGTATCATTTGTCTTGTACATGTCTCACACAATAATATTTTTTCTTATGGTACAATTCGGGAAAATCGGATAAAAGGAAATAATTTATTCGCTGGTTCGAAGGATCAACAAAAGGATTTGTTGATTATCGTTTCGAAAAAATGAAGAAATATTGATTGTTATATGGAAAGACAATACAGTAGTTACAGTGACTACAAATATGGGAACGGTTGAACCAATTAGAAATGTGTCTCGCTTCTCATACAAAAAAAAGGCTTACATTTCTGTTTCCCAACCAAATGTTTTCCAGGAGTATAACAAATATATGGAGGGGGGGGGGGTGTCGATTTGTGTGATAATTTTGTATCAACATACATAGAATACGAGTACTTAGAAAAAAATGGTGGTGGTCTATATTATCAAATTTTGTTCACGTTTCTTTGTGTAATGCTTGAAGACTATGGTTTGATCTACAGCCAAACCAGAAAAAATCACTCCTAGCATTTAGAAGAGTAGTAGTTCTAGTGTTGCTGAAATCATCAACGACAACTGCGACTTCAATCGGCAGACCAAGCAGCCTTTCAAAACAGTCACAACAGGCATCATCATCACCATTAAGCCACATCACCTTATTCGCCAAAGCAAGAGAAGCAGATGCAAGGTTTGCTTGTCACAAACTATTTTTAAGTGCAACATTTGTAATGTGGCATTGCATGAAAAATGTGTTCCTAAGATATCACTCAAAATAAATTAATAAAACTGAAACTTGAATTCTTTTTTTTTCTCATTTGAACGCAACATGCTTAAACTTTTATACTATATGTTCCAGCCTTATATGTGGCTTGTGGCGGCTTTATTGTGAACCAACTAAACTGATTACTAACTAAACGAAATTTTTAAGGCAGAATATAATGTGGCGAAAAATGGGTTATAATTTTAGATTAAAATTGAAAATTATTTTCAATATTTTCTGTTGCCTTATTGCCACATGCGACCCTTCCATAAATGAAATAAACCCGGGTCATCGGTCTTGATATTTTCTAAATATTTTGTTGAGAAAATCGGAATTGTAATAACTCATAACGTATTGTTAATTGGTAGTGATGTTAGGACTATGACGTTTGGGGCGTATGGGTTTCGTAGATAAATTCAATGGAACATGATTAGATGACTGGTTGAATTTTTTGACTTGTTTGCGTTACTTGATGCGTTCATCTATAGTTATGTCCTAACTTAACCTACAAAAGGTATCATTTCTTTTTCTGAGACTTGAGTAGACTTGGATAGATTTGGCTATGTAGACCTAGAATTGGCTAATCTTGAGAAAGCTTAACAAGACTAGAACCGTTTAGCGGTCATTTTTAATGTTGTAAAATACAATCAAACACAAAAATCAATATGTGATAAGCTACGAAAAAATAGAACCTGTTAATAGAGCTTTATAGCCAATTATAAAAGTCACACGAAAACCACGACCATTACCAATAAATTACCATAAAAAGTTCCTGTTCAAAATTGCCCATAACAATAAATTTACGTACTGAAAGCAATTTTATCAATTCCCGAATTTCTATTAAGTGCTAATAAAATTTTTGAATAAAGTATCGTTTTACACAGCATTAACAGAAGAGAAAATTTAATTTAGGCAAGACAAATCCGCATGTAAGTCGTTAAAATCTAGAACCACATAAATTTTCATTAAATCACAACCTTCTGCGTCTGTTTATTGTACGTGTATAGAGATGCATGTATAAGGATGAGCCGCTAGTGCCTCAAGTTTTGTGTGTTAAATATAAAATATTGTGTCGAACCCAACTTTCTTCCTTGAATCCCTTCCTCATTGTATTCGTACAAAAATTCAAACGATTTGTAAATGCATAAATCACTTTTAATGATATCACAATTTTTTATAAATTACATTTGATTGGTAATAAATTAAACCAATTCTCTACACCTTTCAAATCAATCCATTTTCCACTCCCAAACAAAATAAAAGAATTCGAAAATGGTTTCACATTCCTGTTCAATATCCTAATATTGATTATTGATCTTTATTGTACGAAAGGATATAATACACATGGTGTGTATATATAGGGTAGACCTGAGTATTTATAGCATTTCTGATAGTCACACAAGCCAAATAAGCTTGAGACTGTTGCCGCATCCTCTATTATGTACAAGTCCGCCCGCGCGTGTACCCATAACATTTTTATTTTATTTGTATATACAAATCATTAAGGCAAACAGGACAAAAAAATAATGTAAAATTGGAAAACTGAAAATAGAATTAGAGGAAGTTGAAAAATAACAGAATTTGTTATAACCAACATTGGGTTGATATTATTGTTGCTGGAGTTGATTTTTCCTTATCATATAAATTTTCTTCGTTTGATGTAAAACGGAAAAAATTTGTATAAAACTAAATTTATGTTTTCCTTTTTTTTTCTGAAAAGTATATTTTGTTTTTTGTTATGGAAAATTATTTTATACATAATATATGTATTATGTACAAAGAAGGATGTAATATAAGAATATAATTAATTTTGTAATATTTTGATAAGATTACTGATGGGATTTAATCAATCTAAATGGATTAATAAGAATGTTGCTACAGATACATAAAAATGATTTACTTCTTGTTTACTACAAGACAGATCCGGGATACTGGATTTAAATTTTAGTGCGTGATGTAATATGGCACATGATGGGTTAAAAATCATCCCATTTAGTGCCTTTATATCTATCTAATCCTGAAACCATTTCTTACCCAACTATTTATTGATTTATATATCAAATCACTAGGTAGACTCGAGACTCGATATATAATATACCGTTTCCTAAAGGACCCCAATCTATTGATGTGCTCGTCTTAACTTTTACCATTTTCCTAATAACCTTTGCACAAGGCAGATCAATCAAATAACGAAACGAAAAAATTGACATAAGAATTTATAAATTTTAAACTCAAGCCTATACTACATATTGTACTATGTGTGTATAGGGGATTTTTCATGCTGAAAAATATTAAGGTACGTGACTTGGATTTCAAAGATTTGTTTAATGCAAAAAACTGAGATGTCTAACATATACATAAATAATAAAAACTTTTAGTATATACAGCTGGCATGTACTGTAGTTATTTTTGCGTAGTCTATAAAAATGACAGTTGACAAAGTTTAGGGTGGTACTTTGATATTTGTTCTACTATACTACCTCTAAAAATCAATCCAAATGTAATTTTTTAAGGAATAGACAATGAAATAAATTTCTAATATCACGACGACCATTTTAATTAGGCGTTAAGGAGTAATTCAATAAATTTAGCCCCGCAAAATAAATCGAACACCCTGTGCTTTATTCAGTGGCTCGGGCTATTGTTGGTAAAAAATTACGATGAGGGACAGCATTACTTTCCAATTACTATATAGTTACTCTCTTGAATGAAGAAGCTTGAGCTTAACATGGAGGGTATTAGCATGGAGTGGATTTGTTTTTTGAAAAAATCTGAGGTTTTTATGCCTAATGGAAGTATTTTTTTGTTGTTGATGTTCATTTATTATGCTTCCATATGTGCTTTTCCTCTACTAAAATTGTTATGTCAATCTATCAATAAATAAATAAATAAATAAATATTCAGCTAAATATATGTATTTTGGGGGTTTTGGGGCTCGAGTATAATTTGAAGAGTTTATTATTAGATAAGTATCGTTCCTCTATTACCGTTTGTATTGCTGGTATTATTTGGCTTTATTAGTTCTGTTTCAGATTTGATATTTGAAGTTAACCTGGTTTTTGAAGACGAACTTAATTATTTATTTGAAAATTGTTCATGTAAGTATTCTTGTTAAAGTGCGCCACGATTCGCGATGTCCACCGAAAGTATTTCTTTGCCCTCCATTTTACTTAAATCCATGCTTCGGACTAGGTCCAATTTACTTAATGTGGTTAGTTTAAACGTCCAGAGTCTTATTTTAAATATTGACGAACTTCGTCATACTTTTAATGGGGTCCCAGTTGATGTCATTTGCTTATCGGAAACATTTCTATCGTCCGATATTCCCGATTCCGCGTTGGCCATTATTGGTTATAATTTGTTCAGGCGTGATAGAGCTAATCCACCAGTTAATTATGGCGGATTATGCCTATATGTTAACGAGCAAATTAAATGTAATGTTGTATCGGTACCCCTCTCAATTTCTCAAAGGCTCGTTTCTGACTTTGAGTTTCTTTGTCTAAATGTCTTCGTCAATAAGCGGTGTGGTTTGGTGTGGTTTATAGTCCTCCTAAAACGAACAAGAGGTCGTATGCTTTATTTAAAAAATTGCTTTTAGACATTGAGTGTCTTTTTAGTTATTTTTCCTGTCGGTATGATGAGGTTTTCATTTCGGATGATTTCAACTTTGATATTTCTCAAGAGACTTTATTTTCTCGTAGCTATTTAAATATCTAAAATAGCATTAATCTTTCAGTTTACAACACTGAAGCGCCCACATACTCTTATGCAACCGCAAGTGGTGGTTCTTATTCTCTCATTTATCATGTTGTCGCTTCTGCTGATAATGCCATCTGTTTTTTCAATCAATTGTCTCTTGGTATTGGTTCTCATCACGATCTCCTTGTTTTTTCTGTTAATTATTACTCTCGTCCTAAACCTAAAAGTTTCTACTTTAGGGATTTTTCGAAAATTGATGAATCTCACCTTTCATCAATTTGTGGCTCTATTCGTTGGGACGATATTTTTTCTCTTAGTACTTCTACCGATCAAATTGACTTTTTTAACTCCTCTATTAATTATGTATTTAATAATTGCGTTACTCTCACTACTGTTTATTTTAGACCTAGATCCCCCTCTTGGATGGCGCAAGAGATTTCGAATGGAACTTCTGTTCGTTTTTCCAAATATCGTCTTTGGAAAATGAGCCCTAATTCTTGGTCTTATCTAGCTTATAAGCAATCTCGAAATAGAGTGGTAAGTTTAATTCGTATCGCTAAGCAAAATTTGTTCAAGGATAAGCTAGATCCTACTCTTCTCTCTAAGATACTTTGGCGTAACGTTCGCAATTTGGGCCTTGGTAGTTGCAAAGGAGGTGCTTCGGTAAATTTCAAAGCTAATGATTTTAACCATTACCTAAGTAATTCTAGTTCCACCCATGATATTTCCAATATTGATTTAGTATCCGTAGAATCCCTAAATTCTTTTTCAGTTGCAAATATATCAATTGATGATTTGCATTCTGCAATTTGGGAAGTTAAATCGCATCTATATATGGTTAGTTTAAAATTTAGTTCAGTTAGTTAGTTAGTTTAGTTCAGTTTTAGTTTAAAATTTGTTAAGCGTATTTTTCCTAATGTATCAAGATACTTGTTACATATTTTTAATTTTATTTTAACGACCTCTTTTTATCCCGCTCAGTGGAAGTTGAGTAAAATTATTCCTGTTCCTAAAATTAGCAATCCTTCTGAGCTTACGCATTTCCGACCTATTCGTATTTTAAGTTCTCTGTCCAAGGCGTTTGAATTGGTAGTAAAAAAACCAAATTCAATCTCATATTGATAGCTTTAATTTGCTTAGTATTTTTCAATCGGGTTTTAGAAGATTCCACGGTACTACCACTGCTTTACTGAATGTTTGTGATGATATTCGTCGTAGTATGAGTAAAAGAGAAATGACTTGCCTTACTTTGTTGGATTTTTCGAAAGCGTTCGATTCAATTAATCACCAAATTTTGTTTAATAAGCTTATTTCGAACTTTAATTTTTCTCTCTCAGCTGCTAAATTAATTTTAGACCATATTTCGGGTCGCTTTCAGGCAGTCTTTTTTGACAATTCGTTTTCTGACTTCTTACCTGTCTCTTCTGGCGTTCCTCAGGGGTCGGTCTTCTTCCACATTTTCTATTTGGGGATGTTGCTTTGTTTGGTATGCTTCAGGAGAGTATGAATATTCTCCAAAGATATTTCAATGCTTGCACTCGTTTCGTTTTTAGTATTAGGAAATATGATCACATTTCGCCCTTTTTGAATTTGAATTTGGGTTGCAATTTAGTTGATTTTAATGAACTTCGTGTTCGTCTTTTTATTTTTAAGCTTCTCAGGACAAAGCAACCTCCCTATTTATTTAATAAGTTATTGTTCAGTAGGTCTTATTCTTCAAATGTACGTTTACTTCCCCCTATAAACTTGTGTAGGTCTCTAAATTCTTCGTTTTATGTTAGAGGTATTTCTCTTTGGAACTCTATTCCATTAGATATTAAGAGATCGGCGTCGCTTAGATCTTTTAAAACGAGTTATTTAGCGTGGCGCGCTTGAATGACAATACATTTGTATAATAATATCCTCCGTAACAAATGAGCTTGAGCTCAACATGGAGGGTATTGCATGGAGTGGATTTGTTTTTGAAAAAATCTGAGGTTTTTATGCCTAATGGAAGTATTTTTTTGTTCATGTTCATTTATTATGCTTCCATATGTGCTTTTCCTCTACTAAAATTGTTATGTCAATCTATCAATAAATAAATAAATAAATAAAATAAATAAATAAATAAATGACGAACGAACAAGATTTAAAACGCCCATGTCCATCAAAAACACCATTTCCAATTTTCGTTCGTTTTCTCCTTAAGTAACGTTTGTCAAGTAAGTTGAATAATGTAAAACAATAAAATTAGGGACCACTAACAGAGCCTCCTATGATTTGAAGAGCCATAACATTAAAAGGTGATCAATATTTAGAGGGATAATTCACCATGTTCCTGCAATAAACAATAATGACGATGAAAGTATTCAGAACACACTTAATTGAATTTCAAGAAATACTAAGGCATAATTTGAAGTTTTCTTTAGAAATGAGCTTTCAGCCTAGTAGTGTCGATTAGTAAAAATGTAAGTAAATTGTTTTCCCGCAAATTGTGCTTAAATCCGATTTTAAAATTAGCTATGAAAAAATTGCAAATAGTGGTAAATATGTAACATTTCTTGCACTAACACAAACGAAACTCCTTTGTTTTTTTGTGGAATAGGTATTAAAAGGATTCCATACAAACCTTAGATGCCAGATGCTTAGAGGTAACACCCACCCATTTCGATCTTGAAATAGTGCCGAAAATACATTTTTTTGTTAAATTTTGGCTTCGAAAACATCTCCCAGTAGTGAGAACTGGACGGGACAGGGCCTGCATCTTAACTAGTTATTTCAGTACACAATAGACAATGCAATAATTACCCAAAATCCATTTACCGGGTTTTCGGTAAAAAATTTCATCGATAACGGGGTTTCCGGTAATTTATCGGTTTTTTTTAAATTAATATTAAAACCAAAAGCTTTTTGAATATGTATTTCACAATTCCATAGTTTTATTTGAAGTTCAATCTTCAATTAAATATAAAAATTTAACAAAATTAATTTAAAATTAATTAAAACAAAATTAACAAATCATAAAACACATCCAGTTATGTCAGGTTCTGTAAAAGAGTATAAATCATTATTTTTCTTAAAGTATCCTCGTAAGAAGCAGAGCAAAACGAGCATATGTCACTCAACCGCGACCGTATTTTTGTACATAATTGACCGGCAGCGGAAAAAGCTCTTTCTGAATTTACACTTGTTGGCTGAATAGTTTTAAGGTAATTATAAACTAAATCTTGGTATTAACCTATTACTCCCTCATCCAACATTTTTGCTTCATATCGTCGGCTTCTTCGATTGGGTATAAATTGTCTGGTTGTAAATGTAATGACTCATCTTCGTTATCGCCGCATAAATCTACCTCACGATCATCATAACTGCATTCATCAACCAACTATAAATTTTCAGAGCATTGAAGTCTTTCAATTAATGTAATCATATACTTTATAATTAGTGATCTGCTTGGATCCCATAGAAAAATAAATATGTCTGCGAAAATGCTGCGTCTCTCTTTCATACGCTTTATCAATGTTTCTTTAAATCCATCACAAAATAGTTGCTGTGTCGTGATAACTCATTCAACATGAACTTGATTGTAATGTCAGCTTTGAAAAGGTTAACATTTTCAGCAACTAACGCTTCGACGGCTAGCTTTATAGGCAATAATGCTGAGCAATATAATGCGGCGGGTTGAGATTTCTTCTGTGCTAAAATATATTTCCGAATTTATGTCAATTAGTGCTTTCATAATACAATTTATTAATTTTAAAAACCTGGGGAATCTAAAATTAATGACAATCCCTTCTTGTACTCGAGATTAACATATTTTTGAAGAATTTCGTCCTTCAGTGGCGACCTACGGAATTTACGGACAACTGCTCTTACTTTATGAATTATGGAACAAATTTTCTCGTGAGTAATATCAATATCGGTGTCCGTGGATTATTTGAAATTGATTATCGTCGTAAATAATTTCCATACCGTCGTAAGTTTCTTCGTCATCAGAATCTTCGTTGATTACTTCTAAATCTAAACCAATATTTCCATCTGATGTTTCTGTTGATAAATTACTCTCTTGTTTGCTATACAATACCTCGATGACGGCTAACTGAATCCCGTAAACTATGCATAACTGATGGTCCGCGTTAATAATTTTTCCTAACTTCACCATAACAGAAACAGCATCAGTAGTGAGACATATACAACATCATTGACATTTAATTTGAACTCCTTTAATTTTTTTCGATCATCTCAATACACTTTTCGGCAGGTAATGATCTATATATTCTAGTTAGGCCTAAAATCCAGAACTCATCATTCGCAGCATGAAGGTTAATAATCATGTAACGCCGATTTTTTATTGAGGTCCACACTGCTTGCAAATTGCATTTCCCCACATTACATTTCAATCCCATAGGTCGCAGCCTTACGAACTTCTCTCTGAAAGGGAATATGACACATCCACCTCGGGATCAATTAAGCACAGTTTGGAATCAGCTGGACGATCCCGCTAATTTCCATTAGTAATAATCACAACAAAGTATTTTTCGAAGATGGGTCGACATAGAATCAGAGAGCACGTAAGCCGGATGTCCAACCGGATATTGGTTGCTTAAATGTCGCAGATGAGTATCTCTTAATACTGCATTCTTCTTAATGCAAAAATCAGGGAAGTTTTAAGACAACTTAGAGTGCACCAGTCGGTGTGTAGTTAAGAAGGAAGGATCCAGTGGTTATCTACCAGTGTCAGTTTCAACTTTAGGCCACCAGTCAATGCATTTGACTACCGCGACTCAAAACCAATATACATATTAAGCTTTGAATCCAAACGAATCGCAAGATATATATAGTTTCCGAAGAGAGTGGGATGTTATAATCCCGTAATTATATCTTTAGCCGCTCTAAACATTAATATACTCAAAAGGATATATTTTTCTTTCTACATGTTGTCTAAAATAAATTACCACCTCTATTGCAGTAGGGTAGAAAAAGTACCAACTTAGTGGTCGGTTGCTATGCCCTGAAACTTAGTTTCGGTAAATTCAGCTTCTAAATAGAAAGTAGATTTTCTTCTTCTTTTTTTGGATTTCTTCTTCCTGGAAAATGATTATCCTTTAAAAAAACAAGAGTTTCCAAAGTGATTTTTGTAAAAGACTCATTTATCTTCTCTGGAGTTCCGCTGGTGATTTTACGACCGCTGCAGAGAGCTTTCTTCATCTCCATTCCGATACACTTTTTTCTCTCATTGAGAAGTTCAATATAAATTCCGTAACTCCGTTTTCCAAGTGTTCATGGCCTTATTGTGAAGCATTCTTGTGTATATCCTCAGTAATTGCAGTGCAATTTAAACATTTTTTCACATTTTAGTAAAGTTTCCGAATGCCTATATTGGTGTCATTAAAAAGATCAAAAACGCTCCTTACGATTTGAGTTAAACGAGAAAATTTTGTCACGACTTATTGCTGTTCGTTTAATTGAAGGTTTGCTATTAGACAGCGTTTCTACTTATCATTTCATATCACCAATACTAGATGTGTTCACTATGGGTACTACATGGTCGGAGAACCCAGTCAAAACCTTATGTTTCTCGCGTGAAAAAAACCTAATTAAGTAGTTTCTAGTGATATTTAGACGTTTATGGAAATAACGCCTATCCCGGAAATGTCCACGGGTTCTCGTTCTTTGGTTCTTGATAGTTTAACTGATTTTTCTTATTTCAGCGCACTGGAATTTATCTAATTGGCATTCATTGCTTCGAATTCGATAAGTTTGATAAACAATTGAATGACTAAAATTATCGAAATGTTCACAGGATCCAGAGTTTCGTCTATGGCTAGACTGCGGTGTCTATTATTATGTTACAGAAATTTGTCCAAACTAGTCCAAGTTGGGTACATCCCAAAGTCATTCTAAGTATTTCCAGGCATTTAGCATGAACTTCGGTGATATTGGTGAACTGCTTATACATAAATGGCCGTGCGAAGTTAGTAAAACAATTTGACAGGGTGTTCCTTGACAAATAAAAATTCCATTTTGGATAGGTCATAAGTCGGATCAAAAGTCATTCTAAGTATTTTCCAGTCATTCAGCATGAACTTTAGTAATATTAGAAGACTGCTTCGACATAAAGGAGTAAGACTGTTTTATGAGTTTGACAGCGCGTTCCATGAGATTAAAAAAAATGGTTTTTGAATGGGCCTTAGTACATTGCAAAGACATATTTTAAGTATTTTCCAGGGTGGAGTCTAACAGGGTGTTCCATGAAATTACTGAAGCTCACGGAATGTACCAAGGGCTCATTACAAACCACATTTTTTAGTCTCATGGAATACCCTGCCAGACCCATTAGAAAGTCATTTAATTAACTAGAGATACTATTTTATTGTCTTAACAGTCCACTAATATTTCTGAAGTTCACACCAACTGTCTGGAAAATACTTAGAGTTTTGGAATGTAATTTTTTTTTAAAAAGCCTATTGAATATCACATTTTTGAATTTAGTGAAACACCCTATCAGACCCACTAAAAATCACACAACTTACAAGAGCATTCCATTAGATCTGCGCAGCCCATCAATATTACTGAAAATCTTGCTAAATGCCTGGAAAATTGCAGGAATTGATGTTGCACCATGTTGCATGATGATGTACTATGTTGCACGATGTTTTAGGACGAAAGTTCTTGCATCTTTTTGCGCCATATTGCACCATGTTGTGTTATGTTCCACTAAGTTGCATTATGTTCGGTAGGGGCCTTCTTTTAACATTTTATTTGGCTTGAATGAATTTGATAAACATTGATGAGACAGGGCTTTCAAATGCAAGGAAACGATTACAAGGAGTTTTGATTTCTGGATAATTTTTTTATCGGCTTCTGGATTTCATTGTGAACATTGTGCAACAAATGTTGCAACTTGCTGAATGTGTCTCCATATGTTTTGGGATATTGCATCACGTTGCGTCGTATTGCACTATGTTATGTGATGCTGCATCATGTTGCTTGATGTTGCACATTGTTGAGGGATTTTGTTCGTTTTTGGTTTTGGGTTTTTCGTTAATTAGGTATCTGGTTTTATCTTCCATCAAATTGCGGAAAGTTGCGCCATATTGAGTTTTATGCATTGTGGTGAGTTTGAATGGTTGGCTGTAAATAACAATATTGATTTGTAACATTTCCTATCTAATTATCATTTTGAACTTGGTCTCGCCTGGTATGGCTTGGCTTTGTTTTAATTCGGATCGATTTAAATGGGCGCTTATTGCGAGAAAATTGGTTTAGGGTATCCTTTGGCGAGGCAAGTATCCTTTTTAAGTTTTTTCCGACTCAAACGATTTAGATAAAATTAACGGTGATAAGGATTTTTTAACGCCATGAATGGATTACGATGAGTCATAATTTTGGGGAAATTAAAGCTTTTCGGATCGAACGATTTTTATAAAAAAAGTTTTTGAGAGCTAAGAATTTATTGTGATGAGTTCAAATGCTTAGAAAATTGCAGGAATTGATGTTGCACCATGTTGCACCTTACAGAGTTTTGATTTCTGGATAATTCATTTATTGGCTTCTGGAGGGGCCGTTGCACAATGTTGCAACTTGTTGAGATGTGTCCTAATATGTTTTGGGATATTGCATTATGTTGCGTCGTATTGCACCATGTCATGTGATTTTACATCATGTTGCTGATGTTGCATATTGCTGAGTGATTATGTTTCGCACTAGTTGCGTCATATTTCAAAATATTGCATGTTACGTGCCGTTGCTTCGTTTTGATTTTTGTGTTTTTCGTTAATTAGGTATCTGGCGTTATGTTCCACCAAGTCGCGGAAAGTTGCGCCATATTGTGGTTTTTGCGTTGTGGTGAGTTTGAATGGTTATAAGTAACAATATTGATTTGTAATATTTCCTATCTAATTAACGCTTTGAATTTGGTCTCGCCTGGTATGTCCCGGCATTTTTTAATTCGAAATGATTTCATTGGACGCTTATTTCGGGAAAATTGGTTTAGGGAATCCTTTGGTGAGGCAAGTATCTTTTTCAAATTTTTTCTGACTCAAACGATTTAGATAAAAATTGCGGTGATAAGGATTTCCTAACGCCATGAATGGATTGAGATAAGTCAAAATTTTTGGGAATTCATTTAGAGCTTTTCAGATCGATTTTTATAAACAAAGTTTTCGAGAGCTAAGAATCAATTGTGATGCGTTATAAATCGATGAAAATTTAGTGATTTGATTCTCAAATGGAATCCGGATCTCTATTAAAAAAAACGGCTCGATCAATTAGAGACGATATTTTCGATTGTCGGAAACGACTGCAATGTATCATGATTTTTCAAAATTTGTTTAGAGAAGCTCCGGTTTAGCCGTTATGTTGCAGCTTGTTCTAAAATAGATTTGTGTCATTTCTCACTCGAAAGAGACAGACCCCAGTTTAATGATGAAAATGGGAATTTCATGGAACGAAATTTATCTCAAACGAATAGTACGGAAGTCTGTTGGTATGATTTAAATATTCAATTTGATGGAAACAAAACCGAAATTTCTTTAAATTGAATGGAACGATGCCGTTGCTTAGTCAAGTGTACCGTAATTATTACTTTAAATTAATTATGAAAATTTTCGACCACGAGACTTCTGCAGTTTACCATTCGCTACCGAAGTTCGAAAAGGTTGTTTCCGAGGCGGATTCGATCTACCTGTGTTCTCTCTAAAGCCTAGTGATTGACTGATTTGGGTAAAAATTCATAATTAAGTTTTATCACGAAAACTTGACGGAAATCAGCTAACCGTAAAAGGCAGCTTCCGAAAGATATTTTTCGTTTTTTCACGATGTTTACAATTTTTTTTCAATGTATAGTGTCTGCGAAAAATCGATTAAGAACAAGTTGATTCTAAATTAAATTTGCAAAATATTAAAAACAGTTTAAGTGGTCGGCGGCAGATTCCAAATAAATTTAGCGGAAATGAGATGTGTTTCTAGAAATTATGCAGAAATGACAAATTTTGTAAATATGTTGAAAAGTATGGCATTTACGAAAAACCTAGTAAGGACACAAATAGTGTATATTAAATTTGGATAAAAAGTAGCTCATGTCGATTTACTGGAAGTTAAGCGGAAATGACGTTTATTAATAAAAAAAAATTTAGAAGAAGTTTTTCGCCTTTTGTCAAAAATTTTTTCACAAATTTGTTTTCGAACACATTTTTTCTCAAGTCGCGGTAAGGTAAATGGATAAGACCAATTATTTATTTGCTTTATGATGTTTTTTAGATACATTTTAAACCTTTCTATAATATTTCCAAGACAATTTATAGTCACCGAAACAATTGAATACAAAGATATGAAAGTTGCATGAACATAAAAGGTTAGGATCATGCCGTTACACACATCATCGCTTAGAGCCGCCTGTTGATTGCCTTAAGCGAAGTTTAAAATTAACATAACCTATAATTCAAAAAACATATTACAAACGAAACATTGTGTTCGGCCTACCCAAACATCACCGCAAACTCAAAATACATTTCCATTTTATAATTTAAAATTCAAGTGACAACTCTGAATATATCTCCTTGAGTTTATATATGTACATAGTATCGGGATACAAATATACAATTTTCATTTCGATACATAACGCTAAATCAACATATTTTCAAATATATCACCCACAGATTTCAAAAAAAAAAAAATATGCTTTTTCCACAGATGCCTGGCAATACGAGAAAAATCTCTGTGTAAATACTCTTGATAATCCTCCTCTGTAGACATACTCGTATACGCCATAAAAAATACGAAAAAATTACCATTATTGAGTGACAAATACTTTTATTTGATAAGAAATGAAAAGAAGGAAAATCAATCTGGTTTTATACGTACAGATGGAAAACCATAAACTGAAATGAAAATGATCATGTTCATGACATTAGACGAATTGAATGTGACAGTTGCTCTATAAGATATTATATTCATTTTGTTGTAATGTGCGTGATTTCCTTAATTCCGATTTGGATGGTATGGTATAATGATAGTGGTGTGCATGAGGCACAACCATATGATTTTCACCGAAAACATAAAAAATAATAAAAAAAAAAAATAGGAAAATTGTAATCCAAAGAAGAATTCTATATGAAAATTATTACCACAGAGCTTTTTCCCATTTATGCTTACATTTTCCTTTCATTTCCTGTGTGCTATATGACGAGTAAAAATAAAACTCGACAGCTGACGTAAATTACTTAAGTTTTTTGTTTGTGTGTGTATGTGCTTTAGTTTTCAGGGTTTTTACATGTGAAAAAAGGTGGAAACGAATAAATGTAAAGTTTTTCCGATTTTTTTGTTGTTGCTTTTTTAATGTTTTGTTTTGGTTTTAAGTGTCTTTCTGAGTTCGTTTGGTTGTTTGTGTGTTGTACAAAGTTTTACTTTTCCGTTTTATACTTATGGTTAATTTTCCATCCAATTTTTCTTCCACACCTTCTTAAATACTATTATTATACTTTACATTTTTGTGTAGCAAAAGTAATATAAATTTTGTGTGTGTGTGTGTGTGTACGGTTGACAAATATTTTGTCGTCCAAGAATGCTTGTTGGACTATTTTCGTGCACAACTAACAAAAGTATAAACTCTCGAGTAGTAAATCATAAACCGTCCCGAAATAAAAACAAAAGTCTGTCATTTCTTTTGTATTTGTGTCAAAGTCATAAAATGTTGTGCCAAAATGCGACAGTGGCGGTGGTAGACGATCAATTTAATAATGATACTGATAATAATTAAACCTTATCAGATGGACATTATTTTTAATCACAGTGATTATTCGCTTTATATTCTGCGCTGTACAAAATTTTGTTAGTTTACGTGTGATGATTGATTTTGCCCATTTGCACCTTTGTATTTTTCTCACCTCCAAAGCTTTCCTGTATTTTTTATTTAATATTTTTTTCGTTGTTCTGTGGTTAGAATAAGAATATTGTTCGCGATGAACAAAATATTGGATTCATTAATAAAAACGAAATTTGGAATAAAAAGAAATTGTGTGTTTAGGAAAAATGCGGTATAATCAATCAAAAAAACAAGGCAGCTTTTGTTGTAATCAATTTAATTGTGTTAAGTCAACCGGAAAAAATGTGTAAATAGCGATTATGTTAGATTTTGGTACACACACGGTAACGTACGAGGGAACCTTAGGCCCTTGAACTTGGTTTTGTGTTATGTTTTAACAAATTGTTTTAGCATCCCATAGGGAGATTTGAATTGAATTCTAACCAGCTCCAGATCTGCTAAATGAGGCGCACTGGCAAGCGAGAGAGTATGTGTTTCCATTTCATTCCGGGTTTGCGTATTCTTCTTTGAGTTCTGATGCAGCCACTCAAATTTGTACTTACTGTGGTTGCTTGACGTGGTGATGATGATGTTTACGTTTATTCACTGTGCGCTACTCGTCCCCCGCAAATTTAGTTCAACTGAAGACAAATGTAATGCTATATGACGAATGCGTAAAAGCTTGGATTATACTTGTCATGGCCAACTCTTGACGATTGTTCACCGTATAAAGGTATAATGATTTGATTTTGAATCACGAGAGTGAATTTATAGATGTTTCGGAAATGCGTAAAAAGAAATGACGTAATTAAAAATCTGTGTAACTTTGGTATGCATAGTAACGATTTTTAAATAAGGATAAGTTAAGAATAGTAACAAGATGTGTTCCGTCCTTTTGTGGTTATTGACGTTATTGGCTTGGCTTGTATGTGAAGCTGGCATGAAAAAACAGCCCAAAAACACCGTGTTTCTTTGTTAAATTTAATACTATCCGGAAGAAATTATTGAAAATGTAAGAAAAACGTAAATTCAATCCCGAAATATTTTTTTTTGTTGCATTGAAACAATACGCTAATTTATTAGCGAATTACCCAGAGATATGGGTAAGGGTTCCAACGAGCACCTACAAAGGTGAAGTTTGACGTGAATCTTAATGATTCTAACTGCGATGCTGAGCTTGTAGTCAATGATGAGGACACGGTTGAAGTTGAAACTACTTTGCCAAGCAGTGGTCAGTACGCACCAACGTGCGAGAGACCCCATGAGAGATGCTGTATAAGATAGCGGACATTTCTCAGCGGAAAATAGGAGATTTAGCTACTCGCCGCAAGTGGCAGCACAATCACAAAAGAGAATTTATTTTGTTATGTAATTACCAGCGGAAATTTTTTGTATCTCTTTTTCCACTAAATAAAACATACCAGCGGAATAAAATATTAAAACTGATCTTTAAAATGACAAATTGATTGATCTCCGAAGTAAAGGAACTCGGTAAATGAAATCTTGAAATTTAACAACATCAGGGGTCCAAAACTTAGGATAAAATTCTAGGATTTGTTCATGCTGGACCAAACTAGGCCATTTCATTACCAATACTTTTAAAAATTTAAATTTTTTTATTAGTTTATTTTCTGTTTTTGGCCATTATCTCAAAAACTTCCACTAGTAACCAATAATTTCTGTTGTTTTTCTAATAGCTTAGGTCATGCTGAGACAGAAAATCAAAAAACTATACCACACCTCCCGAAATGATCCACCCTAATGCTGTGTTCTGCACAATCAATCCATTCGGTCCTGTCATTTGCCCGTGACGCAGAATCTTGAAGAACTGGTTTGCACCCAGAAGAACATCTATCTCACGGCACTGCTGATCTAAAGGGTCGGCGACTTGAAGTGAACTCAACTCTTTTCAATTATTAACAATTCCGGTATTTAGTTTAGGTAGCTTTGATGTTAATTTGTCCAAAATGAATACATCTACCTCTGTGACAAATTCAGTGTCCATACGGAATATGAGCGTAATCGCTGTTCGACCTTTTGTTGTTGCATTTGATGCTATTCCAGTTATTGGAATCCGGCAGCTGTGGCGAGGTAATTGTAATTTATTGATACGCGATTGTGTGATCAGCGACGTTTCAGACCCGGCAGCAATGATTTTTTCCAAAAACGTCTTTGATATTTATTAAGGCCGTTGGCAAAAGTGAGTATCTTAGAATGTGCCACTAATACCCGTTTCTCTTCCAAACTCCATTCGTGGAGTTTATGGCTGGCTTTCACATTTGATGCATGGCTGCGAAGTGCCGTTTTTCGGAAAACCGATATTAGTAACTTTTGCTTGTAAGTGTTTGGTAGTGGTTTTGATGGCATTCGTTTCTGTTGGACAGGCTCGCATGTCTCTAGAGCAGCACATCTCCGTGCAATGAACGATAGCAATGCCTTGAACGCAGAATATTCTGTGTCAATGCTTTTGATTGCCCATTGTTTTCGTGTTTCTTCATCTAGTTTTTGAAGAACAATACGGATGAGCCATGGGGCTCGTGCCTCTGCTCCTTCTCCCAACGCCTTTGATCCTCTGATGACCTCATCAGATGTATGGCATATCCTTCGCAGTGATTTAGTGCAATCTGTGGTTACTAGTGATTGATTCATGAACTGTTTTATTAACGATGTTACCACCAACCCTTGATTGTCATATTGCCTACAAAGTTTCTCCCATG
Organism: Nephrotoma guestfalica; assembly: GCA_963691935.1. Classification (NCBI taxonomy): domain Eukaryota; kingdom Metazoa; phylum Arthropoda; class Insecta; order Diptera; family Tipulidae; genus Nephrotoma; species Nephrotoma guestfalica. Next base: position 44,389,576 of record OY829913.1, on the reverse strand, counting down.
ACTCCAAATAATTCGCATCGGTAACTGCTATGTGCCGTAGTAGGTTTGCTGCATCATCTCGTAGTAGTCCTTCGAGGTATTGGAATTTGTGCACGTTCGTGAGAATGGTGTTGTTGTGTACTGATGACAAAAATAAATCTTTAAATGATGGAGACTCGTTGTATGTTCTAGTGAAAAACGGGATCTGGATCCTTGGCAATTTAATTTCGTCCTTCGGTATTGCAGAAAAGCTTTCTTTGCGCATGGTAGTCAAAATTTCTATTTGATGTATCGTAAACGAACGCATGGTGTCGTCGAGCTGCGTTTGGACTGCGGTAACAATTGGATGGCGGCCGTGAATCGCCCTTCGTAAAGTTGCTTTCGCTTTCAAGTACCGTTCCTCGATTACCTCAATCTCGGAGTCGTCAATATCAACGATCTCTTCAACTTGTTCTTTGCGGCTTTAGCGTGTCCAGGATTGCGTTTAAGTGTGCCTATGTCACTCATTGTATGCACAGTTGTCACTTCCACTTGCACTCAACTCACCCAGAATGCTAATCGTTTCAATCGAGAAACAAGTTTGTATTGTTACTTGATGAAGAAATTTATGAAACGGCACACCAATTGACAATGTCCAGCTTTCGACACCGTTTGACGTTAATTATAATTTACCGTGCCGATTAATGTTGTTTGTTTATGTTTTACAGATAAGTGTATAAATCTAGGTTCTTAAATCATGTCTAAAGCTTATTATTTTTCAGGTTTTTTGGAGTTTGCGGCAGTGATGATGTCATGACGGACTCGAGTACCTGTGGCGTTAACAATACGTAAAATTCAAGAAAACCACCGTAATCATATGAGAATTTTCTTCTGCGTCTTTTGATATATCGTAATCCCAGTTTTGTTGACTGATATCACGGCAATGGTACAAAACGTTTGCGAATTTTTCAATATTTATTGTTTTGTAATGCCATAGCGGAAGATCTAGAGGGAAAATTAGATAAAGCCATCCTCGATTTTCCGATAAAACTAAAATTAAAAATTTAGCAGCAAATACATTGAATACTCGGTTTTCTAAATATTTGCACACATTTTTCGACGTAGCGTCCCGCATGGGTTCCAGAAACACAAATTTAGAGAATTGATCCACTGCAATAAAAATATAGCAGTTTCCATCTTTCGAGCGGGTATATGGACCAAGGAAGTCTATAAAAAGTTTCTGGAATTGACGTTTTATTTCGTAGAAGTTGCCCATAGGTGCTCGCGATAACGAATTAGTCGGTTTGCACTCTTTGCATATACTACATTCCCGTATGAAGTCGTGAACATCTCGGATCATTCCTGGCCAAAAGTTATAACGTTGTAATATCTCGAAAGTTTTCTGCATACCAAAATGAGCAGCGTTTGGTGGACAATGTGCACGTTCAATAAGTGGTATAATTTGGTTCCGGGGAAATATAATTTCCATTCAGGAACATCGGTGAATTTGTTTTTACATGAGTAAGACGGCTTGTAATATGTACAGTTATCTATCAGTTTCATATTCTTACTAGAGAGCGGATCATCTACTAAAGCCCTTGTTAGTTCTATGTATTTAGAATCGTCATTAAACTTGTTTATTTCTAAATCTCTTATCATCTCACATGCTAATCCATCATCTCCTGAAATATTAAAAGTATTTCTGGATAAGGCATCCGGTACTACATTATCACGCCCTTTTTTATATTTTATAGTAAAATTGAACCCCTGAAGCTTCAAGCGCCAACGAGCAAGTCTCCCGACGAGGTCCCTTTGATCCATCAACCACTTTAAACTAGCATGGTCAGTCGTGATGGTGAACGGCAATCCCTCCACGTACTGTCTGAATTTCACCGCACTTAAAAAGGCGGCTAGGCATTCCAATTTGGTTATGCTATAGTTTCGTTGCGCACTATCCACTATCAGATTTCTGGTACAGAACACTTCCTACACCAATTTTGGAAGAATCGCTTCAATGTAAAAGTGTTTCTCGAAATCCGGATTACATAGCACTGGAGAAGAGGATAACGTCGTTTTTAATTTGCAGAAGGCTTGCTAAGCTTCATCGGTCCAGTGGAACTTTTGATTCTTTTTAAGCAGACGTGTAATAGGTTCTGCTATTTCTGCATACTGTGGAATAAACCAGCCTGTAACCCCAAGAAATTGGCGAATCTGTTTTACTGATTTTGGTCTGTTATAGTTAGTAATCGCTGATACTTTCTCAGGATCGACTTTCAGAATGCCATCAGCAACAATAAATCCTAAATATTTAATTTCTTTTAAGAGAAATTCACTTTTATCTATGTTGATAGTGAGGTTTGCTGATTTGAGGAATCCAGCTACTAAGTCAAGTAAATAGGTATGTTCGTCAAAACTCTCACTGGTGACCAACAGATCATCTAAATAGACGAAAATACGGTGATGCAATTCGTGAGGTATCACTCGGCGCATTAATCGGCACATTGTTTGCGGTGAATTACACAAGCCAAACGGCATAACTGTGAAATGATATAGCGGTCGGCCTGGCACTGAGAACGCGGTTTTATCCCATGATCCCAGACTCCAAATGAATCTGGTATTATTCAGACGCCCCAACAGACCATCGATGAGGGTCAAGGGATACGCGTCTTTAACCGTCACATCCTTTACCTTACGCGCATCAAGACACAGTCGAATTTTGCTGTTTGGCTTGCGCACTCGTGCAACCGGCAAACCCAACGCCAACATGCAGTCAAGCTCCTCGTGAATTTCAGCTTGAACGGCTGGTGACACCGCATAATGGCGTTGCTTTATAGGTTTGGCATTTCCGACATCAATATAATGCTTTACTAAATGTGTCCGTCCTAGACCCAAGACAGCTGATGACGGGAATTTTTGAATGATGTTGTTTAATATTTCGCGTTGATGTTCGGTTACAATGTGCTTACATGAGTCATTTTGAGTATCATCAGTCAGTTCCAAGACCTGAGCAGGTGAATTTATTAGAACGTTAGTGTTCGAGCTGGTAGACGTTGTAGTAGTTGACGACGAAGGAGTGGTAATTATAATATTAAATTGTTTTAAGAAATCTAGGCCCAAATACAATTCCTGTGTTAAGTTAGGAGGCAAATGAAAGGTTATCAATTTTGTTTGGCCCACAAATGTGACTGGTATTTTTATGTATCCCAGCACTGATTCCTTTTGACCATTTGCTGTTTTAATCGATGAGGGAAATAAATTAAATTTGACCTCTGGATGATTTAAAAATTGTTCTGATCCTTTTCCTAATAGGGATACGTTCGCTCCACTGTCTAACAATCCTTCATATACTGTCCCTAAAATGTTAAATAGAATGTAAGGCCGACAATCTCCTGGAGCGGAAATTAAAGATTCAGATATTTTCTTTTTACTTATTCGTCGACTTCTCCAATACATTTTATTTCGGTTTGATTTAGATGGATAACGGGTACTGGGAGAGTAAGTGGAAGATGGGGTTAGTGAACTTGGAAGAGGTATTGATAGTTTAAAGATAGTTGAAGTAGATTTTTAGATTTGATGTTGAGTTAACTCAGGATCCGTGTTGGATGCTGCTTCCACCCGAGTTTAGTGTTGGGGGTGTGACACGTCCATGGAACGTACCCCCGATCGCCAGTTTCCCGAAGGTGGTTTGCATCTGAAGCACCGATCTCTCGGGTAACCTGCCCTACCACACCCTGGACAACTAATAGCTACACGTGGTTGGAGAGCTGAGTGCAAATTTCCACTAGAGTCCCTAGTCAAATGATGACTCTGGTTCGAGTTCACATTTGGATGAGGGTTGCCTTTAGACGTTGATTGTAAATTCCTTTCATCGTTATTACGAGTCATAAGAGTGTAATTAGTAGACATTCGGTGAGATTCATCTGGTACGTAATGCGATGTTGACTGATACGAATCGTAACCTGGATCATACCCATGCGTTGGATTCTCTATAGAATTTATAAACCGACGCGGTTGACACATTAACTCCGGCCTGAAAGCTGTGCGAGTCCAAGTGTCTTCATAGACCGTGCATTTTCGATAGAGATCATCAACGCTATCGACTTTAGTATCAGTGAGTTTATCCTGTAACCCTGCTCTCATGTTACGTCGAATGATTCGCACGATTTCTTCTTCGCTAAGTTCCGTTTCCAATTGAAGTGTCATTGAAATTAAATCCTGATAGAAATCATAACAATTTTCTAGAAATTTTTGTTTTGTGCACGAATATCGTCATCGGTTCGAAGTCCTTGAAAACATTTTTTTAACTCGGTCTTTAACTTGTCCCAAGAGGTACTAGGATTTCGCTCTATAAAATTCCAATACCATTCCGTCACGTTACCGGTTAATACATAATGAAGGTCTGATACTAGTCTTTGTGTTGGAACATTTTCGGATCTGGCAAGATGCTCTACTCTAGTAAGAAAACGTTTGACATGGCCTTTTGGAGTACCATCGTAACCGTTTTCGATCAAGAAAACAAATTACAAAAATTAAATATTTAAATAAATTACGTCGGATATGCATAAGAGGATGAGCTGGTAAGTATGATCGCCGAAAATTTAGTGGTTTTATTTTCTTTCACGAAGTTGGTCCGTATCTTGTATAATGGGAGGAATGATACACTGTATACTAACAAAAGAATTGATAAAATAATCATTTGCATTTATGAAACTCAAAAAATGTTACTAGGCTTTACAAATGATTCAACAAAATCACTGGATACGTTTGCGCAAGGATTACAAGCTTGAGCCTGTGGAGTTGTCCGAACAACCACCAGCCTATTCATACTTTAAAAACACATGCAATCAAACACTTTCTGTGGAAGTCATTGTTGAAGTATGAATAGTCTGGCTTTGATAACAGAAAAAACTAAAATGCATGCATTAAATTCGACAATTATCATACTGACGGAATCAAATGCAATTTTAATTTTATCAAATTAACAAAGCTGAATTAAACCTATAGGAAAAAAACATACCTGTAACGACCGACTAATCGATCGAATACAAAATCATCGAGTAACATGTCTGAGCACAGCTTTTCCGGCTACTGACTCAGGACAAACGGGGGGATTCTGACAATTCTACAGCTTGTGAAATCAATTCAACTGAATTGTTACACTCGTGGGGACGACCCATACCACTGAGATGTCTCATGAAGCCGGGCTTGTTAAAGTATTTAAAATTCTAAATAAGTGAAAATTTTCAGGGATTGTATATATCTTTTATATGATAAACGCCCAAAAAGTTTCCATTTAAATCGGTACATTCAAATGCGGGTTGACCGACCGGTTTTGAAACAATAGCTGGGATGGATTTTGGAGCAAGCTTAGCGTTAAAATTTTTAGTTGCGTCACTTTGCACGAAATTCTTGACAAACACTGATTGAGCAGGTAGGAATCGAGCCCGACTGCGAAGGTTGTATTGTTTGGTATTTTTAGCATAGGCGGTCCTCAGATGAGTCAAAACTGATTCTCTAGCTAAGTTCAATCTACTAGGTTTTGATAACATCAAAAGTTCATTATCTCCATGTGAAGACAAAAGTTTCCGCAAGGCATAATCAGATCCGTGATTCTTCTGGTGTGTTCCAAATACCAAATAGTGCGGCGAGTACCCACAAGAGGCGTGCACAACATTACGCAATGCAGAAGCAATTTCGTCTAGATGAATATCCCATTCTCGTTGATCGGACTTTATATACGAGCGAATAGCGGATAAGATACACCGATTCACTCGTTCGGAAGCATTGGATTGCGGCGTATATTTGGGGGTAGTAAGATGTTTTACGCCGTTTTTAGAGAGTAAATGTTGGAACTGAAGGGATACAAACTGTTTACCATTGTCAGTTAAAATTGGTTCGGGGACAGAGAACAAATTAAATACTTGACCTTCAACGAATTTAACCAAACTTACGTCTTTTATAAAAATATTGAAAAAGTCGACTGAACGAATACATTGTAGATTGAAACATGCCCGTAAGATGGTTAGGGACACTGTTGATTGCGGAATTTGAATTATGCGAAAACGAAATTATTTAACCGGACGGTGCGAGGACTCCGTTTCGGGTGGGCTTATTGTAATCATCGGCATGGTTCTGGGTGGCATGACCTTTTGGAAATGTGATCGCCCAGTCGCTCGCATTTCCGTATTCAAGTTTCCCGATTTGACGGCATTGCATTTACGACAGTTGGGTTTAAGTACATTTTCGCTTCCACAACCATAGCAAAAAATATGAGATGACGGAATGGGGCAATTTTGATAAACGTGGCCGAGGTCTTGACAATTCCAACAAATACACGTATTATTCGCACCATCATTAATTTTGACGTCAGATTCAGATTTTGGTTTAAGTCCAGTTTGAGAAGATGAATAATTACCGTAGGTCGATTTATCCTTTTTAATCCGTTGATAAGCCGCAATTTGGTTTTCATGATAGGATGGAGCTGATAAATCAGCCGAATTGTACCAAGAATCAAGTTCATTGATGGATTTTTTATTCAGGTGAAGATAATTTTCAGGACAATATCCATTTCTAGCCCAGGTTTGTTCCCAACTCACACAGTCGGCAATGAGTTGATCTATGGAACTTATCTTTTTATCTGACATCTGCAAATGAAACTGCAAACCGGGCCGCATATTCTTTTTAACGTATCTTAAGAGTTCATTTTCAGAAATCGCCGTAGGAGATTTCATTGCAATTTTTAATAATGCGCTATAAAAATCATAAAGGGACTCTTTGGGCAAGCGCTGTTTTCGATTATCTAATTCTTGAAGAATATCATCCTCAGTTGAGTATCGCTGAAACCTACGTACTAATTCAGCGCGCAGTTGAGCCCACGAAACTAAACCATTTCTTTCTAGGAAGAGCCAGTACCATTCGAGTGCCTCTCCTTTAAGGAGAGCACCTAGTTCTTCAACCAACGAAACCTGCGAGACGTTATATCGCACCGCAGACCGTTCCACTCGGTATAAAAATCGGTCTATGTCAGTTTTATCAGAGGTGGTACCGTCAAAACATAAGTTCCACTTATGAAGATGCTTATTGGGGGAATTGGAATATTTAAAATCGTTTACTGTAGAAGGTGGAATTTGAGACCATATATTAGCTTTAGGTACTGCCGATTCAGAGTTACCTTAACCTCTTTATGGCTATGGCCATGGCATAGTTTAGGGGGAACTTCCATATGGCTGTATGGAGGTTCGGGTACCTTGTTAACAACCGTTAGCGTCTCCGGAATTGACTTGGGTACGCGCTCCTTCGTGAAAGGACTACCATATTTTACAAAACGCTCGTTTATAATTTTGAGTAGCGCATCTAATTGGTCGGGTTTCATACTAGGAATACTCTTTTGTACCACAGGTGCGAATTCTGCAATAGGGGCGCTGGTGCTGTAATCTTTTGAGGACGATGCCTTATTAAGGTTTGCGACCGTAGATTGCATGGATGTGGTCGCTTGGGATGAAATTTGTTTAGGTACTATAACTTGAGCTGACGTGTCAACTGGCACGATCACTACTGGTTTATTCTTAGTATCAACATCGGTTAAATCGGATTCCGAATCAAGTTCTTCTTCCGGAGGTCCTTGGATGTTAATAACCTCTAAGGTTTTGTTAAACGACGTTTCACCATCAGCCTCGTCAAAATCGTCCATGTACCACTTCTGCAAACATCCTTTTAATGAAAGAATAATATATTTTAATTCCGAAATTTCGGTTTTTATGGCTCGCGAACGAGATATTCTGAGTACTCTACCCTCTACATGGAGTAATCGAGTCAAAAATTTATCATGTTCGCCTTTATTAGTCACATTTTCAAGATCTTGAATCGCGCTTTTGAGACTTTGTAATTTCGCTTTGCATTTCACAATTTCCCGTTTCGGATTTTTACGGGCCGACTCATGTGCGCGGGTAGGGATTAGAACGGGGGCTTGTCGTTCCGAAATTAACTGTTCTTTCAGTTGGGCATAAATCTCCAAGGCCGTTCCATGAAAGTTGCGAATTTCACATTCAATCAGAAATTCGTCATGGGTTAAATGATCCAAATTCATAGACATATTTATTGGTTATGAAAATTAAAAAGGAATTGTATAGAATAAGCTAAACGTAAAATTCAACAATAGCTATGTAATTCAAAATGGTAAAAAATATAAACTTAAAAATTATCAAATATGTAAGCAAAATAATAAGAGATAAAGTAACTTGAAACGAAAAAAAACAGAGCACAAAAATAGTAGATTACGTATGATTAATTTGCATACATAAGCACAAAAAAAATTATGAAATATACTAAGTTCGAGAATTCGCAATACAAAAAAAATGGTAACTTTAATGTAACTATAATACGTAAAAGGAGTGAAGATCACAGTCAGGAAATGATAAACAGGGCTTCAAAAAAAATAAAATATAACTATTGACAATTAAATGTAACGAACTATTGATAACAAGCAAAACAATTACAAGCTCAGACACTCAAAAGCGTATGAACCCAAACGTTAACTGATCAAAATCAAATTTCGGTTACTTAACATCTAACATAAAAAATCATATTTAGCTAACCTAAATAACTCGAAAAGAGGAATAATTACGCGAAATACAAGTAACCGCACTTTGATCAGAAGTTACCAACCAAGAAAAATTTACATCTGCACGTGAACAAACGCATTAATCAAAAACTCTAAGGAAAATATGCGCGCGTGTAAATGTAAATCATAAAGGTATATCCAACCATGATTATTTCTGACGTCGTAAATCAAAGACCAAAAAGTCGAATATCAACGCGATCATGTGTGAATATTATTATCCTGTAATCTATTAGCCAACGGTTACAAAAAGTATAAACGGAAAATGTAGCTACGGTAATTTTGTTTTAAGTTGAAAATAAAAAAATAACCGTTGCTAAGAAATTAAAATAACGGAAGGTTATCATAATGAAATTGAAAGCCTTAATACCTTTGGGCGCCATTTGTAACGACCGACTAATCGATCGAATACAAAATCATCGAGTAACATGTCTGAGCACAGCTTTTCCGGCCACTGACTCAGGACAAACGGGGGGATTCTTACAATTCTACAGCTCGTGAAATCAATTCAACTGAATTGTTACATACCGACAAAAAATAAAATCCATAGGTCATAAACGCGCGAATCAACAGAATCAAATAAACTGGAAAGGCTGAACATACGGACTTAATGAACCGGTAAATTTATACGGTATAGCAACAAAAAAAAATAATTACAATAAATTCTAGAAGAAGTTGGAAATTACAACATAGCCCCACGTTGGGCGCCATCTGTAACGATATATTGATCTTCGAAAACCCCACACCCGACCTTGAAGCTTAGCCGGCAATCATGACCACTTCGAAGCTCTCAATGTATGAATTTAATATTTCAGTAACGGAAGGCAAACATTAGGAAGCGAAACGCCGCGCTACATCAATTTTAGAAGGCACTGTTAGGTACACAAAGAAGTTCTTTGTAATCAATTTACTCATCATTTAACCTGAAATGTTTATGTGCGAGTATGTTACATAAACGTATTTTATTTGATAACGTACAAATTTCAAACAGATTTTTATTGTAAACCACATAAATTACCATCATGTTGATTTAAAGTTGTCAACGACAGTAAAATGAAAAAAAAGGAAACCTCAATTTTATATAATTTCCCAACCAAAAAATAATAAAATAGCTATATGTAGAAAAAAATTACAAACTTACGTACAAAAGCAAAACAAAAAAATTAAATACGGTGTACCGGGGTACCCTTAACCAGTATGTAATACAACCCTCATAAAAATATACACAACATATTTTTACCACATACTCGTATGTTTGAATGAGCTTTTTTCCATTAAACAATAACCAACCGAAAAAAAATTTAAAAAAAACTTGGTTGTTTGGCTTTGGACTACATGAAAAATGATATCCATAACGCGGTTAGTTTTGGTTATTTATAAATAAAATGTTTTTTTTTATTTTAATTATGTTTGTTGCTATTTTTAATATTTTATTTATATGTATATAAAAAAATGCGACAGGCAAAAAAATTGTTAAATTAAAATGAATTAATATCACATTTTAATGTGCAGCTGATAAGCTTTCCCATTTCTTGTTCCATTTTTTTGCATTGCATATAAAAAATATTTTCCATACATAAAAAATTCCATTTGCAAGTGTTTATGTATTTTTTCAATTTATTTAATTTAATTTTTTTATTTGAAAAAATATTTAATTTACTTAATTGAATTGAACCAAGCGGTATGAAAAGTGTTCACATAAATAAAAATTACACCTTTCGAATTTGAATTAGAAGAACGAACAAAATAAAATTTAATCGAGAAATTGACAAACCAACACCTGATAATTACCTGTTATTATTGCTATTTTTCCTCGTACATAACAATGTTTGTATAAAAAATAAAATAACAAAAAGTGAAAAATTTACATATTTAGAGCTTTTGTTCTACTAGACATGCTTTCTGTCACCACCGCACCATATTGGGATTTAATTAGTCAAAAGGGGGATTCGTGTGTACATGTACATAAAGCTAAATTTTATTTTAAACAAGCACGACACATAAATTTGAAGGATGAATATTTATTCCTAGGCCGGCCGCATATATTACGTTATACCCACATATTTAGGTCTAGGTCATTTCGAATCAGCACTTAACTACAAAAATATAAAATATTCGCTCGAGTCAAATCAAATTTTTAAAAATGTCACACCAAATTAATGCCATTTCAGTCATTTATCCCACATTCACCCCCTAAATCAAAGCTTATGTGACATTTTATTTGACATATGACGATTCATATTTCGCATAAGTTTACAACAAAAAGGAAAACACAAATCCCTGGAATAGATAACAGATTTGTAATATTAATCCGTACGATTAAGCGTACACACATTAAATGTAAAACAAAAATGAAATGGAAAATTGATTTTCTTTTAATCAGCTGTGTACAAAAAAACTGTGATTTATACATAAAGATTTTCCATCTATATAATTAATTATAATTAAACCATTTCCATTTCATAAAATAAAATAAAAAATTATTTTTCACGACATGAAAAATGAAAAAAAAATTACATAAAAAATGTGTGCTTTGATAGAAAGCTTTAAGTTAGATTATGTTTCAGGATTTGTTAAGCAATGTTTCTTGTTTTTTTTTTGGGTGGCGTATTATGTAACATCACACAATACGCACAGTTTATTGAAATGAATTGAAATTTGTTGTAGAAGTGAATTGTGTATAAGGATGAATGAATGAAAATGAATATTTATTATACGGAGCTGGCACACATTTTTTTAACATAATTATTTTGATGTTTTAGTTAAATAAAATTTACGAGCTTTTTGTGTGTATGTGTTCATCAATTTATATAAGTTGGATTTTTTTTTTAATGGGGGGGCACAAGAAGGTGACACGTATTTTTGCCGCTTTCTAAAAGATTTTAAGCAGCTAAAATGAAAATAACAAATGTGAATCATTTATCAAGCTCAGACAAAAAGTGTTTCATTCTAAAAGCTCTTGGTACTTTATTCAAAAATTTATTCTATTTATGTATTATAAACAAATAGTATCCCAAACCAAAGCGTGTTTTCAGAATTTAATGCGGAATATACGATATACGAGAAATCCGAAACGATGAGCGAGAAAGACGAATCACGAAATGTAAAACGGCAAGCAAAATGTGCATTGCTTCAGTGAGAGCCATGCAGGCGTTATCCTTATGTGAATGCCGAATTTTATTGGATTTAACAGCAACCTACGACTTGATAGAGTTTTAAAGGGGCAAACGCCGATAGACTCCAATAGTAGCCAATTACTTTCAAACCTTTAAATAATAAAGGATGGAGATTTTTGTATTACCAAAACGTATGGTATTACTGATTATTTACCTTCCTTCTCGTTTTCACCTCGAGAACACGATTAGTTGTTTTTGTTCAGCATAACGCTGCGAATATTAAATCAGCTGGAGGGGTCCCTTATCCTCACTGTAAGGTGATGAGCATTTGTGTGCTTAATGCCAATGGTCAGTGCATTAACTAGGCATGTACCATTACATCCGCCAAACTCTGTGGACAGAGAATTTTACAGCGACATATGAACATAATTCCGATACCTAATCGAGCAGAAGCGAATATTAAATCAACTGGAGAGGTCCGTTATCCCCACTATAAGGTAATTTTATACTTAAAATTTGCTGTGTGTAAGTGAGATTGTTTTTATTTTCTCGGGATGGAATTTGATTTTCTCCATATTTTTTTAATTTTTCGGGCTGAAAATCCTTTTATTGAATTTAGCGGAGAAACACACCTACATTTTAAAGGCGTTTTTCGGGATGCTTTTCGGGCCAGCTTCACATACGTTAGTTTCCACGTGATTTATTTTGATATATCGGTGTTTTAAAGAAAAGTGAAGTGTTTTTCTTTGATTTGACTTAATAATCAGAGCAAAATAAACTGTTTAATTGGCAATAATGATAAATTTAACTATTGAAGTAGAGGTTATGATTTTTATGGTGAAATTGCGAAGGGTGACAATAAATCAATGCCGCAAACCGGGTTCTTATTCACCATTATATTTTAGTGTAGAAAAATATTGTTATTATTATTGCACCAAAGCACAGAATATATACAGAAACGACAGTTAGAAACCATAGTTTTTTGACAATACCCCTAAAGTAGTTCATACGTACGTCAATAGATGGCTCTAATTAAAAAAAAATTGTAAACATTAATATTTTTAGAAGTGTAAAAATAAATTCTCTCTCTTCGACTCTCTGTTAAATTGTTCGTGTCTTGTCTAACATTTGTCAAATAGTGAGCGAATCAGTACTAATGACGGCCGGAAAAATGACATTGCATTGCAAAATATGTACGTGATACAAACTTTACCCAAGTCAGACCACTTCAAATATAATTTCAGAGTCATACGGATATACGTATCTATCCTCCTTGTAAATAAATACAAAACTATAATTACGTTACGACTATTAAATAAAAAATGTAAACATTTCTATTTATTTTATATAAAAAATAAAGAAGTGATTTTAATACACCTAAGAAATAAATTTTTAAATTAAACCATGTTTTAAGCCGTGCCCCAACATTTCAGTAGTAATTGCAAGTGACTTCCTTAATATTTCGATGGCATATATAGTTCCCAGTGGTGGAATCCCCTTCGTTCATCTCAATCACTTCCTTCATATAGAATACGATTTGTTTCGAATGGGTTGGTTTACATGCGGGCGATTTGGAAAACTAATCGGATTCTGTAACTCACAAAATGTATCAAAATATCCAACGATTGCGGTTAATTGTTCATCCTTTGTAACATTTAATTTAAACTCGTATATGAAATTAGGGCAGTTTATATCCACAAGAAGAACACATTCACATGGTAAGAAGGTTTACAGATTTCTATGGTCGCCTCCTTAAGAACTTCGTTTTTCATGCACGACATATGCCAATAATCGATAAATTCATTGTATCGATTTGTATCATCGTATCCCACGATACTAATCTGTTGTCCCACAATACTAATGTGTCGAACGGTAAGAAGTATCCCATCCACTCCAATACAATTATATCAACTTTTTTCTATACGAAAAATTTATTTCGTCGTATAATATCCATGGCCTGATAAATAATATCAGAATTATCAACACCAATGACGGTTTCAGCGCCTGACGTTGACGAGAACTTTGCGAGGTTGGAGGTGCCACATCCTATATCTAAAATAATTTTGTTTGTAAATAAATCGAGGTTGGCGTCCCGGTATGTATTCGTCCGAACTTCATCCGTTAACATATCGTGATGAATACCGTAATGCGCATACGATAATAAAATATCCCTGATCATCTTCTGGTAATAAATTACCAACACATTGAATGTCACTATCTGTTTTACGGTTTAATCGATCGATTGTTTTTACCTCCTTTTCTAAAAATGATATAAATGATTTAAAAATGAAGCATACAGGTTGATTAGAAGTGATTGAGATGTATCACCTCTTACTATAATTAATTCCATGATATTTAGTATATAGTTTTTTGTCGGGGCGGGCTGCAGCTACCGGGGGAGTCACAGGTGGTGGATAGTGGACGGCCTATCGATATGTAGGTTAGCGGTGAATCAAATAAGCCGCCCCCAACCGCAGCTCTGCTGGAAGGAGAGTCTCAGGGAACTGGGGAGTGGTTAACCTCTGTTCACTAAATCCTGAGTGCCTGTGATACCCAGTATGGAAGGGCGAACTGATGGCGCCATAAAACCATCGACCATAAACCACGGTGAATTGAGCGTCACGTCTCAATGTGCCCCGGGTCTTCAAGTAGTAAGTAGGGAACTCTATAAATGGTAATCCCCTGTATGAAATGGGTCCTATTTGGTTGGGATTCCATGTGAATGGTGGAATGAGTAAGTGAATGTGGGAGAAGGGCTGGGGCGCGGAGGGGCGAGGCGCTCGGCGAGCCGATGGGGTGGATTAAGGTGTTACGCGACCCGTGCTGATAATCGACTAGGCTGGGGGCCCATTTAACAAAGCCCAGTCTTGAACGGAGCCCTCTGGATACCTGGCGACCTCCAGTTGTATTTAGCCTTACCCGTGTATACGGATCTCTACACGGGCGGACCATCTATTTCTCCGATACTCCTGGGAACACACTATGGATAAAAATACTAAAAAACAAAAAGAAGTGGCCAGCACTTCTCAAATGCTGGAGGAGACGGGGGGTTCTGTGACTCCAGCCGTCGATGGGGCTAAAACTGGTTCCGAGTGGGCGCGGAGTGGGCGAAGAGCTGCGTCGCCAATGTTAGCAAGGCTAAGAAAGAAGATCTTGGGTCGAAAAGACAGAGGTCTGAAGAGGAAGAGCAGGGGAGTTTGGATGCTGAAAGAAAACGGGCCAAGCTCCAGGCGGAACAGTCGAGGAAGGGGCCTAAGCTCTTCAGCGACGTTGTGAAGGAGAGGGAGGTGGTGCTGACCGTCGTGGACGAGAGTCACGAAGATGGGAGCATCACCGGGGAAAAATGGAGGTTGGTGTTTAATGCACTGAACCTCGTTTTCCTCCGAGTCCTTGGACAACATCCAGGACCACCGCCAGTTTGCAGGGACGCGGGTTGGTATCAGCGACGGCTGAAGCTGACCGCGTGCGCGGATCAACGGTCGGCTTTCTTGTATAGGAAGGCGATCGAGGAGGTAGGCGAGGTATGGCCAGGAGCTAAGCTCAAGGCAATTCCCAAGGACGAAATACCGAGCAGACCAAGAGCAATGGTCTGGCTCCCCATGGAGATGGCAAGCCTGGATGAATCCCTGAGGATTCACCAGGTTTGGAACTCGGATCTTCCGACAGGATATTGGAAGATTGTGACGCAGGATGAGCCTAAGGGCAATTTCAGATCATCAATTATGGTGATAAATAAGGAATCCCTGGCTCCCCTGTCAAAAACTAAAGGGGTTATAAACTTCGGCTTCGGTTCTGTGACACTTAAGGTGTTCAGAAAGGATGAGGTCGGAGTCAAATTAGTAACTACACAGCCCGAGAAGGGAGTGGAGGAGGTCCAGCCTGCTATGGGAACCGCGAGGAGCAGTATCTCTTTAGGGGGTACACTGCCGCTAGTGGCGAACCCGAGTGAGGGGCTGACTAGCGAACTAAGGGACCGACTAACCCTTGGCAGGGGGATGAGGGATGCATCGGTTTCCGAGGGGGAGATGTGGATCTCCTTAGTTTTAGGGACTGCGGAGGGAGTGAGACGGATGATACCGTCGACTCCGTCGGGTCCGCCTAACCGACGCAGCACTGCTGTCGCAATTAAGGTAAGTGAATACTGTTATCAATGATTAGGTTTGTGCAGATAAACTTACATCACACTAAGGCGGCTTCGGCGGCGCTACTTCTCAGACTTGCTAAGTCATGCGAGGAGATAGTGCTGATCCAAGAACCTTGGATCAAGAATAATAAGATCTGCGGTCTGCGAGCGAAGGGCTACACCCTTCTTTATGCTTGTGGGGCTGAAAAGAGCAGATCATGTATATTGGTGGGAAATAACATAAATGTTTTTCTACTTCCACAGTATAGTAATGGGGACATTACTGCGGTCTGCATAGAGACGGAGGGAAAGAGAAGGAAGATGGGAGTTATCCTGGGGTGCGATGCCAACACACACCATACCATCTGGGGTAACTCGAATATAAATGACAGGGGTGAGTTACTTTTTGATTTTCTCTTAAGAACTAACCTCACTATTAGCAATATAGGCCAGGAACCCACCTTTATTATTAGTAATAGACAGGAGGTTCTGGATATTACTCTGGTCTCCGAATTTATTTCACCGATGATCAGAGAATGGAGGGTGGCGAAGGAGCATTCCTTCTCCGACCATCGATACTTAACGTTTAAACTTAATCTCAACATTACAAACCAATACGTGTTCAGAAACCCCCGGAGGACAATATGGCATGTATATAGGGAGGTTCTGGAGTGCATCATTCCATCCAGAGTTCCAGGACTTCCCGACACGGGAAGTGAACTGGATTCAATGGTGGACACTCTAACTAGGGCTTGCAATACCTCTATGAGGGTAGCCTGCCCTTTAACAAAGCTTAGGGGGAAGCGAAAACCTGTTTGGTGGAACCCGGCACTTGCGGAGTGCCGGAAGGTCTGTGGGTCTGCCTTTAATAGAGCGAAAAGATCTAGAGACAGTCAAGACTGGGACTTCTATAAGGAAAGCCTCAGAGTGTACAAAAGGGAAATAAGGAAGGTGCAAAGAAATTCGTGGAGGCGCTTCTGTGAGAGAATGGAAGGGGTCTCGGAAACTTCGCGCTTAAAAAAAATTTGTATACCAATCCAACTGTTCCAGGCTATCTGTTAAAAACGGATGGCGAATGGACGGTTTCTAGTGAAGAGACACTTGATCTCTTTATGAAAACACAATTCCCGGGAAGTGAGGACGTGACGTCTGCGAATCCTCTGGATGACCGTGGGTCAGGGGATCACGGCGGGGTCCAACCGGTGTGTACAGAGGCTATGCTGAACACGCGAAAGCTAAAATGGGCCATTAATGGGTTCAAGCCGTTTAAGTCAGCAGGTCCGGATGGGATTGTACCAGCAGAAATTCAGAAGAACTCGGAGATCTTCCCTGGCTGGAAGTTATCTTCAAAGGGTGTCTGAAGCTGGGGTACACTCCCAAGAAATGGAGGGAGGCTAGGGTGATCTTCATCCCGAAGGCGGGAAGAAGCTCGCACAGCAACCCTAAGGACCTTAGACCTATATCTTTGTCATCTTTTCTGCTGAAAATCATGGAAAAGATGCTGGATGTATATATTCGTTCGAAAATTGGACCCAGTAACTGGGCTCAGTCGCAACATGCATATCATAAGGGTAAGTTCGTGGATACGGCATTACATACCCTGGTTCGGGGAATTGAGAAGTTACTGGATTTTCAGGAATTCCCGCAGGTTGCGTTTCTCGATATCGAGGGCGCATTCAATAACGTAAAGATGGAAGGATTGCTGCCACTTGAGATTGTAGACCCTATAACCAGGCTAATTACTCATCTGCTGGGTAGCAGAAGAGTCATAGCAAGGATGGGGGAAGTTTCCGTCAGTAGACGGGTCGTTCGGGGAACCCCGCAGGGAGGGGTCCTCTCCCCCCTTCTCTGGAACTTAGTAATCAATGGACTACTATTGATACTGGAGAGAGAACGGATATGTGTGGTTGCTTATGCCGATGATGTGGCGATAGCTGTCTCGGGAAAGCACCTCGGAACAGTCAGGGATATGATGCAAAATGCGTTGTCAATCACTGCGGGTTGGGCCAGCAGATGTGGATTGGGGATTAACCCATCAAAAACAGAGCTGGTCCTTTTCACTAGGAGATACAAAATTCCGGCAATGGTTCCACCGAGCCTGAATGGTACTACGCTGGTCCTTACTGATAAGGCGAGATTCCTAGGGATTCTCCTAGACAGTAAGCTCAGTTGGAAGAGAAACACGATGGAAAGAGTAAAGAAAGCCACTGTGGCACTCTACTCTTGTAAAAACGCCATTGGAAGGAAATGGGGCCTGAAACCGGAGCTGGTGCACTGGCTTTACATGGCAGTTGTAAGGCCCATACTGCTGTATGGTGTGAGTGTGTGGTGGCCAGCTCTGGAGAAATCATCATATACTAACATGATGGCGAAGGTGCAGAGGGCAGCCTGTTTGCTCATTAGTGGGGCTCTGAAAACCACCCCCACTAGTGCCTTAGAGGTCATACTGCATCTTCTCCCGTTGGATATTATCGGTAAGCAAATGGCGGTTAATACGGCCGCCCGGCTATCAGCGACCTTTGGTTGGAAGTGCCTGCAAAAGGAGCACTCAACCATAGTTAATTCGGAGAGGCATGACTTGGAGAATTTAGATTATAAAATACCCATGTTGTGCTTCGACACGTGTTGTAAGGTGATTTTCCCCTCTCGGGAGGATTGGAACAGAGGTCTCCTTATCGAGACCGGGACAATTAATTTCTTCACCGCCGGCTCCAAGCTCGATGGTAGAGTGGGAGCGGGTGTGTTCTGTGGGGAATTAAATGTCAATTTATCTTTTCGTCTACCTGATTATTGCAGCGTGTACCAGGCTGAAGTTATAGTGATCGAAGAGGTCATGAACTGGTTGAAGCATAATGTGATATCGTGCATTGATATCACTATTTATGTGGACAGTCGGGCGGCCATTCTTTCGCTGGATTCAGTTTCACTGGCGTCACGGGTGGCATTGAATTGTCACACATCTCTTAACGAGATGAGTGAGCATTTCAATATCCAGTTGGTCTGGGTGATATGAAATGATATGAAATGATATGAAATGATATGAAATGATATGAAATCGTATGAAATGATATGAAATGATATGAAATGATATGAAATGATATGAAATGATATGTAATGATATAAAATGATATTAAATGATATGAAATGATATGAAATGATATGAAATGATATGAAGTGATATGAAATGATCTCAAATAATATGATATGGTATGAAATGATATGAAATGATATGAAATGATATGAAGTGATATGAAATGATATGAAATGATATGAACATATATGAAATGATATTAAATGATATGTAATGATATAAAATGATATTAAATGATATTAAATGATATGAAATGATATGAAATGATATGAAATGATATGAAATGATATGAAATGATATGAAATGATATGAAATGATATGAAATGATATGAATGATATAAAATGATATGAAATGATATCAAATAATATGATATGATATGAAATGATATTAAATGATATGAAATGATATGAAATGATATGAAATGATATGAAATGATATGAAATGATATGAAATGATATGAAATGATATGAAATGATATGAACAGATATAAAAAGATATGAAATGATATTAAATGATATGAAATGATATTAAATGATATGAAATGATACGAAATGATATGAAATGATATGAAATGATATGAAATGATATGAAATGATATGAAAGGTTATGAAATGATATGAAATGATATGAAATGATATGAAATACTATAAAATGATATGAAATGATATGAAATGATATGAAATGATATGAAATGATATGAAATGATATGAAATTATATGAAATGATATGAAATGATATGAAATGATATGAAATGATATGAAATGTTATGAAATGATATGAAATGATATGAAATGATATGAAATGATATGAAATGATATGGAATGATGTGAAATGATATGAAATGATATGAAATGATATGAAATGATATGAAATGATATTAAATGATATGAAATGATATGAAATAATTTGAAATGATACGAAATGATATGAAATGATATGAAATGATATGAAATGAGATGAAGTGATATGAAATGATATGAATTGACATGAAATGATATGAACAGATATAAAAAGATATGAAATGATATTAAATGATATGAAATGATATGAAATGATATGAAATGATATGAAGTGATACGAAATGATATGAAATGATATGAAATGATATAAAAGGATATGAAATGATATGAAATGATATGAAATGATATGAAATGATATGAAATGATATGAAATGATATGAAACGATATGAAACGATATGAAATGATATGAAATGATATCAAATGATACGAAATGATATGAAATGATATGAAATGATATAAAAGGATATGAAATAATATGAAATGATATGAAATGATATGAAATGATATGAAATGATATGAAATGATATTAAATGATATGAAATGATATGAAATGATATGAAATGATATGAAATGATATCAAATAATATGATATGGTATGAAATGATATGAAATGATATGAAATGATATGAAATGATATGAAATGATATGAAGTGATATGAAATGATATGAAATGATATGAAATGATATGAAATGATATAAAAAGATATGAAATGATATTAAATGATATGAAATGATATGAAATGATATGAAATGATACGAAATGATATGAAATGATATGAAATGACATGAAATTATATGAAATGATATGAAATGATATGAAAGGTTATGAAATGATATGAAATGATATGAAATGATATGAAATGATATGAGAAATAATATGAAATGATATGAAATGGTATGAAATGATATGAAATGTGTGGGTGGTAAGAATTATAAAAGTTATAGATATGTTAAAAATGATAAAAATAATAAAATCGGTAAAAATGATTAAAATGAAAATTAACAACAATATTTTTAAATCAAAACTTTTCTAATGAGAATGGCGATAAAATAAGATCTGATCAAAATTTTGGTTTGGAATGATTGTAATAGTAAGATGAGTATAGGACAACAATCACAAGAATGTGGAGGTGACTTTTTTAATATTTACAATTTTATTGTATTTATATTATATGCTTATTCCATCAATCAAATAGAGTTAGCATTAAAAATTTAGATTTACTACTTATAATTATTTTTTAAATTTTAAGTCAAACGAACTATTCCTCTCAGAACTTTCCAAATTATTTTCACGACCATCTTTAACGAGAAGCAACATTTGGTCCTTTAAGCATTAATCTTTTACCCAAATTTTGTATATTTTCTATAAAAACTTATACGGTACTTGCCACCCCCCAAAAGTTCATTATAATAATACTTTGTGCATATCATATGCGCCCATATAGGAGTACATGTTATTTTCTAAAAAAAAAGAAAATAAATAAAAAATTTCAAATGACATTAATCGTAAAATCCAAAATTACGTTAAAAGAATATATCGTGAATGTATTGAAATAAATAATACACATCCAGTTTATCCACATACATTCATGCATATACGAGCATTTGTGTAATAGGAGGAAAATGGAAAATCCTAATATAAAGATTTTCATTTTTAAAATACCAACAACAACAAAAATAAAATCAAAACATTAAAAATTTAAAAAGGAAATTTTAAATCTTTTTTTTTCGTTTCTTATATTGCATTATACAATACCAAGAGGTAAATAAGGTAAAGGTAAGGAAAACAATAAGAAAAGCACAAATAAAAGCTTAATGTTTATCCGTTGTTGTATTTTATTTATTTATTTAGTTTAGTTTATTTTTGATGTGCTTTTCTGTTACACATACATACACAAGCATATACATACATCTTAAAATCTAAAAAGATAATTCACTTGCTTTGCCTTCTCTGGTGTCTTATTGTTTACGTTTATAAATGTAAGTATATAAAGCTCTGTGTATATGGTTTTAATGCCGATTTACTTTTATTTTATGATGTATGATTTTTGTGTGTGTGTGTATGTGTGTGTGTGTGTGTACTTCATGTATATATGTTAAATGATTCACCGAGTTAAATAAAGTTGTATGTAGTGTATACGAGTGGCAGGTAAATCGTATATTTAGAACAAAATTTGATCTTAGTCGTCGAACCACAGCATCGAATTCAAAATGTGCATGAATAAATTTTTGTGTATCGATTTTTCCACTGCTCCAAATATAAATTGATGTTGTTGTCATATTGAAGAGTAGCGTATCGACCGTTTTTCACTTCAAAAATGAAAATATAATCCATTTATGTCTGGGAAACGAGAGCACGAGAGAAATGGAGATACAACAAAAATGATCAAATCTCTTAAATTTTCGGTTTTTGCCTAATATTTGTTATTTTTGTTTGTTTGCTGTCGTTTGATATTAAATTGTGGTTTGAAAGATTTTGTATACGAATACATATTTATGTGAGGATTATTTAGATCACGTACACGTATAAAATGATTGAAATAATTTGATCAATTAACTTGATTGGAAAGTTTGTGGTAACATATTACATTTTATTTTGTGGTTTATGTGGCTCTTCTTCTTCTAAAATATATCCTATGCAAGTATGTATTGATTAATCGATAGGGTTAAACTGATTTGAAACACTTTATAATATTCAATAAAATTTTCACGCGCACTCAACTCATCTTTTATGGATTTTGCTAATAAAATTTTTCCTAAGCAGTGTGCGGTAAACCGAAAAAATACAAATTATGTACATCCATTCAGGTAAAATTTTGTTCGCATAATCTTCGTACTCATCTTATACGAGTACAAGGTGGCTACATCCATATATTCTTCATACATTCGTATGAATCCAATTAAATATTGAACATCGTAAAAATATGGAATATTTCTTACCTTTCAGGTTACGTTACGTTTTTATACGTTTTTTTGTTACGGCGTTCCTGATAAATTAAGTTAAATATTTTTGATCATATACACTCGTTTATTTATCTATCTAGGTACTTTGATGTTCGAACGTTAAAATATGCATTAGAATTAAATGCCCCGATTATGCTTTGTAAAATTGGTAGAAATATTTCAATATTTTTTTATGTGGCAGAACAACCCGCTTAATTGAAATTGTTTCCACGAGTATTTTGAAATTTTTGAGGCATGGTGCTTTTTATATTTAGCTAAGTACTCGTACTTGAAACAAATATAATTTGTTCCTATCCCGAACTTAAATTTATCATTTTTCCATTAAATTTTTTATCAACTATTATGATAAAAACCGATGATACTGGTCATATATATAGCTATATTCATATACATAAAACAAACATAACAACGAGCATAGAAAATAATCGAAAATTGTATATGCAGCATATACATACGAGTATACATAGAATTCAAAGTGGGAAAATATGAAACTGCTACAAAATACATTTTATTGATTTAGAATTTTATATATATTTTGGTTGTTTATGTTCGATATATTATTATATTTCCCATTTTTCTGGATGTGACATCTACATTGGAGCTTTTTTCATTTTGTTTCTGTGTCTATATAATTTGCAAAGCATTTCCTTTGTGTATATAATTTTTTTGGTAGGTATATCGATATGCAGTTGATTTTTCGAGGAAAATTTATTTTGGTTTTTCAAAAGGTTTGTTATTTGATATAATCGTAAAAAAAATCGAAAATTTAATGTTCGTTACAAAAATGATGGCATTCTGGGTATAAATTCCCGCACAACATAAAGCTTATTTGAAATCAAATCTATCCACTCTATCTTTGATTCCTATCAAATCAAATTGTGACGCCGATAGGAAAGTGTAGACCACAGTAGAATTAGCTGTAGTCATTTTACGATGTAGGCTATTGAAAAAATGTTGTTTTTTGTGCAAAATTGATACATTTGTATAATCCCCGTTTGGCCAATTGAACCATTTACTTCTTCTATGAATACCTGATTGATTGGATAATATTTCTCAAATCGTAATATACCATATCTCACAGCTTTTCAGCACAAAACAACCAGGCGGTATGGTTTTA
Organism: Nephrotoma guestfalica; assembly: GCA_963691935.1. Lineage (NCBI taxonomy): Eukaryota > Metazoa > Arthropoda > Insecta > Diptera > Tipulidae > Nephrotoma > Nephrotoma guestfalica. The sequence continues at coordinate 44,365,788 of OY829913.1, read as the reverse complement.
TAAGTAACTATAGCGGATACCAGGAGTGCGCTGCAACGCCTTTTTGTAACAAAGAATTATATTATTGTAATGCTCTTGGCTAAAACAGGCCACGTATAGCTGTCCATGTGATAAGGACGGATTCTGTGGGTTCAATCCACAAACTTAAAGCGACTGTCTATATGTGATTTATTAAAGGTTATTGCAAATGCGGCTCGCACTGGAAATTACAAGCTTTTAAATTGGAACGGCATGTCGGTAAGTATTATTGGTATTCGCGGTAATAAGACATGTTTTCCTTTAAATTTGTCATAAATTTTTTGACTGTAAGGCACCATTGCACAGTCATGGCGGATCGACATTCCGAAGCATAATGATGGTTGCACCAACTTTCAATACCAATTCGTGCGGTCGTTATCCTGGCAAATCAAATATATTCAGAAATTCGACCAGGTAATTGACAACATCTTCTGGATTCATGACGCAATCAACTGACTTATACGTTGTAAAATTGCCAGATACTTGATTTTGAATGGCTGTGTTAAACACCATCGTTTTTGGCCGTCAATAATGCACATTCGCTTAGCCATTGGTGATTTTTGTAATCGAAATTAATGTTTGGAAATAGGCTGTTAATCAATTCGTTAATTGTCCGTGTAAAGTTAAATAAAATCTGGTGGAATGGTAATGCAATTTGTGGTGTCATCGGTTGCCATTTTCCAGTTTCCAAGAAACGGATTCGTCTTGTTGCAGTTCGACACACATACTGGTGGTCAATATAATTTTCTGAAAATTTTGCCAAAGAACAGATGATTTGAGACATGCATTTATTTCATCGGATGATGCGGACCGCGGTATAACTGGTAGAGTCTGGCGAAAATCACCAGCCAGCAAAATGAGTGTGCCACCGAACGGCCCTAAATTTTTTTTGGGCCATTGTGCATTCATCCTATTCTATTAGTTTACATGTTTGCAAAACTTTTGCACTCCTGAATTCTTTTTTATGTTGCATGTGGGTGCTTCAGTAATTGCAGAGTGCGCTGTTCTACTTCAAGCCAAAAGAGATGCTGCAATGCCAGAAAACGCGACGGCTAATGCAATGTTATTTTGTGAGCGAATGGTATCCAAAATCAATGAAATCAGAAATATGTTGCCTGTCCCACCGGGCGCATTGAGGAAAAACAAACCGTCAATTTGTTGTGAATAATACGGTTATTTATTTGATATTTGTATTTTTTCCACAAATCTTTCGGATTTGACGGGAAACAAGCTAAAAAATAATGTGCGAATTAGGAGCGGTTGGCAAGTGAGTGATGCGCCCGCTAGTAATGTATCCCAATGTGTATTATTTTTCAATAATTTTAATTTCTGGCATACCTCACGATAAGCTTGGCATAATTGGGCACAAACTGTTCTCAATTCGGATCCACGTACAATAACTAACAATAATCTCAAGTAAAAGCATTATACATCGTTGGGATGAACGGAGTAGATGAGTAGATTGCCACCAAGGCCAATAAATGTTCAAAATTAATTCTTTATTGCAAAAACTTAAAAAGCTCCTACGGAAGCTGCCACTACCAGTACACAAATGTCTTCCACATTTCGCATGGATCTTCCAGTTTATGAAAAAGTTTTAATATGAAGTTTTATTCCGAATAGTCAATCCGCCTGAGCTGTAGAGATGCCACCATTTCCGCACTAATTTTGTTGAATTTAATGAAATTTAATCTTTTTATTTTAAATTGGTGTTTCGTAAGTGTCTTCCACTTCCCGATGTCGACCAAAATTCACTGGGAGCTCTCAATTTGTGAAAAATGCATAGGTGGGCAATTTTATTCCGATCAATCAATTCATCTGGGCTGTAAAGTGGTCGAATTTTTATTGGAAAACGGTTTTGTCTAAAATCGTTATTTTCGCTTGAATTTTGGAAACTTGATCTGCAACGGTATTGTTGAAAATTTTATTTGTCATCTTTTGTTCACAGCGGCTTTACTCGAAAGTGCTATACTTTTCAAAATATTTGCAAAAAACGAAAATTCTTCTATGGAAGCAGTCACTTCCGGTGGACTTATTTCAACCAAAATTCCCATGTATGGGAAAAGTTAAGTATGATGTTTCGGGCTGTACAGGGCTGATTTTTGGGCCATTAAGTTGAGGCCAGTAACGAAATGTATTTTATTAGACATGAAATCGTTTTGGTTAACTCTAGTTTTAATCTCAAACCGATTTTCTTATTGTAAACGGAGTGACAAAGGTTTGGGTCAATGTGGCGTGGAGTTTCCATAATATCCAAAGGGATTAGCCCTTTCATGTCTTGGTGCATCAGAATGGATCGTATTAATAAACTCTAATTTTATAAGTGAGTCAAAACGATCCGGCTTGATCTGTCCAGATATATCAGAGGCCATGAACTAGCATTAGTTTTAAATTCAAACTTTTTATGCTACTGAAATTAGCCGAAAATTTCAGCCGAAAAAACCCTGCATTATCGACATATTTTGTATCAGGTGGTAGTACAAAATTCTATTAGTATTACCCGAAAATTACATGTTATTGAAGATAGCAGTAAATTTCCGCCGAAAAAAAACTTCCCAAATTTATAATTTGTCGTATTATGGGACATTCAATTTGAGTTGCGGCACTAACAGTGAACACCTGTGCCAAAAATCAGGCCATATTTTATGTAGCATTTTAGTGAAATTATAAACTGGACGCATGTTTAGTGATAATTTGCACTGGGTGAAATTAGACCAATTCGTAAATAGCTGGATCGCATATTTATAATTCGTCTTGTTAGAGGGCTCAATCACTGCACACATAGCGACCCATCTATTACTGAGATATTCATTGTTTGCATTTGTCACACCGAAAACATATTGCTGCCTTTGTTGACATATTTACGTATGTACTTGACCGACTTAACGGAGTTACTATATTTCACATTAATGTGACTCTAAATAGCCTTGCACAATATCAGCGAATATGGCACAATCCAAGAGTGCCCACATCAACATTTTGCTCTTTATAACTGTAGATCACTGTATCGCTTGGAACTTTTGCCATCGATCATAAAGAGTGCGTCGTTGTTGAAAACTACGCAAGGTTCATGGATCATATTCTTAGTCACCACTGCATGAAATTTCGGATTAACAGCTTCATCCGGGATTTTGGCTATATGATAATGAATTAATTTCACCTGATCTGATTACATCGGAGTACATCCACCGATGACCTTGGTCATATATATTGTACACAATATTTGATTTTTGGTACAGGTGTTCACTGCTAGTGCCGCAACTGAAATTCATTGGTCCATAACACGACAAATATAAAAATGGGATAAATTGCTGGGTTTACAAATTGGTCTAACTTCACTCAGTTCATATGACCTTGAAACATTCAAATTATGTGTTTTCGACAAAAATTTACTGCTAACTTCAATAACATGCAATTCTCGGCAAATTATATTAACATAATTTTGTACTACCACCTGATACAAAATATGTCGATATGTAGGTTTTTTCGGCTAATTTCAGTAGCATATCTCTTTTGCCTTGATGTATCGGAGGACACTAACGAAATGTATTCTATACTCGAGACAGAATCGCATTAGCTACCTGTGGATTTAATTCCAATACTGTTTGCATGTTATGAACAGAGCTATGATGGTTTGGATGAGTTTAGTATCGAGTCTGTATGGTACGACTTGATACAACGGAGGCTAATAGTACTAACTCTATTTTAATCTCAAACCGGTGTTCATGTCGCAAACAGAGTTTGGATGGTCAGTGGCAGTGTCATATCGAGTTTCCATAATATCCCAAGGGATTCGGCCTGGTCCATTTTGGTTAATCGGACAGCAGTAATGGATGAACTTCACAAGGGTTGGAGCGGCCATTTTATTAAGCTAATCAAAACGGTATATGGTATGCTTAGTTATCTGTATAAAATTGTAGGGTTCACCTATAGTAATTTTAGATCGCGTATGCTGTACACACTGTTTTTCACATTTTATTTGTGGCAACATTGCTTTGCTGTTTCAATGCATGTACTCGTTTCATTTCTAGTAAGAAACTTTGATCAGAATAATTTTTTTTAAAATTTACCTCTGGACTGTAGTTTAGTTGACTTATGAACTTCGTGTATGTCTTTTCAATTTTAAGCTTCTAGGAAATAAACAACCTTCCTATTTATTTGATAAATTATTGTTGAGTACGTCTCATTCTTTAAATTTACGATTACTTTGCCCCTTTTATGTTAGAGGATTTACTGTTCCTTTATTTAACACAACGCTGCGATCTACCAAAAGAAAGGCCATTACGAAAGCTTTATTGTTCTTTTCACGACGTTCGGTTATATGACATCATGTATCGTCCAGTTAATTAGAATATTAAGCCTGTCACATATTCATTCAACATACAAATATATGCTTACTACCTGTGCACATACTTTACATTGTTATGCATATTGTTATGTGTACTTGAAATGAAAATTGACCCTTCAATCATTTTTCTTAGATTCATGTTACATCATACCTGTGTGCACAGGTATATTTAGGTATAGAAAGTCGATTATTAGTTTGTAAAATGTAAATTGGTTTTTCACCACTTCTATACCATATGCACGTCTCTTTTATAATATTTTGTTATTACTTTGTGTGCTGTTGGTTGGAAAAATTTCATTATGGTGCTCAATAATCAAAAACCAATTTACAGAATGAATAATTTTGTTGTTGTTGTTGTTGCTGCTAATGTGCTATGTTCAAAAATAAATTGGGTATGTTGATGTATGGCATAGGAATTTTGGTTTGTGAGCTTTGTTTGCAGTATTATGTATTTTATACAACTTAAATAGGAAATATTTTTTTATCGTATTTCAAGCAAATTATTTTTTTTGGAATGAAGTGTTTGTCAAATGCAAAAGTTAATGAAAGAATGTTATTGTGGGACAGAATTAGAAATGCTGCCTTGCCTCGTTTCTATGTTATTTACTGTCTGTGTGATTTAATGAAACGTTAATAGATCTTGACTTTATGGCAGAATACTAAATTTTTAAACATGTTCCTACTTCATACACACATATAGATTTGTGGAAAATGAAACATCTGTCAATCTATACCAAGTATATATGGCTTGAATTTTTAATGCAGAACTTTTAAAAATATTAAGAAATTTGTAAACACATACATTTTATGAATTATTAAGCAAAACAAAATATTCAAAGTTAAACCAATTTTCAAAATTCTCGATACTGTAGAAGAAAAACTTTGTCTCTTTTTAATTGAAATTTTAATCTGCTGACTAACGAAATGTGTTAGAAACTTAAAATAGAACAACAACTTAAACTTATTTTTTTCACTTAGAAATAATTTTTACTCATCTTAGATACTTTTTGTTGCAGACTAGTCTGTCTGTTTATTGATATGGATTACTACCGCATAGTGTCAAGTTATAGAAATTGAAATGGCAACCAAAAAGTCATAAACTAGCCTCCGTGAAGCGAACTTTGTAAACCAAAAGTTGGATAAAAATGGTAAATTTTTGGTCACAATTAGTTAGTTATTTCTAGGAAATGGTAATTTTAAAAAATTCCAAGGTCATCTTAAATTTAGCTCCCCAACTAAGGAAGGGTAAACTTTATAACTGGTCACGCTTGCAAACATTTTAAAACAGTTAAAAAATATTAATTTACAATGCCGCGCATGCCTCTCTCTGATAAAATGTCACACCAAAGGTTTTCATTATATGTGGAGATTTAAATGCGAGAGTGCTTCGTGACCGTTTTTATCCAGACCCCAATAGAACTCAAACACACCAAGCTAAATTTCAAATGTGGAAAATTGAACCTACCGGATTTGTGTTGAAAATTGTCTTGTAAGGGTGATTCAACAGGTGCGCTTCAACTTTTTTCCGATAGGGACGGCGAACGACGCCATATTTTTTATTAATCTTTTGTCATTTAGAAACTTCATTAGTATACATTTCATCATGGAACGCTACACACGAGAACAGCGATTGCAAATCGTGCAAATTTTTTATCAAAATAATCGTTCTGTTGCTGCTACTTTAAGAGCATTACGGCCATTTTACGGTCTATTTAACAAGCCAGCCCGTTCGACAATCGACCGTATAGTGGCAAAATTTGAGTCTACGTTTTCGCTACATAATTTTCCGGTGCCCTCGAGACCAAGAAGTACTCGAAGTGTTGAAAACATCGCAGCCGCCAGGGCTTCAGTTCAAGAAGACGCGAATGTGTCGCTCACACGACGTTCGCAACAATTGGGCCTTTCTGTGACATCATTGTGGCGAATTTTACGTAAAGATCTTGGCCTACATCCGTATAAGAGCAAGCTGACACAACAACTAAAGCCGTTTGACCATTTGAAGCGACGCCGATTCGTGAATTGGGCTCAAGAGCAAATCGAAAATGATGCAGATTTTCACCGAAAAATCATCTTCAGCGATGAGGCTCACTTTTGGCTAAATGGATTTGTCAACAAGCAAAATATGCGTTACTGGACAGGAAGCAACCCACACGTGATTCATGAGGTGCCGTTGCATCCCGAAAACGTCACTGTTTGGTGCGGATTACATGCCGGCGGCGTCATTGGGCTATATATTTTCATCGACGATAACGATCGCCACGTTACTGTTAATGGAAATCGATACCGCGATATGATAAACGATTTTTTGTGGCCGCAATTGAATGGAATGGACTTGGACGACATGTGGTTTCAACAGGACGGGGCCACCTGCCACACAGCACATGATACAATCGCGTTATTGGAGACTAAGTTCGATGAGCGTGTTATATCGTGAAATGGGCCCATCCAGTGGCCGCCGCGCTCGTGTGATTTGACACCTCCAGTTTATTTTCTTTGGGGTTATGTGAAGTCATTGGTCTATGCCAATAAGCCGGCGACGTTGCAAGAGCTCAGAGCCAATATAGATCGTGAAATTGCTGGAATTTCGGCCGATTTATGCGAAAGAGTGGTCGAAAATTGGGTTCAAAGATTGGACTTCGTAAAACGTGCACGCGGTGGTCATGCAAAAGAAATCGAGTTTCATACTTAAATGTATATGTTCAAATTCGTTAATAAAAAAAAAGTTAGTTCAAAAGTCGAACAGTTTGTGTTTTATTCAAAAAAAAAAGTTGAAGTGCTCTTATTGAAAAACCCTGTATAAATTAAAAATCATATTCCTGTATAAATTTGAAAAAAAAAACCAATCAGGTTAAAAATGTTGCAAAAATTTGATAAACCTCGTACGGAAGCTGCAACCTACATACTGCTAATTTATGAAAAAGGCGTTTGAATAAAATTTTATTCGGAATAGTCAATCCGCCTGGCCTGTAGAGTTGCCTAATTTTTGTGAAATACATTTTCTATCACAACTCGTTATATCTGGTAAAATTTAAAAAATTATCAAACCTAATTTCGTTTCAAATTTAATTTAAAATCTTTTTATTTTAATAGTTTTTCCGTAAACGCATTTAGTTTTCAAAATATTTGCAAAACTCGAAAAAGTTCCTATCGAGCTGCCACTTCCGGTTGCTCAATTTCGGCCAAAATCACTGCAATAGCACTAACCATACAAAAAAACAAGTTCTTAGTATAGCGTCTTATACACAATAAGGAAATTGTAATATTCACAGCGTGCAGGGATCGACAAGGTAGATTACGCAATGTAATCTACGTGGTTGACGACACGTAATTTATTACGTAGATTACATAGCGATTTTTTTGAGTCTTTGACGTCGAAAATGTAGACAATGTCGACAACCTAGGAAAATATATTAAAATGTCTAATTTCTAATTATTTTCTCTTTATTTTAGGTGTGGCGGTCTCATAAAGTTGCTATTTAGCTATTAGGTGATTGTTTAATTATCCTAGGGGCAAGTAAGTTTACATTTCTATACTTAATCACATAAATTATTCATAGGTATATGGATCGCCTCCTGCTCTAACCTAAATAAACTAACTAACTAAGTTTAGTTATAAACTGACCGTAAATTGAAACAGATAAAAAGTTTAAAAGTTAAAGCAAAAATACCACGAATAAATTTTTAACTTTTTAGCTTTTTATGCGACATTTAAACCAACACACACACATAGATTATTTGCTTCGCGCGCCATCTTATTTTGTCTATCAACTGCCACATTCAATTTTCAATTACTGTGTTTTAGAAAGCTTACCAATGCAAGTGTAAATATCGAGAATATCGCGTTAGAAATGTGTTGACTGCGGTTTAAAAAATATCAAGTGAATTATGAACATATGCTGTCATAGATATCATGAATTCTCTAGAGTCCTTCTCAGTCGGTAAGATCACTTCCCGCTAGTATCATCGCCACCAGTTTTCTTTGTTTTCATGTTCCGGCGAACATTTTAGTTTTTTCACGTTTAACTAGATTACCATTCTATAAGAAGAAATACCAATGGGCAGGAAACTAAATTGGTCACTTCCACCCACATTATTAACCTGAAAAATGTTTTTGTATGTTCGTAACATTTCTGGTATCTTTGAAAGCCTGCCGTTTTGATCTAGCATGGTGTATAAAGTATCAAGCATCGTTAACCAGAATTTTTTTTCTCTCCAGTTATCAGTTTCGGCGACAGCAGCACAGTGTCCCGCTAGAGTAGCAGTCGACGGAGGAAGTTTTTATTCACCGATTACAATTGCTTAGGAATGTTGTGGGTAATGACCACTTGAAACAGAAGTATGACTTCTACTTGCGTAGAAGCACACCCGTTTCATAGAATTGCCGTAACCTGAATTGTACCCCATGCGATTTAGATTCCCACCGCTCAGTCGGGTAGAGGAAAATGGTGTGGGTTTTTGGGGTACCCAGATTTACGGCCTAGATTACCGCATATTTATATAAAACAAAATAAGATGGAACGACATCAAGTATGCCGTCAAACTGAGGGATTATAACGATTATGGAATTGGGCAAAACAGTACCCAAGTTGATGGTGTCCATGCCTTACGCTGCCGGCAGGTTCCCCGCGGTTGTTTTAATACTTGTTTAGGGTAACAAAATTACCCTAGACTAAGCATAACGAGTAAGAGAAAAAAAATCGAAGAACATTATTATTTATTATGGGCTGAAGGCCCCGAATGTTAGTAAGTAAATAAAAATCGGTAAAGCGTTACCAACAGAAGGAAACCCGCGTGCCGAGGCACTTGCGCGGTTTCCGCCCCTAATGGAGCAGTTGGTAGACCCTTTACCAATTGGGCCCCTTTATGTTAGTATTTAGTTTTTTCTGTTTTAAGCATACTTACTCGAACGTTACTCGAACTCACGGAATCCAAAAAATTGATACACAACAATTGATTTTAAATTACAACAAATTGTTTATTTTGTAAGGTTTTACTTTATTTCACAACACAAATCGTCTTTCTCGCTAATCACCACGGCTAAAGCTCTGTGCGTAATTAGTTAGGAACACCAAAAAAAACTGAACTGAACTCAAAGGATTCATGTAAAAATGGTAAGTCATTGACGAAGTAACCTTGGTTAAATCAGAAAGGAAAATCGTCGATAATTTAATTACCTTAGCTGGTGGACTTGAAATGATTTCGATCGATTTGATGGTATTTCCTATCTGTAGTTTATATTTACCTCTGATTATTAACCTTTTATCTCTAACTCTACCGTTCTTTTTATCTTTAAAATATTCCAAAGAAAACCTTTTGGAAAATTCCCCTTCAAATTTAGCTACGGTTGTGCTGCTTTAGGTGATGATTCTCTACTTACTTTATTTTGAGTTAATCGACCAACTCTTTCGGCTGACGACGATTAAACGTCCACTTCCGTCTTGCGCATAGACGGTGGTTCGTAAAATGCCTCTGCCCTCAAATTGTTGCACTCACGTTGGTTTTGATATAATTTTTGAACTATCCGTGCATATTGCTTACGTGTTCGTTCATCTTTAAAATGATTCCTTCGCGAGGGGTTCGAGTGTAATGAGTTTTGGCTATGTGCAATTTTCTCCAGATCTAATTTCGCCCTAGATTCATCTGAGATGATTTTCAAATAATATAAGCGTCTTACAGCTCCTTGTAACTTATCGGTTTCTTTTATAAATGCTAGTAATTCCCACAGATCCCTTACAGCCAAGATCATCTCATTGATTATCTCTTGTAAAGGGAGTGTAAGCCGGATACGATTTAATCTACCTTGAATGTGTAGCAACTTTGTTGACACCACTGGCAATTGCTCATCCGCCGTAATAACTCCATTCGTTATTTGGCGGAACAAATGTTTGACACCTTCCAGCTTGTGAAAACATGTCACTATTTCTTGTTTAGGAGATCTGACTGCAGCTTCATGTATAACAAGATTATTCCCCTTAAGGTTCACCTGTTCTACCACCAATTCTCTTTTGAAAGCGAGAGCCGGGAGAGCCTTTATGGTAAGACACGACGGGGATCTTTCGACATTCACATTCGATTAAGAACTCGTCACTGTCTAGATGTTCTACCTTCATTTTTCAAAAAAAAAACTTGCACTAAAGGAAACTAAACTAAACTAAACTAATCAAAAACATTAATTTAAAATTCAAATGAAATCAAAAACAACCACAGTTAGTATGCCCCTAACACAAGGCATAAACACCCCCAACTTGGGTTAAAAATAGGATTGGAAAATGAAAATGAATTTAAATTTGGATGAATCTGTTTCTTTATCTTCAAAATCCCAATGGGCTTCTAAACTCTCTTCGAGTGATCCTCATTGACGTAGTAAATATCGAGACAGAAATCATTTAGGATACCTAATTGATCATTATGATGTTCTTGTCCTCATAATCGCAATTGGCAGTCTTACTCTATCATTAGAGGAGCTCAATTGCGCGAGATAACTAGCGCAACACAATGTAAGTTAACTGACGTTAGCGAGGCTTTCTAAATGGTTAAGCGCTCGAACGACAGCTACTCTTTTTATCAACTAGGAACGATAATGCACCGACTACCTTTAAGAATTCTCATGACATATGATACAATTACATTCAGCCTATGTCCGACCTCGTGGTCAATACTCGTTCACTAGCAGAAAAACTGAGGTGAACAGCTGAGTGTAAAATATCCTGAACGCAACTAAATCTAAATTGGGTGGACTGACAAACCTCATCCCGAAAGATGTAAAATTAAATTTGGTTACAAAGTGGAAAAAAACGCGAAACCTAACTATATGTCACCAAAAAAATTCAAACTTTTTTTATCAAATAATAAATTTGTCCTACGGCTCGTGGTAATTACTTAGCCATAGCCATAAGAACTTAAACAGAGGTATATTTAAATGTAAGGGCAGTTTTGCTTTATATACAGAGTACCACGTTTGATAGCCGGAGAATGAGCAGCCCTTTATACCCCCGAACATTGTTTCGGCCGAGAAAGAGATATGCCCATTGCATCCGTGAAACGTGGTATTCACCCTTACTGGCAACTAAAACAAAAACTGTTGATTGTACACGGTACCGAAAACCGTACAATCCTATGAGTGAATAAATAAATATTCTGCAATTAAACATAGTCAAAATTTCTCATCGAATCTCAGATGCTACCACGAATATCAGTTCATTCCCCGGAGTGCGAGTGGGGACAATGCCTCAAATGAACTAATAAGACGAGGATCCAGCACTGGAATTTGACAATTACAAAGCTTTTCCGGTATGTGTGCGACCCAACATCGCATCTGGTCAGGCATGCCACTAAGGCATGTCCGCAGCCACACTCACACCAAAAAAAATTTACACTTTGACAGATTCAATTATAGAATATACCGAAAAAGATTAAATAACTAGAACTCCACTTGAAACGGTGGTGTCCATACAAATATAATTCAAAAAATTGTGAGCAAGTCCTCAATTAAATTTGGAATCCAATAATGATTCAAGAATATTTTGACAATTTATGTCAAGAATTTGGGCCAATTTAGGCCCCATTTGGGCGCCACTTGAATTTGCCCATCCATGTGCTAACTGATGTGACGAAATTGTTGATAAATGCCTTTCAGATTGCTCTGGTATTTTCCTTCCTGTCGGTCGCGCTACAAAGTCCCCGTCCTGGTACTTTAGGGTTACCGTTTTAATCGGTGACAACTTGAGGAGGCTATTGTCTAGATCATCTTCCTCTGAAGATTCTTCAGTCTGTGGGAAAGTTCGTCCCGCTGGTCTAGTTCGCCTACCCCCAATTTTTGGCTGAGCAAAGACTAACCGCCCCAACTGTTCTCTTCCGGCTTCGGCCGTAAGTTCTTTATTTTTTAGGTGAGCAACTATGGTGATCAATTGTCGCAGTGATTTCGACCAGCTTGCCGATTTGGCATAGAACGTTGGTGAAATCGCGCTCCGGTACACCCATCCTTGGACATGTTCTAACCGGGCCTCTATACGAGGAGATATCTCCAACTCCGGCTTTTCTGTGGCGAGACACAGTTGTTGGTGGATTCCTATTAATTTTTTAAAGCAAAACCCTGCTTCCGCTTGGGGCTGCTTGCGAGCCGCTACATGAGCTTCTTGGGGTTTTAGGTAAATTTCTGCCTGTTCTTTTTGCAACTTCCCCCTAAGCGTGGCTTATAAGGCATCAGTAATCTCTTGCCTTGCTTCTTCTCCTAACCCTCGCACCTCGAACTCTATTAGGAGCTCATCTGGGTCAAGAAGGTTTATGTCCATATTGGATATGACTTAACTCGGATAATATATTAATTTAAAACAAAAACTGACTAAGACTTAAAAACAACTAATTTATCTTAATTTAATGATAGCGTATAGTAAACAACCATGGAATGTGCTTAGGAATGTAAAAATGAGAAAAAAAAAATATTTGGAGGTGAAACTTTTCTTATTGAACTATTAACGATCGTGGATCTAAGTATTCTTCAAGCCTGGGCGGACTAATCAAAAGCATAAACAAATCCAAAAATTAAATATGAAATGTCTACAACCAACGACAGATCCTGAGGCTGATAATGATAGCATAATAGATGCCAAAGGCAAGAACCATCTCTCATCATAATAGATGAGAAAGGCAATAACGATCGTGCTACTATTTGTAAGCTCGAGTGTTGTAACATCGTCTCAGTGAATGTTACCAACCATGGATGATGCTCAGCTCGATAACATTCTCAACGTGCAGGGTAAGTATGATGAACACGCAAAAAATTCCACCATAGATGAAACTAATCACAGCATTGCGATGAAAATTAATGAATATCCTTTCATAAATATATCATCAGCTGCTATACCAGTAGAATCAATAAGTTATAGTGGACAAAATATTTACAGTTCAATTCAATTTCATATTTTTCTTAGTTTGATCAAATTTCAGTAAACTATATTTTTATAGAGATGCGAACTATATTTTTATGCGACTATGTGTAGAAATTTTTTGATTGCTCTGAATTAACGTTGAACGACTTACCAAATCGACGTTTAACAGCTGATTAGCAATTAAAGTTTATCAACTGACCAATTTTTTGACCTAAATTTTACCTATATGAAGTTGGCTTAAAATTCTAGCACAAAAAACTACGTATTTAAAAGCTGGCAACACTAATGCAAGTGACGTGAAAAAATGAAACTATCGTGATAGAAACTATTAAGATACAACCGTTAAAAAATACTCTATTTTATATATACCAAACCAATAATTATTCTGCCAACGAAAGAAAAAACCGCCATCTTTTAATGGCAGCCCAAAAATAAATCTGTCGTGATACTATCATTAAAGAAAAATATTACTGTCAACGCACAAAAAAGTAAAATAAAACAAAATATGCAGTTGATTATAATTCTGTATCGGAATAATTCGAGTGTGGCCCCCTGAAGATGAATAGCTTTTAAATTATCGGATACATCAGAGCGTTATACGGCATAAACATTTAATGGGGAATCGGGGAATTAAGGGCTCCCCATAGTCATATTCAGGGGCCACACTCGAATTATTCCGATACAGAATTATAATCAACTGCATATTTTGTTTTATTTTACTTTTTTGCGTTGACAGTAATATTTTTCTTTAATGATAGTATCACGACAGATTTATTTTTGGGCTGCCATTAAAAGATGGCGGTTTTTTCTTTCGTTGGCAGAATAATTATTGGTTTGGTATATAAATATAAAATAGAGTATTTTTTAACATTTTTTGGCTGACACTTCCTATAGTCAAATTCTGTATATTTTAGTATTGCCATAGATTTTTTATTTTAGAATTTAGGCCAACTACATATGCATCAAAAATCTATAATGAAAAACACATTTGTTGTTTAGGCTGACAACATTAAAATGCCGTGATATACGATTTTTTTGGGCTGACAGTTAATACGTGACAGAAATTATAGTTTTCGTGTTGCCAGCGCGTTTTTTTAGGCTGACATTTGGACCAACTTCACATACATTTAAATTATGACTGAACTAACTTAATGTTAGTTTGTAACAGTTGTCAATAGATGGCGTAAAAGACTATACACCCAAATTTTATTCTGGTGGTGTATCAACTGTCGCTGAATTTTTATTGGTGGGGAATAATGAACAATTTAATAAATATAATCTAAATGTTAGGCATGGTTAGGTATGAGGCACACAGTATAAGTTAGTTGGAAATATATTTTAGGTAATATTAGTTTGCATTAACTAAAATGTCAGATCACTAGTGGCATGTGTTACAAGTAGTTGTCGATGTTATCTACGAGTAGTTGACGTTGTGTATACGAGTAGCCGACGTATTCGATGAGTTGTCGTCGTTATCGATGAGTTGTCTAAGCGATCAAGTATGAATTAGTAGATGATGCGTAAGCGCCCATCTCAGATTGCCGAACTACAATCGCGGCATACGAATAAATATAATTCGTGTAGTGTTTCAAATACTGGTGAAATTAACATTAGAACCCATCGTAACCCATGCTTGTAATGTTAATCTTAAACTACACGAAACATAACCCAATAAACCAAAATATACATTTGTTCTTATCTCTTTAATTTAGCACCATAGGGCGTCTACTAGGCGTCACCATCTTACTCTGTTGGTGGCTTCGACTTTTATATCTTCCCATGATTTACCAAATTGTTTCGCTTCAGCTATAGCATTGTTCCTTGCCATATTATCGCTGGTGTTCCTATTTTTCTTTTCTCTTGCGGGTTCCAGTCCAATGACATCCTCGTTATATCACTTGGTGATTTCCTTAGCGTATGGCCAATTCATCTCCACTTTTGTATCTCTTGTTCGGCCTCTATTTCTGTCTGATTTGTTCTTCTATACAGTTCAATGTTACTGGTAGTTATGATGTTAGGCCATAAGCATTTCAGTATTCGTCGAAGGCACTTGTTTACTAACACCTGTAACTTGTTTCCGACTTTTCTGTGTGTTTCCCCCTGTGTGTTAAGTCTCATCGGCTTGCTTTTACTGATGTTTAGCTTGAGACCAATTTCGTTAGTTAGATCTGATAGCTGTTGTACTTTCTGCTGCATATCTGAATGTTTTATGTGAGCAGGCATGTGTCATCTGCATAGTCCAGATCTTCGAGTTTACATGTTAGTCCCCATTGTATATCATTAGGAAACGTCCGACACCCAATTTCCGCATTACATTATCCAATACTGTCAGGAACAGCATTGGTGAGAGTAAGCATCCTTGTCTTACTCATCGATAGATGTAGTATTTTTCGCTCTGTTTACCTTTATATTGGACTCGGTTTCCATCGTTCCGATATGAATGTGACGAAAATGCTAATCTTTTGCTAGTTTCATTAATTGTGATTGTGTTAGTGACCTGTGTAAGACGGAAAATTATCGAATATTAGAGTTTTCTTAAAAATGTGATATCCCTAGAGATCTTAACAAAACCTCAGGTATATGGGGTGTTAGTTGGAGGTCTTGTCAGTTAAAAAATATATTCAGTTGCTCCCCATCCAGGGGAGGGGACATTTAATAAAGGTTTGTATTATGATCAAATATAAAAAAAATGAGTAGGCCAACTGATATATTCTTAGAGATATTAACACAACCTCATGTGTATGAAGTGTTAGAAGCGGATCAAAGTTATTAGAAGAAATATTCAGGAGCTCCCCATCCAGGGGTGGTAACAATTCATACAATTTCGTATTATGACCAATTATAATAAAAATTGATAGGCGAACTGAAATATCCCCACAAATGAGGTTGTGTTAAGATCTCTATGGATATCTCATGTGGTTTAAGAATTTTTGTTATATTTGGACATAATACATAATCCTCTAAACTATTCCCAGTGAGGTCCCCCAACTGAGGTTGTGTTAAGATCTCTAAGGTTATTTCAGTATACCATTTCTAAAATAGGATTTCCAAAAATAGGAGTTCCCTGGTTTTTGGAGCTTGATATTATTTTTCTAATTTTTCTACACTTGGGTGCAAAAATTTCCCACAGTTGCATTTTTGTTCTTCATCCGGAACAAGAAAATGAGTGCCACACCAGAGGTAGTTGCTCAAGTGGTTGCACTAACTGATGCGGAGTAGAACCAAAGTGAAGTGGCTCGACAACTAAATTTAAACCGATTCTCCTTTCATCGAGTGTAGCAGAGATACGAGATTAATATTGAGAATATGAAATTGATCCCAGACCACCGGCTAGGCTGCCTTCAGTTTGCTCGAGAGCATTTGGATTTTACTGAAGAACAATGGAGAACAGTGCTGTTCTCTGACGGGTGCAGGATGTGTTTACATGGCAACGATGGACGAAGAAGAGTGTACTAAGAAGAGTGTTGTATTGAAGAACCTGCCTCGTATGGTGGTGGATCGTGCATTTTCTGAAGAGGTATGTCACTGGAGGCGAAGACAGATCTTGTGTTCATCTCTGGAGCGAATACTGGCCGCCGATCAAGTAAATTGATTTCTCAACGGTACATTGAGGAAATACTCGAGGACTTCGTCGTACCTTTTGCCGGGTTTATTGGTGAAAATTTCCTGTTCATGCAGGATAATCCGAGACTGCATATGGCTGGTCTAGTGTACCAGTACCTTCGAGAAGTGGATGTTCCTATGATGAAAGGACCAGCTCGAAGCCTGGATCTCACTCCCATTGGACATTTATGAGACGAACTGAAAAAATGAGTTCGAGCCAAAATTATTGCTCCAACGAGTCTCCAGGACCTGCCACAGGCGATCGCAGACGAACGGGAGGCGATACTTCAAGATTTGGTTGAAACTTTAGTGAAATCATAGAAACATTGAATGGAAGCTGTTATTCGGGCTGAGGAAGAGAATGCATCTTATTAATAAAAATATTATTTTTGCTGATTTCCTTGTTTTAATTCGATTTTTACCAATAATTTTCATGTTGACAAATTCACAAAAAACGTGTACTTCAGATGTTGACCTCAAAATTCACTTTGTTCGCACGGTATAAGTTCAAAAAAAGTACGTCTGGATAGGTGATGAAACAGACTTTGAATCTGCATTCTAGATAATTAAGCAAGCATTGGAGTTTTGATATTTTTGAACTTTTGCTGAAAATTGATCAATGTGCGTATTTTTTGCACCCAAGTGTATTGCCCCACCCAGTTTACCCGAGTATGAGTTAAAATTTCTCCGGTTGTCTCATTTGATTTCAATAATTCTTCCTTATGTAATTTCAGTGTGTAGTGTTTGTTACTAATCTGCCTCGGATACTGATTTTATAGTTATTTTTGTAAAACGTAAAACTTTCATTAATCGTAAAATTCGTGTTAGTAAATATTAATTAATGAAATGGTAAATATATTACAATTTCGTTTGGTTTTTTTTAGAAATAACTGCATAATAGTTAAAATAATGTTAATAAATTCAAAGTTACGTTATTTTCCGCTTTGTACAGGTATCATTTTGATATGCACCATATATGTGCTGGTTTTGCATAGACTTAGAAAAACTTCACACTGCTGTATAAACATGTGAAGTTTTTGCTATTTTCTTTACTAGAAGAGCTTTAGCAGTAACTTCACATGCATCATTCAGATACATTTCTTGTATGAGTTCTATCAATTTCTTTGGGATGCCCATTTCACAAAGTCTTGCTTTCCTATTTATCGTATAATATGTGCGTTCAAAATCGACGAAGAGCAGGTAGGGTGATGAATTCCATTCATTGCATTGTTCATCTTTTTCCTGGTCTAAAGCCTTCTTGTTCGGAGAATTTTTTATGAAAACATTCAAATAACTTATTTAAATTCTTGGGTGGATTTATTTCCATGAACCTTAAAAAATGCGATTCTTGGTATTCCAAAGGAAAATACCACAATTTAAATCTTCAATACCAAAGGTTAAGCTTTTAAATTTGAGAAATGACAATGATTTAATTTTTGAAACCCAAAATGTTCCACGTGTCTTATCGGCTTCAATCGTACGTATATATCCATTTCAAATACATTAAATTTAACTCAAAAGCTTTATAAAAGCACGACCACAAATACTCTTAGTTTACGTACTCTAACCTATGTGCATGTCAGTCCATATACAGTACATGTCAGTAAATAGTGTTGTGATTTAATTATTAGGTTTTTAAAAATTTTATGTTGGTAGTGCACATGCTTTTTATTTAATGCAAATATCAAATGACAATTTTTTATTTTATTTTAAATATGCTGCGGTTTTATATGTAATTTTTAAAATTTGCTGTTTTTGTCATTAAACAAAAATAATAATACGTAAATATCAGGTAAACGAAATTATTTGCATTGGGCAAACAAATTATCTACAATTATCATTAAATTCTGAATATCTGCTCGTATTACATACATGTACATCAGGGTTGCCACCTGTCATTGTAAATGTAGATAATAAAAAAAAAATATTTCTTGAAACTAGAAATAAAAGTTCAATTTGAAACTTAGCTAAATTTAGAATGAGAAATATGTAAATTAGGTAAATTAGGATTTAAGTTTAGGTTGAATATTATACTTTATTTTATAAAGGTTGTAACCCTGATTTGCATATGTCTGTATAGTAGTTCAGAACTGTGTACACTAACAAAATTATAGTGCCTTTATAGGAAATTACTATTTTGTATGTCATGTGGGCTTGTTTGCATATACATGACATAATATCCACATACACCTACCTATTCATCGTATACAGTATATGGACAAGGATAAATCTCTGGGGACATCTATAAAATGACGATATATTATAAAATGTTGAGAATATGAGAATATCGGGGATGGTGCGGATATTAAGCACACAAGTTACAATGTACATATCGAATAAAATTTATTATTTAAATTTTTATTTCTCGATACTTCTATTTTTAAATAAATAAATGAATAAATAAAAAATAATAATAAATGTCTTTGGAGATGAATATGTCAATATGAAATATTCATATTGATTTATCAATATTATCCCATAAGCAAAAAAAGCTCGAACAATTTTTTTTTGTATATTGTGCTTAGTTTAGACAACAGATATTTGTTATCATTTAAACTTATATTCTCATTAGAGATTAGAAAAGCAATCAATTTTTATTTTATCGGATCAACTTTATGAAATTTAATTTAATAAATAAATACAAATAATAACAAGATCTGTTTTGTTGGTACATTCGAACAACATCCCCATGGTTTTGTGCATACAAATATTTTTAGAACATTTCGCTCTAAATATATTTGCATGATGCCACGTAAATTTGGGGTGGCACAACCATTGTAACAAATAAATCATTTCCGTACTGTTCCGCAACCTCATATGGAGCCGGGATCTAGACACAACGTATATTTCATGATTATTGTATGTACTCGTACATATATATTGGGGATGTTCGTAAAATGTACCAACTTACAAAAAAAAAAAAAATCCATCATCATATAATAATGATCATCATGATAATCATATTTATTTATATTATTAGTATTAGAAAATATAGCTACATATTTATTTATTATAAATTATATTTATTTTAAATTTTGACATGGACATAAATTATAGGGCCAACAAAAAAAAATTTAAATTTATTGGTCACACCATGATTTGAATTTTGAATAAAATAATTTTTATAAATTGTTCGGAAATGTTTATGTTTATGAAAATATGTTAGAATTAGAATATTTTTGCCTACAGTTGTTGTTGTAGTAATAATATATAATAATTTAATAACAGTGACAATTTTCGAGATAATTTTTATTTGGTTGGGTTTTTCGGTGGAAATTTATATGCCGTTAGTGCTAATTATTAATTTATGATGGTTTTATACAATTCATTATCATATTAGAATGATAACACAATGAATTAATAAAATTGTTTGCTCTTGCGTGTCAAATGATAACTAATCATCTAACCCTTTGATTTAAAATTTATATACGGATATACAACGATTTTGTGAATTAATATTTGGCATAGTAATAAAGTGTTTTGACATCAAAATTGATAATTTGGTATCTATAAACGTGGTTATGCTTCTGTTACTTTTCTAGTTTATATAAATAACTAGTTGACCCGGGAAACTTCGTTTTGCCCAAAATAGATTTATCAATTGAATTAATTTCGAGCATTCACGATTCCACCCGCAATTTGTTTTTTGATCGAAAATTATCGATCGTTAACAGATGACGCAATAAATAAGTAAAAAAAAATTATCCCAGACTTTCATAGAAGTCTAAATATTTTAATATAATTATTTCAGAAAACGATTGTTGGTCTAAGTGACGTAATTATAAAGGGTGGTTAAATTTTATGGGCCGACGTTGAATGTGAACCACACCTAAACGTCAAGTTTTTTTCTACATTTAATTTGACATTTCTCAATTTCAGACTAACTCAATTTGAACCATGGAAAGACACACAATCGAGCAACGCGTTAAAGTTATTCAGGCATATTATGAAAATCGGCGTTCAAATCAAAACGCATATCGTGCACTTCGTGATTTTTTCGGTCAATTTAATCGTCCAAATGTGTGTACAATCGGAAAAATCGTGCAAAAATTTGAGCAAACCGGGTCTGTAGGAGATTTTAAAACACCAGTGCATGCTCGTACAGCTCGGACAGCAGAAAATATTGCTGCTGTTCGCGATAGTGTGGCTGAAGAGCCGTCCACCTCAACTCGTCGTCGTGCCCAACAATTGCACCTCTCACGCTCGTCGTTGATGAACATTATGCATAAAGACTTGCATTTACACGCTTATAAGGTGCAATTGACTCAAGAACTAAAGCCTCTTGACCGTTCCAAACGTCGTCAATGGTCAGAATGGTGGCAAGAAATGGCAACAGTGGATGATCAATTTCGAAGAAAATCATCTTCAGTGATGAGGCACATTTTCACCTCAGTGGATTCGTCAATAAGCAGAATTGCCGCATTTGGGCGAATCATAATCCAAGAGTGATGAGTGTCGAAAAACCAATGCACCCACAAAGAGTGACTGTTTGGTGCGGTTTATGGGCTGGCGGCATCATCGGTTTGACACCGCTGGACTTCTTTCTTTGGGGTTATTTGAAAAAAAAAGTGTACGTCGATAAGCCAGCAACAATTCAAGAGCTAAAGGATGAGATAATTCGGCACATTAACGGCATAGAACCTCAATTATGCCTCAGCGTCATCGAAAATTAGGACCATCGGGTGGAGGTGTGCCGCCGAGGTCACGGCGGCCATTTGGTCGATATTTTGTTCCATACATAATTGAACCATACCATATTATCATAATAAAAAGAATTGACAATAATTTCCTAAATAATTTGTGTTTTATTCAAAATCAACGTCGGCCCTTAAAATTTAACCACCCTTTATATACTACTGTGGGCAAAAAGTAGTAACACATTTTAATTTTAATTTCGCGCGGGAAACCATTCGTCGAAATATTTTTTTTTCTATGTCGGTATGACTGTCAGTGACAACTGTGCCAAATGTCACATCAAGATAATCATTTGTGTTTAGTATACGCTTGTCTTTCTGAAGTACAAACAGTGCATTCGGCGATTTTTACAATGAGTGAAATTATTCAACAAAGAAGTTCCATTAAATTTTGTGGTGCCGAAACGTTCAGAATGTTGCATAAGGCCTTTGGTGACAATTGTATGTTGCGAGCAAGTGTTTTTGGTTGGTACAAATTGTATCAAAGAGGGTCGACAACGTGTTGACGACGAACCACGTCTAGGACGGCCATCAACATCAACTGATGATCAACACGTTAATAAAATCAAGGAATTGGTGCTCAAAAATCGACGATTAACAGTCAGAGACCTTACTGGCATCGTTGAAATATCAGAAGGGTCAGTGAAAACCATTTTGAAAGATCATTTGGGCCTATGAAAAGTGAAAGCACCATTGGTTCCAAAATCACTCAATTTTTTGGAAAAACAGCGTCGCGTTGACGTCTGTGAAACAATGCTTTCCGACTACCAGGATGTCATAAAACGTATTGTAACTGGCGATGAGTCTTGGACCTATGCTTACAACCCGGAAACAGACAATCAATCGGCCGAATATCGTGCCAAAGGTGAGCCGAAGCCGAAAAAACCAGTTGACAGTTTTCTTCGATTATCTATGTGTGGTGCACTCCAAATTCCTTCCGACCGACCAAACTATGAACAAGGAATACTATTTGAGTGTTATGCGTCATTTGCGCGAAGCTATTCGTAAAAAGAGGCCGGAATTATGGGTCGAGAACTCTTGGTTTTTGCACCACGATAATGCACCTTCTCATACTGCATTGGTTTTACGTGATTTTTTCGCCAAAAATTCCACCCTCGTTCCACAACCACCGTATTTGCCTGATTTAGCTCCGTGTGATTTTTGGCTGTTCAGCAAACTCAAACGACCGCTTCGGGGAAACCGTTTTGAGTCAATTGAAGACTATTCCGGATTGGAGGCTATTCCGAAAATTTACTTTAACAACTGTTTCGAGGATTGGAAAAAACGTTGGCACAAATGTATTGAGGCCGGGGGGATTACTTTGAGGGAGCGAAATAGATTTGAAGAAATAAATAAAGAATTTTAAAATTATGAACAAAGTCTTATTATTTTTTGCCCACAGCATAAAATTTCCAAAAATCATTAAACTACTCAATCTTCTGATGCTCAATTGCTTCCACAGTTCATTCTATAACAGTGTTGGATTAGGACGAATGTTTTTAAAAGCGAGCACTAAGTTCTTTATACAGGATAAATTTCATGAAACTTCTCTGCGTCCAAGTGGTGCAATTGAATTTTAAATTCTTAAAATCAAGATTGAATGATTTAATGATTTTTGGAGTTGAAAATTCAATTGCGCCAGTTAGACGCATAGAAGTTTCTTGAAATTGATCCTGTATGAAGAAGTTAGTGTGCTACATCTAAAAGGCATTCGTCCTAATCCAACACTTTTATAGAATGAGATGTTTAAGCGAATAGGTATACTTAGTTGATGTAATTTAATATTTTTTTTATTTGTAAGATTCCAATTACAGGGTGGCTGAGACCAAGTGTTACCAAATGAAAACGCTGTAATTTTTTTAATTTTGATTTTTTTTTATTGAAATTTCGTTGAATATGTTGAAAACATATTATATTTTATGAAAAACATGTTACTGCTCGATATGACCTCCTTTGGCTCTGATTATTTGATTCAGTCTTCCATAGAAAGCATTGCATGCTGACCGAACGTGAGCTTGCGGAATTTTATTCCATTCTCGAACAAGAGCTGACTTCAATGCATCAACACTTTCGTATTTTTTGGTGGACGCCTTACTCTCCATAATGGACCATATGGAGAAATCCATGGGATTCAAGTCTGGTGAATATGGTGGCCATTCTTTCGACGAAATCAGCCGCGGAACGCAATTTTGTAAAAATTTCTGTGTCGCTCGAGCTTTGTGTGACGGTGCCGAGTCCTGTTGGAATGTCCAACGGTTCGTACCAAAGTGTTTACGTGCCCAAGGTAGCAAAGCATCGTTTAGGATCTTTTGGCGGTACACCTCTTGGTTTACCTTGACTCCATGTTCGATGAAAACCAGAGGAGTGCGTCAATCTGCAGTCACTGCAGCCCAAACCATAACAAATGGGTCCAAATTATCGTTGGACTTGTGCTCTGACCAAACACGATCATTTTGTTTATTCACATACTGTTGAATGGTGAAAATTTTCTCATCAGAAAAGACAATTTTTGGAATCTCATCACTTTCGGCCAAGGCCTTCAATGCTCGTGTTCTTTCAAGCCTAACTTTTGTTTGTGCCTCCGTAAGATCTTGAACTTTTTGTATCTTGTAGGGCTTCAAGTGTAGTTCATTTTTCAATATGGTTTGAATGCTGTATCGTGAAACATGTAGACGTGCGGCTAATTGATTGGCACTTTGACGAGGATTTCATTGGATTCGTTTCTTCACATTTCGTATCATTTCTTTTGATGTTGCTGTCTTTTTAGGACCGGCTCTTTTGCATTAAGCAATGCTACCAGTTTCGTTGGATCGAGTTATGGTTCGATTCACAAACATTTTATTCACATTCAAATACTGGAGCTGATGAACTATTGCTGTTTGTGAATTTCCACCCAAATACAGTGCAATTACACTATTACGTTTGAATTCCATTACGATTTTTTATGAAGATATTAATTTAGAACAATTATTTGTTGACCACATGTAAACAACTAACCAAACTTCAATCTGTCAAAAAATTGACGCGCGAAAATGACAACTACACAAATGACAGCAGAGTGAAGTCAGTGACATTTGGTCTCAGCCACCCTGTATATTAAGTTTGCAACTTTAAACTACGTTAATAACTATAAAACGGCAACTATAAAACGTTATAAACTATTAACATTATAGCTATTAATGGAACTTATTATGTAGTGGCTATAGTTTTTGTGGAATGGGTGTAATACTCAGGCTGATAGTGATCGAATAATTAACTTTCATTATAGTGACAGCTGGGCTAACTTTATTTTGTGAGATGATAGTTTCCTATCATATTATAGTTTTCCTGGGATGAAATATTCTGAATGAAACACTTTTCGAATTCAATTGAATTCAATATCCTATATATGTATGCGGAAAACTGACCCGACGGACTTCGTTCCGTCCAATATTTGGCGGGAATTAGAATAAAATTAAGTATTAATTTTGAAACGGATTAGCCTCTAACTTGGTTGAGGTCAGCTCGGTTTCATAGAATTTGACAGCTATCCGCCATGTAACCCATGCGGCAATTGTTACCGCAGCTCAGTCGTTAAGAGGAAATGGCGTGGGTGTTGGGGTGCTCAAATAGTGGCCTTATTAACCGCTATTGAAGAAGAAAGAGAGGTTGAGTAGGGTTGTTGTGTATAAACCGGAAAAAGTCGATCCATTTATTTGTTTTCCGCATTGTTCAGTAAGGTCATTAAATTTTAACAAAATGAACACAATTGCATTCAAAACATTTTCATTTCCTCTAAATTTTAGTATATATGACGAACATTTTAGTTTTAAGATAATTTTAATAATATGTAATTAATAATTAAGATTAAAAAATAATTTTAAGTGTTTAAATTTAGGTTGTGTATAATAATTGTGAAACATGAATCTAACAACTAATAAAAGTGTTAATAAAATGTAATAAGCAACAGTGAAGATGAAGTTTAATATACCCAATCCCCAAACCGCTCCGCCCAACATTGGCGCTGCTTGCGGACAAACAAACGTATATGATATTCACAAAACACATCGAAGTAGAATCTGACCACGCTTTAGAGCCATACCGATTTTCATCAACAAAACTGAAAACTACCACTAAATCGTTATTGAGAGCAACTCATAACAATATAGCAAAATAACACAAAAGGAGATCCAGAAAGTCACCATTATGAACTCTTCAACAGTACAAAATATTAAAATTCACAATCCATGTACTTCATTTTAAAATCAGATCAACGACACTATTTGAAAACAACAGATCAATGACATCGACTTCAGCCAAAAATAATAAAATGGGATCAAAACCATCGCCAGCATAACGGAGCCGAACTTCGATACATCACAATCTTACAAAATGAACCAGCTGCAAATAATAAAGTACATCGCTCTTATTCCAGAAATCAGCGGAGCTGACACAAAAGACAGACCAATTGACCTCAACCGTTGTTTGACCATTGCAGACAGTATTTATGAAACACTTCACAACTTAGAAAACCAATTATTCGACAAATTAACAAATTAATAAAACTCCGATTAACAGAAGAAGCATTCACTCGAATTTATCACAGAAAGATAAACGACTATCCAACTTTGCGAAAAACGCTTATGGATATTTATTTACCAACATATTCTGTAACCAACTGTAATAAACTGACTTTATGATGCACTTGACCAATGCAAGGCCAGCTTTAAAAACAAATACGCACATATTGACATGATTTACAACAAACATCTAGAATTACAAGCCGTGCAAACATTCAAACGAGGACTATACAACATCATAATCAAAAATAAAATATTAACCAGCAAAGCCGAAAGTGTCACCAAAATTATAAACGAAACAGAAGAAACTGAACATATGGCCAACTCGATAATAGGCATACCAACAACACAGCTAATGAATCATCAAAACTGGCCCTACCAACGATCGAAAATCAACAATTATACCCAAGATCATACCCATTCAGATGTAACTACTGTCGAAAATTTAATCATACTTGGGACATTTGTCATACTAGAGAAAAAAGCAAATATATTACCCATCACCGAATGCCTGGAGTCATTTTAGTGGTCCTGCTATACCAGAGCAACGAATAAGTTACTACGAAACGCCAAATTGTAACCAACTTCAACACTCAAACTTTCAATTAAACAAATTTCAAACAAACGCCAACAGTTACTTTACAACACAACCGCGAAACTATATGTAACTATTTATATGAATGAAATTTTCAATGTTCGTAAAATTTGTCTGCATCAAGACTAAATCAATTTTGCATGTTCGAGATAAAATCATCAAAGCTCAACATTATTTCACTGCACCTCGCAAACTCGTGATGGACAATGAGAGAAGTTTTGTGAAGCCTATCATAACGGGCTACTTAAAAACATTGGGTATCCAAATTTGTCTAACACCCTCAGAGTTCATTCTACTATACTGGAAATAGTTCGATGCCTCTAGAACGAGTACCAGGAACTGCCCACAGAAGAACTTATTAACATAGCTGTGAACCGCTACATCGACTCTATACACTCGGTTACTCAACCAAAACTAAATCATATCTTTTTCGAAAGAACAAAAAGAACTAATTATCGACATCTCGCACAAAGGTTCATGAGGATTAGATAGAGAGACTTCGCAAAAATGAAGACCCCACCATTACAAGAGAAAATAGTAGGAGAGTCGGCCCGAAGGAATATGAAGCTGGGTATACCATTTATACGGCAATCAAACAAATGCAAGGAAAAGATAAGCCAAAATTCCGACAAGAAACGGTGGCACAAGATAACAATGTCACTGTAACAACCACTTCGGCAAAACGCATCCATAAAGCCCAAATAGCCCAGCCTACGCACAAACTTCCCATTATTACCACAATAGCTATAAAAAACTTTCCCTCTCATCTTTTCTAGCTCCACGATCGAATCACACCCTCAATTATCCGCATTCAAGACAACACCCTTCAACCGCAATTGATCCATCAATCGAGAGTCATAACGCAGCTAATTTCGGAACTAAAAGGTCACTCGTGCACACAGAGATCAATCAGCTGGATCGGTAGCGCCTGGAAATGGATAGCAGGATCACTGGATGCTACGGATTGAGACCAGATAATGACTAGCCAAAACGAGATAATTCGTAACAACAATCAACAATAAAGGATCAACAAATCCCTAACAAATACAACTCAACAATTGCTTAAGGAGCACAATAAAATCATTGACAACTTGACGAATCGGAACTTCACCATGTATTGTTTAATCGACTCACTATCCTCAAAGACAAAATATTCGAGGCAGTCCGAGCTGCTCAATTAGCCAAGGGAAACATCGTCAACACCAACTTGTTGAATAAAGGTGAAATTAATCGTTTAATCATGGAAATTGAAACCCTGCCGTAGGCCAAGGAGATAGAGGCAATCGAATATGCTGAACCTATGATGATCGTGAAAGAATCTACCCTCCTTTACGTTCTTTCGATGCCAAAAACTAGCAGACAAGATTACATCATCATACGCTCAACCTCCAGCCATGACAAGCGGATGGATATACATGGAATTCAACGAACTTCTTCTCAACAAAGATGAGATATTTGGAATTGTCAAAAAATATCATACATTCGGCGAGACGACTATTTGTGACCTAAGCGGACTAAATAAAATACCAATGTATCATTGTATCTACCAACTGATCAAAGGGTTCAACGCTAGATGCGAGTACCAATTCCACAATCAACAAATCATTGAACCCCTCAATGATCATACTATATTTCTAAGCAACTTCGATGGGAAAATTTCGTACAACAATACGAGTCAACACTTGAAAGGACATTTTTTGGTGCAATACGCTAACGAAACGGTCCAAACCAACAATTCTACATTCATGAGTAAGGAAGCTAAGACATACCAAGTTTTACCCTCCGTGTTACTCGGAGTTACTATGTTTATCACGGAAAAGGGCTTCAAACTTGATTCCGGATATTTACACAATCAATATCTGGGTCACATTGCACAATTACAAGAACTATTCAACGAATACAAGGAAGCGGCCACCATTGACATTGGGATCATAGTCATCATCTGCGGCTTGGTATTAATTTTTCTGATACACAGGGCGAAAATCGCCAATCGCAGGGGACTGCTGTTTCTCCCAAAACCAACTGTCCAGGAGGAACTTCCCACTCATCAACCTGGAATTCAATCCATCCAGTTAAATTTTTGTTCCATTTTTAAGAAGGGTGAAGTTAACATCATCAGTAATGTCGTAACAGCACAACGTGCCTAGTCAGACACGCGAAGATCAAATTTGTTGCCTCCAATTGTAATATGAATTCGTTAGAAGAATTCCTTAGGATTTTTCATATATTTTTTATGCAAGCTAAGATTATTTTAATTTTCTTATAAAAAATGTATTTTAGGATAATTTAGTTTTAGTTTGGATTTTGATTAATAAAGTTGATCTTTTTTAATTCGATTTCTAACCGAACAAGTTGATTTCCATTTTCACCAATTTTCTTACTTGAATTAGATTCAAATAAAGAAATGATTAAACTAACGAAAAAAATTAGCCTCGACTTGAAACGGTATCTGCAAACCAAGTAAATTTTCTTTTAAATTTAAAATATTGATTTCTCAACAATTATGGAAGTGGCGTATAGGACACTTCAATACTAACGCGACGACATGTAAAAAGAAGCTCCCACCTGTACTTTCTTCCATATATTTTCTTATACATTACAAAACCTACTTTCCTCAATTGGGACGATTAAGTGTCCACAACTGTTAATAGAGCCCTAATAGCTTCTTGCAAACCATTAACATTCTACAACATGACGAACGATTAAATTTTCCTCATTTTATCATTACAAAAATTCTTTCGAAAGTATCCTTCACATAAACAAGGCAACAGGTTGTGCTCTTCAAATACATAAATCTCTTTCAGTAAATATCAGCAACAACAAGAATACTTATATTGTGCTGACAGAAATATCCAAGTAATTTTATCATATTCTTGTTCTGCTCGGTTGCCAATGATGCCACCATCCATATTAAATGAGTTAATCATATAATTTTTTTATTCATTACTCTGTTATGATTTCATGAGCTTATTATTCATAAAAAATATTATTTTGTTGGTACAGCTTTAATATATTTCACAATGTAAAGCGCAGATTTTTTTATACATAAATAAAATTTTGTTTTCTTTCAAGCTCCAGCAGAATCAATAAAAAATTAAGTCAAAGATTTATTTTTATTAGCCGATTTCAGTTTGTATATTTTATACGCGATTACCGTTTATGATCTAACAATATCATAATCAGGCGCAAGCCCATTGAAATGTATTACATAATTTATGTTCGAGTATTTGAGAGAATTGCATAAGGCGTTTTAATAACTGGGTTATTTAAGATGAATAAATTTGTAAATACCTACCTACTGCAGAATTTAGATTAACAATTTTACGCACACATCGGAGCAAATGTATACAATTTAATATTTGTTAAGTGCTTTTTGTAACATATAAAATATCAATTCATTATATTTAATTATTATTTTATGTAAATACCTTAAATCCGTTTTACAGATACATCAAATCTAGGTTTTTTGTTAGTAACGAATCTGTGTAATTTGCAATATCAATTTTTCTGCGCTAGTCTGAAATTAAAAATATAAAAATAACATGATAATATTTTATTTATAAACAGAGTATTTTTGTATATTAAACTAAAATTTATATATATATATATATATATATATATATATATATATATATATATATATATATATATAAATGAAATATTGAATGATTTTCATAAATCATAAAAGCTTTTAAACTATCACTTAGTTTAAATATATTTTTCATATCAAAAAACAATTTTGAGCTTTTTAGTTAAATTGCCAATATTCGAATGGAATTCTTCTTAATATATCAAAATTCAATTTAATTAAATTGATTCGTTTATGCACGTATTTTAATGAAAAACTTTGCCCTAAATAATATTTGATAAAGCAGGTAATTGAAAGAGCCACGAATCATATCTCATCCCAGGTGTCTTCGATACAAGTATTTACAAAAAAAAGTTAACTTTATTATCTTATAATAAATACTCGTACAAATTGATTTATTTATAACAACATTATTATTATTAAAATGAATTTGTTGTTGTTTTTAAACATTTTTATTTTTTGTTGTGAAGGTTAATTACTTTTTAATAATTCAATTTGTTTACATTAATTTGGTTTTGTGTACTTAGGTGAACGTCGAAAAAAATTCATTAATACATTTTTCGGTTTTGTTTTGATTTTGTTAAATTTGGAACGAAACGAGGCGATTTATCGTAAGATATTTGTTCCCGTGACTATGTTGGGTATGGTGCATACGAAATAAGAAATCATAAATAATTATGACCCTAATGATTTTTTTTTTCCAATTTTCAATAATGTTTATTGCAATGGAAATGATTTTACGTGTGTGACTGAACAAATTATTGGCCAACTGACAAAATCGGTTTGCGGACGGGCCGTGTATGGCCAGTTACCCGTAAAACATTTTCCGTCCATTGCGACATTTTCGTCTCTTTTGGGGTCAAAAAAAAAATAAAAAATAAAGTGTACTAAAATTTACTCTTGGGAACAGTTAAAACACGAGTTAAAAAATAAATTCCAATACAAGGTCGATCGAACAACTTCAAATTGAACTTATTAACGTTCGCCAACAACGTAATGAAAATGTGACGACATATACAACTAGAATAGTAAAATTGCTATCTGAACTGAACGAAGTATGCATAGATGCAGCAGGAACTGATTCTGCATCCACCAAAATTAATCTAAATTCAAAAACAGCTCTTAAAGCCTTTCAGGAAGGACTTCATGATTCTATTAAAATTATAATCAAAGCGAGTCGATTTTCGAAGCTACAAGACGCAGTAAACCAGGCTTGTGAGGGAAATCTCACCGTAAGTAGCCGAAATCATTGTTATGAATCCTTTTCAACGAATAAGATTAAATGTCAATTGGGCATTCTGCAAATTATTGTTATAGCCGAAACACGGGTTCATCAAATTCTAATTTTGCCAGAAGAAATTTTCCGCTATATAATTCGTACAACAAACCAAATGAAATTAAATCATCTTCGCATGGCTCAGAAACCCGTGATTTGTGCATATTGTGAAATTTCTGGCATCATATAAGTTCATGCAGAAAGCGGCAGTATGAGAATTCGAAAAATAGAATTTCAGATTTATCTAAGATCGAACAGCCTGCTCTTTCGGGAAACTCTTTGGGATCCGATCCGGTAACATCAACGAACATTCCTGTTCGGATCCCGGGGAACTTTCGAAATAATGTTCAAAACCAAACACAAATTCATTCAATAATAATCCAAAAATTCTTATAAATCAATCTAAATCAAATTTTCGTTTGATCCTAATGAAGATCGTAATTCTGGTGTGTATGCGGCCGTCTCGCAATATATAGACTTTGTCTTTGTCTTTCTCTTTGTGGAAGAAACTTTCAAATGCTATGGAATTTTGTTGTTGAAGATTTTTTTCACTTTACTTGATTGTATCTTGTAGATGCGGTGGAGAAAATAATTTGCATTCGCCTGAGCATGAACTTTGTTTATTTTTCTTTGGTTTTGCTGAATTGTTTTTTATTTTTAGGGTAGCTTTCGTGTCGAAATTTTTCATTTTCTTTGATTTAATGATCGTCGTATAAAATGTATAGATCGTGATTAGGGTGTACGCTTGAAGAGTGGTAATTTCGTTCGTCATTCACTCTTCGTGCATACACACAGGTTTTGCTCTGAATATTGTACGGTGATCATCGGATTAGGGACTTCCTAGCGGAGAATGGTGAAGTTCTGAATGAAGAATGACTTTAAAGTGAATGGTATAATTTATCGCGTTTGATGGTGGATGGGCGGAGTTTGTGTGCGCGCCGCATGTACGAGATATGGATGGGTGGGGTCGGGGAGGGTCTTAACAGGGATAAATTTCCATGGTATTTGTATGAAGATGTTGACCGTGTTTTTTTGTTCGCCTTCTACTCGGCGGTATTTTGATTTCGGAGATTGGCTGATTTTAGTGATATTCCTGTATCCAATTATTCAGCTTCTGAGTTATAAATTATTATATTTATTACTTTTATTATTTATTTTTTTAGGAAGCTTGCTAATTTTCATGATTTTTTATGGAAGTAGACAAGATAGGAATCACAATGGCTATAATCGGGTTTGCTAATAAATTTGATATTTATGGATGGCTTGGAGACTACAGAATACAATTTAAATGCAGACAAATATTGCTGTTATTAAATAATTTTTATATTTTCGGGGTTCATGGCACTTCTTTAATTAAATTATTTTCTACGTTGTTCGGGAGACTGTAAATTGGTAATTGGTAATGGTTTTTTTTAGAACTGTGATTGCTGATATTAACATCCAGAAAATGAAAATTATTGTGCCGTCTTGTGCTTTACTAACTATTAACTACTTAGGTGTCTGTAACCGGGTCATGTCGATCTTATCGAATAACCTTTCCTATCCTTCCATCTTGTTATATGTAAAAGGGGTGTACGGTAGGCCCGGCGTATCCGGGATTCCAGCTAAGTCTTGGCCGTATATTCTAATCAATGAATCAATCAAATTCTAATGAAGATCGTAATTTTAATTCCTCTTTAACTAATTCTTATAATTCTTCTTTGGAATCAAATAGCGAGTCGGATTCTATCAATACAAATCATTATTCAATTCATTTAACTTCGGAAAATCATGGCAGAAAATATATTGAACTACTATATTGAAAATATGTTGTCTACTTCTAAGACATAATGAAACCAAGGTCGTATTTCTTTTTGGTTGACACTGGGGCAGATATTAGCATACTTGAAATAAATTTTGAAAATGGTGATACTCTTTGCTTTCCTGATAAAAAGTGTTATGTAAAAGGTATTACTACTGAAACAATTCAAATAATAGCCAGTTGCGACGCTAATATTAAACTACCAAATTCAGTTATAATACAACATTCCTTTCAAATTGTTCGAAATTCCAATTTCCTATCGAAACACAAGTGCAAAATCGATTATTCGAATTACAATTTTGAAATTCCTCTCAATGATACACCTATTGTGTTGAAATTAACTACAAATTCTTTCGTTTCCATTCCTGCTCGTTCAGAATCATTATTTACTTTGCATTTAAAAATTTCAGATAAAAATTATGTTTGTCCATCGAGTGAAATTAAAAGTGGAGTATATTCAGCTAACTCACTCTTAAAATTCGAAAATAATTTTATAACAATAAGTCTCGTTAATATACAAACGACTATGACGTTAATCTAGAAAATTTAAAATTATCATTACTTAAGTTAGATGAATACGAAGTCTTACATTGAAAAATTTTGGTCAAATAACAAAGACAATCGTTCAGAGATAGTCAAATAAACTATAGATCTAGATCATCTTAATCTAGAAGAACAAAATTCCATTTTAAATATCTGCAGACAATGACATATTTTTTCTTCGGGGAGACAAACTTACAGCAGCGGACGTTACACGTCATAAAATTCGAATTGAACCAAACTCTCATCTTATATATAAAAACAGTATCAATTACACGAATCAACGAAATTGGAAATAGATAAACAGATAGCTGAGCCGAAGCCCATGGAATTTTCCTCTTATCGTGGTGCCAAAAAACTCAAACAACACAGACAGAAAATGGCGAATAGTAGTTAACTTTCGTAAACTAAATAACATCACTGTAAACGATATATTTCCGTTACCCAATATTTCAGATATTTTAGATCACCTTGGATATCATCAGATACGCTTAGACGATTACGATAAAGAGAAAACTTCTTTTAGTACTTCGTTGGGACATTTTCATTTCAAACGCATGCCTTTTGGATTTAAAGGTGCGCCGTCGACATTCCAACGAAGGATGAATCATATACTTAGTGAGTTAAATAGAAATAAAGGTTTGGTGTATCTTGATGATGTTATTGTTACGGGGCATAATCATAGAGATCACAATGCTTAACTAGAAACTGGTTTTGATTGCTTTAGGACCAACAATTTAAAGGTGAATTTACAAAAATGCCAGTTCTTATCGAAGGAAATGGTTTACCTTGGGCATATGAAATGAAAATTACAGCAATTCAAGATTATCCTAAACCATCAAATCAGAAACAAATTAAATCATTCCTAGGGTTATATGGGTATTACCACCGTTTTATAAGTAAATATCCAGACAGAGCAAATCCGTTAACTAAATTATTAAAAAAGGGCCAATAATTTATTTGGGATGCGTTTTGTGACGAAGCATTCACCAAATTGAAACATTCATTAATCAATCCCCAAGTTCTGCAGTATCCCGATTTTTCCCAAGCGTACTTAATCACAACTGATGCAAGCGATAAGGCGATTGGCGCAGTCCTGTCACAAACTAAAAATAATTTCGATTTGCCAACTGTATATGCAAGTCGTGTCCTTAACAAGGCCGAAATAAATTATCCGACCATCGAGAAAGAACTTTTGGCGATGGTATGACCATTTTGGTCATTTTATTATTGTTACAGACCACAAACCAGAGATAAATGAGGAGGCAAACTCGAAGATTTCGATTACACAGTTGTTCCGAATGTTCAAATTACAGGATTAACCATGGGCGGTTCGTTGAGAAATTTTTCGGAAATCCTGCCAGATTTGCTTAGTTTTATAAGAAGATCGTTGCTGCTGTAAACAATTTTAACACACAATTGTTTAACAAATCATTTTTTGAACAAATGGTATATATTTCTTATAGTTTTATGCTTAAAATTGTAGCTGCTTTTTCTAAAAGTAGAAGTTGAGGGCAAGAAAGTCACCAGAAATATTGTGGAAAAACTGATTAAATTCCATTTAATCCATGAATAACCTGGACAGGCGTATATGTAAAAAAAAATTGAGAGAAAATTGATAAACACTGTTAAAAGTATTTAGTTTAAAATTTCATATTATGATACTGTGGACTTTTAAGTTGAACGCAGATTCGTCCAGAGATCTAGAAGTTTCTTGCTACGTATCACCAATCTTTGCTCGAAAACATGCAACGAGTACGCCAAACAAAGCACAACTGAGACATCAACCTTTATATTTAATATAAGTTGATTGTAGGATTATAAACCATACCGGCAGAAAGTGCCACCCACGAAATGATCTTTCAGTTATACATCTCAGCTGAAGGCCGTGGGATGTTATTTTGTATGAACAATTGCAGTAGAATTTAATTTTTTGCAGAACTATGTTCCCTTGGTGGTGAACGGATAAAGTCGTGTAGTACGATCAATAACTTAATAAATACAACTAAGGCCCTTTGGTGGAATGCATATTTCGGAGCCGATACCCATCGCCCATTTGACTTTATAGGTTCTTTTATTCCATGGCCAGGAATTATCAGCTATGCGTTAGTCAAGATTATATTTCCTTCAAAATTTAGTCACTCAAAATACGCACGATTACATTATATCCAAAAAGTAACAATCTTGTTAAAGGAGTTTAAATACGTCTTTATAACGGGTGTTTTTTTAGGAGGTTTGTTTTTCCGATAGATGTCGTTTTATTTTATGACAGTTGTTTTGACAGCTCAAAGTGGCATTTCTACTCAGTATTGTTTGGCAAATCATTATGAATAGGTTAACTCCAGAACAACGTTTTCAAATCGTGGAAATTTATTTTCAAAATCAGTGTTCAATTAAAAATGTTTATAGAGCACTTCGTGAATTTTATGGTGCACATAATCGTCCGTCAGAGACCACCATAAAGAACGTAATTACCAAATTTCGGTCTACATTCACTCTTTTGGATGCCAAGCCACCGACAAGAATGAGAAGAGTTCGTACAGAAGAAAATATTGCTGTCGTTGAGGCCAGTGTCGAAGAAAACGACAATTTATCGATTCGTCGTCGTGCTCAGCAAATTGGACTTTGTCCATCGACTTTATGGAAAATTTTACGTAAAGATTTGGGTTTGGTGCCATACAAAATTCAATTGGTGCAAGAATTAAAGCCACACGACCATCGTTTGCGCCGTGAATTCAGTGATTGGTCGTTAAATCAATTGAACGAAGATCCATTTTTTTACCGTAAAATTCTCTTCAGTGATGAGGCGCATTTTTGGTTAAATGGATACGTCAACAAACAAAAAATATCATGCGACCCTATCCCGGACGAAGGACTCATGTTTTAAGCACGGAAAAAAATATTTTTAATTATAGATTATCGAGAGCCAGAAGGGTAGTTGGAAACGCTTTTGGTATTCTCAGTTCCAAATGACGAATTTAGAGGAAGCTAATTGTCGCAAGAAATCCTACCGCGATCAATATAATTAAAGAAACAGTTTGCGATTTTTACCAGTATTTTAATGAGAGTTTGTGAATTGATTAAATCAAAATATTAAAATTGTTTCAATTAATTTAGTTTTTGTTTACATTATTTTTTTCATTAATAAAGAATTTTATTGTGTTAATCATGGCTATTTTGGCTTCCAATTTGAAATCTCGGTCAATTTTCTGAAATTCCTCGTTCAATGCTAACACAAATGGGTCTATGTTATCACATTTTGTATTCTGTGCTCCGAAATTATCTAATGGTTCTCTTTCATTCTTTCTAACAGTTCATCTAGTATTGCTTCTGACTGGACGAATCTTTTCCGATGTTTGGCTAGATTAGGCGGGTTATACGGTTTCGGTGTTACACAATTGTTTTCGCTTATTAACCCTGCTGCAGGAATCATTTCCGCCATTGTAGTGAACGGTTCTTGGTGTGAATTTGAGGTGCAGTTGTCGGAATCCTCACTGATCGTATTGGACACACTGCTGGTTGGTGAAGGCGCGAAATCCACGCTGGATACCGTTGGCCTATAATCATAATTTATATCTTATATCATAATTCATAGCTGGTCATCAGTTTAGGAGCATCGCCACTCTTGCTTTGTTGTTGTTGGCGGGCTGCAGTATACCGCAATTTAACCTGCCGCCATTTTTCATGGCATTCTTTACCTAAAAAAAACGAAACTAGTTGATATATTTTCTTAGCCTATACAAGGTATCCAATACTCACTTGATGAACTCATTGCGGTTGCCAACTGCTCCCATACCAATTTCTTCACAGAAATATTTGTCTAATGCCGATATCTAACATCACAGAGCACTGTTTGCTGCTTCACCAACTCTATCAACTTGCTGTTTTTTTCAAATTGTTAAATAAAACAAATAACATTTTTATGTTAGAATCATGTACATACGAGTATAGGGTGGGCCAAATAATTGTTTTTCTAAAATGCAATAAAACAAAAAGTTCTCAATATTTTTTCAAATTTATTTTTTCATTGTAAAGAGTTTCATTGTAAAAGTTTCATTGTCTCGGCAGACCTTGACGTACCCCATACGGTCGGTCCAATTTTTGGGCACATTTTCGATGGTATGTGGCATTATGTCTTCACTGGCAATGCGAATATTGTTCTTGAGAGGGTCAATCGTTGCTGGTTTATCGGCGTAACACTTACCTTTGACGGCACTCCAAAAATAATAGTCCAACGGCGTTAAATCACAGCTCCGAGGCGGCCAAATCACATCAGCGTTTCGGTTGATAATTCGATCTTCGAAGACAGTGCGCAAAAGATCAATAATATTCGAACTATACAGAACATCGATATTACAAGGAAAGCATACATCTTTTATGATGGACGTTTTTGGTTATACATAAATCTAAGTGTTTTAATTTAAAAATTATTAAATTTTAA
Organism: Nephrotoma guestfalica; assembly: GCA_963691935.1. Lineage (NCBI taxonomy): Eukaryota > Metazoa > Arthropoda > Insecta > Diptera > Tipulidae > Nephrotoma > Nephrotoma guestfalica. The sequence continues at coordinate 44,327,436 of OY829913.1, read as the reverse complement.
TTTAAAATTAATTGGACAAATTTGCAAAAAGCTATCGCTAACTCAACCCGATTGTTTTTCAAAAAAACGCAGCTAATAAAAAAACACTGCTTTCATAAACAAATATGTCACTAATTTCACTAAAATGTCAACTGTTTTCTAAAACTCAATTGAGCAATTTGGTGATAGTCGAGGTCGTAACATTGCCCAGTACCTAACGTTTTTCGTCCCAAACAAGATCCAAACTACGCCTTCTCTGTAGATTAGATCTTGTAACGCATATACCAATTCAACTTCACCTTGCAGTTATTCTCCATAGTATCTTCACTCTATTTCAACCCCGTCCTTGACGACAAACCATTTTATCATTGTTGGCACACCACGCGTCTCTTCCATATGCGGCACCATCTGCTCACACATCTTTTCATACTTAATGTCATCCTTGCAAGCAGCCAACGTCCCTATTTTCAATGCCATTTTTTGACCAGAATTTCTTCGACGATCTTTCCCGCCGTAGCCTTACATCGTTGAAGTTTATGAGTTTAATGGTTGATATAGGGTATAATCCGTTTAATTCAATATCGCTTCTTGCCATGTTAATGCTTCCTGACGATTATGCAGCATCCTCTTCCGAAGTTTGCAACTTCTTAACAAATCGCATTTCCGTCCACGAGCCGTTGTAATACACACATTTCTCATTGTGAGGTTATCATTTTTCATACTTACCGACATTATCCTCGCGTTGCAATCAATCATCACCTCTAAATATAACGACCGAACAAATGATACAGTTGTTAAAGCTACGGTACTTGGACCGTGAGGCCCTGGATTTGAATGCTACCAGAGGCTGGAAGCAAAGCCAATTTTCGTCATCGATTACATTCGGCGATGTTAATAAACATAACTAAAACCATCTGTTGAAGAGTAGCATTCAGCGCCAATCCATCGTCTACGTCCATTGTACATGTACTGTATCTATATCCACTTTTCCGCTATATCACTGTTTCTTAATGTCATATAGCGTTTTTAAACAAATTTTATCAAAATTAAAATGCTTGTGCCTCACTGCTATTTTTACATAATCGTTGCATTCGAATAATCTGTAAAACTTTGAACGGTCGCTTCAGACAAGGTCGTAATGATCACCTAAACTTTAATTTTCATTTTTCTTAAAAGTGTGGTTTTGTTGCTTAGTGTACTCTAGTCTTGAGGCGATGATATGTCAAATATCATTGAAAATATCTGAATTCATTTAGCTGGGACACCTTACAAAGGTGCTGCTTTTATGCTGGTGACAAACACGTTTTATATAATTTCTTTACAATTTTGTGGTATATACTCGTAGTTTTACTAAAATTCTACCAATTCTACCAACAATTTTGTTGTCGTTTGTTAAATAATTACCAATAAGTCTTATATCATTGAAAAGGCCTTCAAGGTTGTCTTAAATTAAGATGAAGCACTCTAGTATTCAAATCAACTGTCAAGCACATTTTTCTCTTTTCCCAAAAATCCATGGTCAGTAAATGTAGTGATTAAGACCCTGTCAATTTCGCTCGAAAAAAAATCCCGAAAAATGATTGAAGTTTAATATGGCAACCCTCATGAATTAACAAACAGAATTGTATGCATTTACCGTAGATAATGAATCCAACTAATTATTAGTTAGGCAAAGTAGCGCTAAATTCTATTAGCCGTTTATCAGATATAGTACCCTGAAGTTGACCTAGATGTTAATTAATCTGATTTAGCAATTAATCCTTGTTTCAATTTACTGAAATTGGTTTTTCTAATTGAAGAAAATAAGAGTGTCTTCCTTTTACACCAACCCGACATGAACCAACCACTAATTTTTTTTTACATGAACCAATCCCTAATTATGGTCATTGGTGATTCAGATCCCAGTTATAAATACAACTCCAGTTCGTTTCGCTCTTGGCACTTCATGTTTCTTATTTCTATAACGAAACCTGTCAGTAATATTATTTCAGTCGATGGTTTTAGTGCCACTAAGAGAATTTTCTTTATTTTTCACATTCATGTTATCGGTCAAAAGCAGAGGTTAACCATAATGCGATTATTTATTCCTCCAATAACAACAACAATTCGGATCTAAAGAAAAAATTTCAATTGTGGTCACTGTAATTCCATTATTGTGGTCGTACATAGTTATTTAATTTACCAGCCCTGCGGGAAACCAATTTAATGAAAATGTCAACATTTCTATTATTCATTTACCATTCCGAGAGTAAATAAATTTTCCCTAACCTTTAGCGTGTTTCTATTATTGATAATATTATCGTAAAATAAAATAAAAATAAATGAAAATTTAATTAATTCTCAATATTTGCAATCGAATATCCATTCAAGTGTACCCGCATACATTCAATCAGCATGTACACCGATATACAGTATACATATACAAAAATCTGTTAAAACTTCAATTACGTTTGAATACAGCAACAACAAATTCCAACTCAATTAAATTCGTATTCTAAACAACTTGCAGACGAAACGGAAAAATCAATTTTTCCTTTTATTTTTTTTTTATATATACAAATACACATACACACACACACACAACCTTCAATTAAAACGAAATTTATTCCTAATAAAAATTCTTAAACGAAATTGAACGAACAACGCTAAAAAACGGAAAATAGGAAATTAATTTTCTATTTTTTATGTACATAAACTTTCTTTATCATTAAATTATTCAATTAAACCGGCAAGAATAAATAAAATTAAATTGAGAATCCACTGTCACCAGTTTACCTATCGTGCATTCTACATTCATAAATAATTGATTTATGCTGGCATAACTAGATCGCCGTTTAAAACTTAATTGTCATGCCATGTCGATGAATACAAATCTTAATTAAGCTGAAAGCTTTTCGATAGCTCTTATATGTGATATGTGAAATTAAGAAATGTAAGCGACTATCACGTTACATAATTCAAACTGCGCTCGCACGGAATACTGCACTTGGTAAATCCTGGAGAAGAATGTTAGCCATCAAAATGATGTAATTCAAATATACTGGATATTTGTTCAGCATTTTAGTTGTCGCCTTAATTCACCTTCGCCAATCGACGGTTTACCGCTAAATACATAATACAAATTTAAAAAAAATCTGTTGTAGCACATCTCATTGCACGAAAATCATACCATTCTCAACAAATTTCGTTAGGTAATCATTAGGCCTGGATTGGTCAACACATTTTGGCGTTGGGTCACCAATAGGCAGAGTTGTGAGTCTACGCGTATTTCAGTATTATCTACATGTCGGTGTCGAATAGATAATTCGTAGACAATGTAGATTATTGTTTTTGTTGTTGTTTTGATATTGGTTTTTGCAGTATTAAGACGAATATACCCAATTTGTGCAATCCAAACAGATGAGAACCATACTATTACAGTTAGCCGATAGTTTCCAACCCTGTTAAAGTTAGCCGATACTTTCCAGCCGAAAGTAAAAAAATCGATAATGCAGATAGTGTCTTTGCTATCTCAGCCGAAAATACAATATGTTATGTCAAATATTAATATGCATCAGCCGATTTTTTCAGCCGACATTTCTCAGCCGATAATTTTCAGCCGATATTTCTCAGCCGATATTTTTCAGCCGAAAATGTTTTTTTACCACAAAAATTGTTTTCTACAACAAAAAAAAAATCAACTGAAACCATTTAAAAAATTAAAAAATATAGGTCAATTTTCTTGTGGGGAGTCCGAGAAAACTCGATTGAATATATCGCAACACAAAATTTGAAAATTTCTAAATATTGACCGTTTAAAGTGTCATGGTTGGAAATAGATTCAAATGAATGGTCATACTAATGCTCGCACCTGTAAAAAATTTCTGGTCAATTTTCATGTGGGGAGCCCGAGAAAACTCGATTGAATATATCGCACACACAAAATTTGAAAATTCCTAAATATTGACCGTTTAAAGTGTCATGGTTGGAAATACATTCAACTGAAAGGTCTTAATGATGCTCGCACCTGGAAAAAATTTCAGGTCAATTTTCATTTAGGGAGTCCGGGAAAACTCGATTTCCTCGGAAATTTTTTCAAAGAGTAATTCATATTCGTAGATTTCTTTGTCTCAATACGTTCCTTCATTTTTGGATAAGTGTTATCCTTTTGAGTGTGAATGAAAATCACCCAGCCAAAATCGGCTTTCGATGGTGTTTGGCTTGCATCAGCCCTCAAAAAAATATAAATAGAGACAGACATTTCGAACCATGGGACAAGCCATCGTAGTTTTCGGAAACAATTTTGCTTCATTATCTAACCGATATCACGGTGTCTGTCCACTTCTTATGAATGTGTATTTATATGTGCTTGTGTATACGTTTATGAATGGTTAATAAGATGTTTTATAGCACGAGCTATCTTATGGCCGTTTCTGTGATGCATAACAATGCACCGTACCTACATCTCGAAGAATTCCCATTCCATAAGATTCGGAATTCCAATTTTCATCGAGTGCCTCTTTGTGTGCGCTGGATTATTTGTTGTTAGGTGATTTCTCGAGTATTATGGTCGATTTGTGATTGATCGAATGATTAAAGTATGCAAGCTTTTAAATAAATAATTTTTTAAGATAACGTGAAGCTAATCAGACGTCCTTTGAGGATGCTTGTGCTTCTTTTGACGGCTTCGTCCTCCTCAAACATTAAGTTCTTTGTCCTCCTTTGAAAAATATATCCACCTTCTCCAGCTTATTTGGAACATAAATTTTGTTATATACATTTTTTTGTATATTTGATATTTTCATTTTGAAAATTGAGTTCAAACGAAAGTTTTGAGTATGGAAGCACTTACACTGAAACTTCTGAAATTATTTCAAACCATTTAAAACAAATCTAACTTAAGTGATGAAATAATTGATATTTGCGAAAGATTATGGAATTAATCGACAAAACTCTTTTAGGAATTGGTTGTAATGCTCGTATTCTCTCGAATGCAATAAGCACGTGAACCTCGTTAAAATAATTTTGCGAAGAAGCTTCAGAACGGATATTACAATGAACGCTTAAAGTCGTGTTTGTTATGTTTGGGGTTCTCCTTGCTCCTTGAGATTAATTTTTTAATGCATTTAGCAGTTAATTCCTCGTAGGTAAGTGTTGCATTTCCCATGATCTATTTTAGATTGATTTTAACTGATTTTGCACCAGATTCCTATTACCCACCAAAATGGGATGATGCAGGCGGTTGAAAATACCAGGTTATTCTCTTTGCTGACAATTGTTAGGCAACAATATCGTTGAAAGTAGCTGTTTGGTCTTTTGTAACCTGTTCAGCTGTTTATTGGCTCCAACAAAATTTGTCCCATTGTCACTATATATATGTCCACGCATAATCCACGCCTAGATATGAACCTTTTACGGGCCGCAATAAATGCTTCTGCAATGAGATTACTATTTCCACATGTACCGCTTTGGTTAATAGGCAAACAAAAATTGTCATGTATGCCTTATAAGTGTTGCATATTCTTCCTTTGGTTTCGTTTTATTTGTACGGCACCTGTATATGGTCTTACTGGCTGAACTCTTGCCGCAGGTAGATTACCTATTAGATTGATTTTGAGCTTCAAACATTTAACGTATTTTTAGATTACTTGCATTACTTCTGAATTTAAGTTCTATTCAACTGGTGATGAACGATGATTTTTGTAGTCTGCCACCTACTCGTATAATTCCCTCTGGATCCAAAAATGAATTCTATGCCAGTAGCTTGCCTTTTTATCTCCAGAACTATATTTCAACAGCTGAGTTATTTCAATTTTGAAACAACTGCGTTGTATGTGCTTCACGATAATCTTTTCAGCTTCATTTAAATCGTATTTATTCACTTTTATTTTTCTAAACTTCCTTATAAAATTTATAGCAATTATTTCAACCCACTTCAGTTTAGGAAAATTGGATATTTTATTTATTATGCAAATTATCATGACATCGTCTCCTCCTGTAGAGGTAGTTAAATTGATATATTTATTTCCCTTATTTCGGGTTCGTCTAGCACTGAGCAGTTTTGTGTGTTAGACCAGTGGTCATACTTTGATCTATTGAGGTCCTGATCACCAGAGCTGGTGCAATCAGCTGAATTATCTCCTGATTTAATGTGTCCCCATTGCTGTGGTTCAGAAGATTCCTAATAGTTGATACTCTGTGGTAAAGGTAAGCTTTATATTTCTGGATATCTCCTTATATTCATGACAACACTGTGGTTGAATCCGTCCATGTGATAGTTGGTGCTTGCTGTGCTTCTAATGCTTGTTTCACTTCTTTAAGTAACTTGTCCAACAGAAGAGTGTCATTTAGGTTAGCTTTGGTAATGTTACTTTTGATTTTGTCGGTACGACTCCTGTTTTGGCTGCTATAAGGCTGGTGTTAAAATCACAATTAGCGTTGTGCGTTTACGCGTATTTTGGAATTGTCCACATGTTGGTGTCGAAAATAGCGTAAACGTAGAGTGGTAGAGTATGTAGACAATGTAGATTATTGTTTTTTGATGTGTTGTTTCGATTTTTTGTTCAACTCGTCATCTTCTATTTTTCTAGTTTAAATTAGGATCTACCTATATTTTGGTTAGAATTCAATTTGTAGAAAACAAATAGGTGATGTTGAAATATTTTGGTCAATCGATGTTTTCGATATTGGTAAATTATTTTATAAATCCAGGTTTAATAATATAAATTAAATTATAAATAGTTGTCATTTGTCTAGCGTATAATGGTAGCTCCCGCAACTTTTACACTAGGTGTCAGAAAGGAATCCGGGAAATTGGGAGAATCTTCTAAGATTTTTTCGGTATCCAGCGACCGAGCTCTATAGAAATTAATAATTTTCACTCCGGTTGGTAGGTATGTCATGTACTTTCACAAGGCTCAATTCGGCTAAATGATTTTAAAGAAACTCGCTGTGCCAAATGTACTAACTGTCATTAACATCGAAACGAATATTTCATTCCTTATTTTAACATCCGTTTCTCGAGTAACGTAGTTGGGGTGACTACAAAACTTATAGGATAAATGATTTTTTTGTTTGATTTTAGTCTTTCTGGTTATGATTGCACACGAAGATTTTGTGCACAACCGATTGTTGTATTTGGGTTTTCCAGACTAAAATTGTTGATTAATCTTTTCTTAAAGGAGAATATAGATGGAGATTTTTTAAGGATAACTGAGGTAAACATATGTCTGAGAGATTCACCAATTGATTATTAATCGACGCTTGTTTTTCCAGGTACATTTTCAATGCAGCTATATTGCTCTAAATATCCAGTGAGTCTTCGATCTTATTTTGGCATTCATTAATAACCGACATAATGTCTCGCGGTAACTTTCTGCATCTCCTCTGCATCGCTTAATCCTCCCAAGGTGAATAATATGGGTATTTAGGTAAAGAGCTCAGCAAATATATCGGTAGCATAGGATCCATTTACCATCGAGTTTTAATCGTGCAAAAGATTTAAGAAATGTTTATTTCGCACATTTAACGATTTCCCACTATCGCCGTATACCTAACTAAATTTGCCTCATTATCATATAAAACCTTGGGTTCAAATTTTAAATGTGAGTAAAGAATGAACTTCATCTTGAAATGATTCCATTCCTAACAAAAATAATAATTTTCGAGATTGTCTCTATTGTCGACAATGACACAATTTTTTTTAATTTTCTATAAACTTTGTCTAAACGTGTCGAGTATTAATTATCTACGCGGTGTAAACAATACGGTACAACACTGCCAATAGATCATCAATAATTTTTTATTTCAATAAAATCAGGTTCGTCGTTTATTTGGGAATTTAATTTTACAAAATCAACAACAAATCCAATTGGAATATACCGGTTGTTCGAAAATTAATCACCAGACGCGTTATGAAATCAGATGCATTAATTGAACTAGCTGCATCTTGTAGCGAAATAGGTGTAAATCGAAATACATTATTCTGTGCCTAGTTGTTATTGAAATCCCCAACTGTGGTGTACTTCTTCCACACTTTCCTAGTACGCTCAATATGTTTCAATAACCGACTTGTTTCATTTCTTCCTGCACGTCCACGGTCCACTAGCGTCGAATTGTCCACAACGAAAATCAAACGTCAAACGTCGACAATGTAGAGAGTGTAGACGATGTGAGAAAATTATTATTTCCGTTAGCAATCATCAAAATTCTAAGAATTCTTTGTTAATGGAACCATTTCAAGATGGAGTTCATTCTTTCTTCACATTTAAAAATTAGAAAAATTTGAGTTTGTGTGACAAAATGCTTAGACAAATAATGATCATACAAGTTTCGAAGTTCTTCGTCCTATTAGATGCCAAAATATGACTGTTGGCTCACTGGATATGCAAGCAATATTTTTCCCTCTTTATCTCCAAATTAGGAGCATTGCGGGCTTCAATGAGTATCATCAGGCACAACTCATCTGAGAAAATTTTAATCATTGAGTTTCTTCGTTAATCTCCACCACTATCTTATACTATTAGGAACAGAAGTGGCCAGAGTATGCATCCTTGCCTTAGCAACCTTAATTCTTTGCTGTAATAGTATGATTACTTTGTCTTTGTATTGAACTCGATTAGATGTACGATTATGAGTTCGATTAATTTCTTTGGGATGCCAATTTCTTAAACGAAGTGAAGCGAAATCATATTTGAAAATCGAGTAAACAAAATCGCAGCCACAAAACCATTATGATGCAAAATTTAGAAAGAGAAAAATTCAGTGGCACACGAGTAGAGCGCAACTTTTCTGGATAATTTTAAACCGCACTCGTCATTACAAATGAGCTTACATATGCTCAAAATGGGGTGTCGGGTTAAAAAAATTATTGTAAGTTTTTTATAGTTGTACTACGTACATGAATAAATAAATAAATGTTTAAATATTTATTTACAAACCAGCGGCTTACAAAAAATTAAGAATAACTGTCAAAACTTATGTATTGAAGGCAATCGGCAACTGTAATTTGACTTTTGAGGAGATGTCCGCTTATTATGCAAGATAGAGTGCAAGATAGAGTCTATTTTAAATTCAAGGCCGCTATGTCTGATCAATGATGACGATGCATATGAACAATTTTTTTGTGATGGATTTCCGTGTTACACAGTTTTTTATTTTTTTCGTGCTGAGAGTTGAGATACGTGTTATATTTATCAAGGAAACAATTGTGGTGTTTTTTACTTATCGGCCGATCACTTGGTACTTTTTGCAATGGGTGTGCTCGTCTTAGGAGAGGGAAGGTTCTCTTGTTCGAACAGTCTAAAAAAAGGAAAAGGATCCACCATGATGTTACATGAGTACCCACAAATAGTAGAAGAAATACCTAGTCATCACGACATAATTATCTCTGCCACACACATTCTCTCAGGAAGAATACAACTAATCCAATTTATATATTTTAAACCATATAATTATATTTAATCTTCGTTTCTTATTCCACTAACCGGACAAGTGGTGCAGTGGTTAAAGCTTCGGCACTTGGACCGGGAGGTGCTGGGTTCGAATCCCATCAGAGGCTAGATGCAAATCGAATTTTCATCATCGATTACGATCGGTGATGCTAATAAATACAACTAAGACCCTCTGATGGAGTGCAGAATTCCGTGTCACGCGCCGACCCACCTTCCATGTCAATGTACAGGTTGACATGGAGCTTGCAATGTGCAGGTGGCATACTGTAGTTGTGTGAGTAGGTGAAGTAGGTGGGTTAATGATGTGGAGTGAATGAGTGGTATCACAATGGGCCTAAAAAATTGGCCTAAGTGTGCAGTAAGCAACCACTGAAACCTAACCTTCTTATTCCACTATAAACAGAATTAAATAATTATTCTTAAACTATCACCAAAAAAAATATTAACAAAAACAAATCACGCTTGTTACAATATCTTATATTAATTTTAGCTACGAGGAAATAAGTCCGAAAGATACAGGTCCACGTACCATTAATTATTAAGGAAAACGATTATAAATTAATGATTATAATAAAAAACATACTTACGATTCCTAAAGCTCCTACCAAGGCCTTGAAGATTCATTCTTTGGACCATAAGGTGGCTGTAAGACAAATGGTTATTGACAGTACAACACACATTCAACTATTCGCGGTCTCAAAGGCTTATTTACTCCAACCGATCTGGGCCTTGTCAAGGGTTATAATGAACCCTTAAACAAAATTTAATATGCAAAAAAATAAAAGTTTGAAAACAAAATGTCCGAATAACACACTCGGCAAAACAAAATATTGGCCTAAGACTAAACTACACGGTAAATACTAGTTCGTAAGCTTAACAGTATAACCACAAATCAATAGCGATATCTCGGCCTGGTGTTACATTCCAAATGCGCTACGCTATTAAAAAAATGCGTACGATTTACGGTCACTTTTTCCCGTTTTGGATATCCCGTATACCAAAAAATCAACCCCCGGCCTACAAGAAAGATATTCGAATAATTTAGACCGGGTTCTCTTTATTTCGATTAAAAAACCTTGCAACGGATAATTAGTAGTTTTTATTTGTTCTGGTTTACCCAATTGTGCGATTTTGCTGGTTCAAAAGACTCCGGGGATTTCTTCGATAAATTTATGTTATCCGTTTTATCCGGTACATAAACCGTATGCCACTTAGATCGAACACTAAGAAAATTACATAAATTATCAGCGGATATTTAAACACCCTATTAAAAGCACTATAATCATCTTAACTAAATTTTAATTACGGAAATTTAAATTAATTAATTAATTTATTATTTAATTTTCTTAAATTAATTTTGGATTTTTTTCCACCGCACTTTTATTTGTTTATGACTTGATACTGCCTAAGCCACAATGTAATTATAATCACAGTATCATTCACTTACACATCGATCATCATCATAAATCAACGAATACGCAGAAACAAAATGGAATTGCTTACCAAATTAGAGATCGTAAATCGACTACGTTCACATTTTTTTTGTTCAACCTACTCTCTGCTAGGGCTGTACACAGTTTGAGAATATAAGTTTCCCGAATTTCTTGGGATGGACTTCCAAACACTCTAATCATTGATAATAATTACGTACATAATTTTCAAAATTCATTATAAAGGGGTAAATCACTCAAGTGTGATTAGGATTTAGATTTTTAGGATTTGTATACAGAAACGTGAAGTTTGTTCTAAATTTGTTCCTACTATTTGTTTCTGTAAGTGTAGGACAAAGTTAGGACATACTTCTCGAGAATCAATATTATTAATGAACTTCGAATTTTAATTGTTTGAGCAGTTCTAGTAAATAGTTAACGAAAATCTCAGTTTTTTTTTAAATGCTTCTCAATGGAAATGGTAGGCACACGTCTGTCTAATCAAATTGGATAATTGGCTTTTATAAATGACCGGCAGGGGTTTCCCCAAATTGTAATTTTAATATATTTCGAATTTGACTTGTTTGCGTAATATTATTATTAAGTTATTACAATAACAAACTCTGAGAAATTATTAGAACTTCTCAAACAAGTAAAGTTCGAAGTCATACACATGACCACCATAGAAAAGCATTTTAGAGCAAATTGGGAGATTTTGGAGATTTTTATTATAACTAAACATTAATTTGAAAGGTTGAAGTGATTTCCGATTAATGCTGTGATTCCTTGGAGACTAAATGTTTCTCTTGGTTCTCAATAAATTAACTTATCGGGATGAAACTTCATACTAAAACTTTTCCCATAAAGTGGGAGGCCCAACTGAATTTTGAATGAAACCAGTGCACCAGAAGTGGCAGGCAGCCTCCAGACGAGCTTTTTCAATTTTTTTTGCAAGTATTTTAAAAAGTAAATCATTAGTGAGGAGAACGCCTATAAACCAAACATTTTTTAATTAAATTTATAACAACACCGGTTCAAATCAGTTTTTGACAATTTTTTACAAAAACAATTTTTGTTGTTTAGTAATCATGAAAAGTAATGAACTCGTTCGTGTGTGGTGTCGTGGAGACTAAATGTTGTTGATTCACTACAGCCTAGACCGATCTACTGATTCAGTAAAACTTCATACTAGTGATTTTCGGTGGAACCGTTCACGCAAATGCATATTTTGAAAAGTCTATAGCATTTATAAAAAAACCAAAAAATTATAGATTAAGTTTCAAACAAAATTGGCCCAGATTATTTTTCAAAATTTTACCGGAAAAATTCGGCATTTCTACAGTCCAGGTGGTTGCTTGTTCCATAAAATAAGCGATGCGAAATGTAATGTACATCCGTGTACCAGCAGGGCAGCTTCCGTAGGAGCTTTTTAACGTTTGCTGTGAAGATTAAATTTTCAGCAAAGGTTGACCTTGTTGGTTTTCTTTATACGAAACAGTTTTTATCAAAAATCCGGTAGGTCCAATGTTTTTATTTAGAAATGTATTGTATGCGAGATTTATGTACATTTGTCGGAAAAAAGAAAGCCGGATGTTGGCCACAACATATTCACCCCTCTATTTTTTGATTATTTTAGTTTACAAACCGATAATACATAACCCCAATAAATTTTTGAATATTTAAAGAAAAATTCAGAAAATTTTAAAGATTCACTTGATCGATTTCGGAAATTTTACGTCATTTTATGGAAAATAAGAATTTAATTTATCGCATAGTTATTTGAAGGTTCAAGCGATTCATCTCGCTGATGAGATGAATCGAAAAGAACAATTAATCGTTCGCGCTACAAAAGTTGTGGATTTAGTTGAAGCCGGTGTAGGTTAGGTTTTAGTGGTTGCTTACTGCACACTTAGGCCAATTTTTAGGCCCATTGTGATACCACTCATTCACTCCACATCATGAACCCACCTACTTCACCTACTCACACAACTACAGTATACCCACCTGCACATTGCAAGCTCCATGTCAACCTGTACATTGACATGGAAGGTGAGTCGGCGCATAACACGGAATTCTGCACTCCATCAGAGGGTCCTAGTTGTATTTATTAGCACCACCGATCGTAATCGATGATGAAAATTCGCAATTTGCATCTAGCCTCTGATGGGATTCGAACCCAGCACCTCCCGGTGCAAGTGCCGAAGCTTTAACCACTGCACCACTTGTCCGGTTGAAGCCGATGTAACTTATCGTGAATTTGGGCGAATGTGTGATATTAGTCTGTATTTTGATGACATCGATATTTAAAAACAGATGAAGTGTGAGTCGGCGTGAAGGAAGGAAGGACCAAGAAAAACTACACCAAGAGAAGATTGAGCTATCGCACGTTTTGCTACAAAAAACAGGACAAGCAGTGCTCAAAAAATTAAAAGTCATGTACCAGTGCAAATCCTAACATCAAAACAGATGATAATAAGTCCTGTTAGAGTCCTGTTAGAATAAATCATGCGTTGCAGTATAGAACCTGAACTCAGAGGGTCTGGTGTAATATCCTTTTATCGGATGAATCGCGGTTCAATTTGTATGCATCAGATGGCCGGTGCAGAGTTTGGCGTTCACCAGGACAAAAATTAAACCTTAATTGCGTGATTCCAGTAATAGCATTTTATGGAGGTTCAGTGATGGTTTGTGTGGGTAATTCTTGGAATTAAGACAGATTTGGTAGTAATACTACATCCAGCTTTAACATCAACACAATATGTGGAAGAAATTTTAAGGCTTCATGTGCTTGCTTTCCATGAAAGGGTAAATTGAGCATAGAATTTTTCGAAATATTTTTTGTGCGCCGTACTTTTTATTCCTCTCAATAATGAGTTTGATTAAGTTAGTTTTTAAAATATTATTTTACTGTTCCACTAGAAAGACTTAAGAGACCCGTAGAACACTTTACAGGCTTTTAAAAGAACTGTTTAAATTTTTAGCTAAATTTGTTTGGTAAATCTACAATACATGGTGGTAAAATTTATGGAGAGCATATTATCTTCAGAAAAGTTTGAAACATTTTGGTGAAGCTTTTAGGCACCAAATGTTTATTTAGGGGATTATCTAACGTGAAGTTTCTCGTTATGTGAACTGCCTATCCGATTGCCCAGATGGTGTCATAAAAACAATAAATTTGTTTGGGACAACCATGATAACACAAAACCTTGCTTTTGTTGACATAATTATTATGCTTCACCATTTTAAACTTAATTTATGTTCACATTTCCTCCCACAGTCACACATATGTTGCATATTAATCATTTTCAAAAAAAAAAAATAACGAACGTTACACCAAACGAAATTATATTATATTTTATGTTATCAGATGGACGCATGCATGTCATCCATTGTATACACAATTTAAAAAAAATATATTTTACCCCAAAAAAATTTTTTTTTTTCGGTTACCCAAATTTTGTGTTTTTCACATATATAGGAAGATATTTACTATTATATGAGATAAAGCCGACATTATACCTGGGTTATGTAAATTAGCATTTAAATTACAACATCCTTGAGGTATTAACTACAAACGTTTACGTACTACTCTATGTATGTGGATTGTGGCCTGGTTTGTTGATTTTAGCGTTTCAAGATTAAAATCTGGGGTAATTTTAAGTTTTTACCAAATACCATGTAAACCCAAATACATTTTCTCTTGTGGCTGTTAATTATATAGATCTAATTTACAGAGCTTTTAATTAATGAACAAATGGTTTATAACATACGAACAAAATAAGTCTTATTGATTTTTGGAGTTGAGTAAAGCTTTTACCCCTATAAATCTCTATAAAACTACCCTATATCTTAGGTACAACAGTTATATGTGAGAAAGTAAATAGAAAAATTGAATACGGAAATGATAAGACAATCAGATAATATACTATCTACAGAAAAATAAAGTCTTCCACCTTTTCATCACTTCTTTTCCAATCGTATTCAAGGTATTCCAATTTTTTCATTTTGTAAATAAAAAAATAAAACAAAAAAAAACGTCATCATTTCAAAATTTTCCCGAATGTTAAATATAAAAAGTGAACAACTTTTGAAGTCAACAACGACTGAAAAGATAACATTAAAAATTCATATCATGAAAATACACACACACACATACACAATATTAAAAAAACGGGAAAATTCGAAAAGAAAATTTTTCTATTTTTAATCTCGTCATATGAAAAAAAATCATATTTTCTGCTTTAAAATAAGGTTGTGCTTTTTTCTACTTTAGCGTTTCTTTATTTTCTACTCCTTTACGTTGCTTGTTGTTTCGTCGCCGAGCCATATCTCTATGTGGCAATCGTTTAACGGAAATAAAAATAAATAAATTTCTCAAAAATTTATACAATATTCATCCTTCCATCGCGCGCACACACTCGTAGACACATATTCCACAGTTCCAGAGCAAAATGATTTATGTGACACAATTTTGTAAAACGAAAAGCTCTTATCAAACAAAAAAAAAATGTATTTCGTTTGAAGCTAAACGTCTTGATCAAAATTGATTATTATTTAATCGATTTTGTTGTAATTTTCCGTTTTGTACATGTTTGGTTTGCTTTTCATCTCCATTGCGATTTAACGAATTTGTTTCCATTATTAGAGTTCTCGTTGTACTTTGCTCACACAAGTATGTTTGTATGTGCACAAAGGCTATGATTTATGATTGTATTTAATTTTCATTTAGTTTAACAGAAAAATTGTTGAGAGATAAAAATCGTCGCTTAAGGCGCGCACAAATACAAAACATGGCACTCAACTTGTGCACTATAAAAATGATATTGGCCGGGAAATTGTTTGTCTGGAAAAGACGAATATACACAAAAATGAATCTAATGTATTTTTGAACATCACAATGTAACAGAATCTGTATAGGTATAATACTCCTCATCATAAAATTCATAATTAGAGCTATATACAAAATCGTTTTGCCAATTTATACCCAATTATGGTTTGCTTTTGTGAACTTCGCCAAATTAATTAAAGTCTAGTGAATTACTTGTTTCGAAAAGAAATCTACATAAATTCATTATATCAAATAATTAACTTTCGTTACACAAAAATTAACTTACGTATAACAGCGAGCTTTAATAATTTTTAAATTAAACAGAAAATGTTGAAATATTCGAAAGACATTTTTATAAGAAACTGTAGCGACGACAAGGACAAAAAAGAAGAAAGCACTTTAAAATATGCTAAACAGTTTTTTATTGTAATGTTTCGTTTGCTTGCCATGGTAAGGCGGAATAAACAATAAAATAATTAATTGGTGAATAGAACATAATTGGTTTATTTATGATAAATTCACGTACACTGATGAGAGTTCACTGTAATTATGTGAATTATTGTGGAAAAATTTTGCCGCAAAAATAAATTTAAATAGTTTGATCGCTACGTTAAGGTCACGGAGTTCAAGGGCTTACAGAAATTAGACGGGGTTTGGTTTTCGGACCAATTTACGAATTTTGGTATCTTCTGTTGGTTGGTTTAACTCCTGATTGCCTCTGAAGGTAATTTCAATACCTCTAGCGAAGTCTCCCCCCAACCGTAGGGCTCAAATTTCACTATTAAGTCTCTATTCAGATTTTTTTTTATATATCTAAAAAAATATTTGTATTTTTTTTTTTTGATTTGGCATCAAAAAATATTCCCCAAATTTTCACCCTTCTACCCCCACCATCACATTTTTTAATCGCGATTTTAGTATTTTGTATGAACAATATCCAAATAATTTAACCGTCGTTCGTATTTCAAACATAACGAAATTATTTATGTTGTTGAATGACAGATGGCGCTACGTCCGCCTCATCGAACTTCCATCCACATATGCGCAAGTCATTCACGAGAAGCGACGCGTCATTTTGATATTTCATTCCGCAATCTGTTATGCATCACAACGTATAGTGCGTGCAAAATTTTTACGATTTATTTTAATTTATAAGAAATATCTAGGTGTTTTATGATTGTAAAAAGGTTGGTAAAATACTAGAAGAACAAATACATTATCGGTATTCCGTTTTTCATCAGTAAGTACAACAAGTTTGTCTATTTGTGTGGTTTTGTGTGTTTTTTTTGTTTTTTTATTTATGGGCGGAGGAGGGGATCCTTCGATAGGCTTAACGCATGAACCCGTATATCAAACTCGTGATAGTGACGGATTGTTACCTACCAAACCGCCACCCCCGATAAACCATGCCGTTCGGCCCCGTGGAACTACCGTTAGGTATTACTTCGCGAGGCAGGCTCAGCTTTCGCTGCTCGGTTGGAATTAACTCCTCACTGAATTTCTGCTTCTTTTGAGGCGTCTCAACTCTCTCATTATCCGTGAGAAACTTCCGTTTACGACGTTCCACCCATCTTGAGATGCCAGCATAAACCCCACTATATTTTCCGGCGTTCGTTGGACCCCACGTACACAGATACTCCTTCTCTCCTCAGCAAATCGTGGACACTCGAATAATATGTGCTCTACATTCTCCGTTACTCCGATGCATAAAGGGCAATCTGATAATGAGCACGTGCTAATCGGTGGTTCTCCGCTTTTGTTCCTTGACCACGACGCGGGTAAGTGTTTTGGCGCTCCTTGGCAAGTAGATCTATTGGGGGCATTCGCGCAAGAACGCCAGCAGCATCTTCTGACACCATCCGAAATACGCACAATACTCTCAGAGCACTTAATCTCTGAACTGTTGCTACTCTTTGTCTATAAGTATTCTTCTCCAACGAGTTGACCCAAAGTGGGTGCCCCATACATCATTATAGATGTAACGACGATGGCGAGCAGAACTCTGCTGCTCATCCGCGCCCCTCTTGTATTCGGCATTATTCGTGCTAGTGCCACATTAACTCTCCTTGCACGCTCGCTGGGAGTAATGAGATGTGTCTTATATGACAATCTGGCATCGATCATTACTCCTAGGTACCTGATGGATGGTTGACTAACAATTTGTTGGGCTCCTATCTCTAAGGTTACGTTCTCCATTACTTTTCTTCCAGTAATAAGGGCAGCTTCTGTTTTATGTTCTGCTAGTTTCAGCCCAGCAGATGTTAACCACTGTTGAATAAGTCTGACCGTCCTGTTACAGATGTCCACAATCTCCTCTCTGTGTTTTGCGACAACTACAATCGCGATGTCGTCCGCAAATCCAATCACCTGTGCATCACTTGGTATGGTAACACTGATCCTTGAGGAACTCCGCCAGTCACCTCATAAGTTTTCTTTCCTTTCTCCGTATCATAGTCTCAGCAGGAACTTCGGTACGTTCATCCGCGTCAGTGCGTTAAATATGCAGCCCCAGTTCGCCGTGTTGAATGCGTTTTTTACGTCCAATGTAACTATGGCACAGTATTTTTTACTAACACGTAGCCATCGAGAGCGCGCCTTTCGAAAGCCATACTGCTGCTCTGCCAGGTTTCCTGCTCTAATTATAGCCTCTTGTAACCGGTCACATACCACTCTCTCTAGGGTTTTGCCTGCCGTATCCAACAGACAGACTGGACGCCAGGACGATCTGGTGGTGTGTCTCCTTTTGGCAACACTACTAGTCTCTGTTCCTTCTATTTACCAGGGAACACCCTCTCAACTAAGCATGCAGTATAAACTTCCGTGAATAAGTTTGGGTATGCTTTAACCGCCGACTTCAATGCAATATTCGGAATGTTATCCGCACCAGGAGCTTTATTGTTACCCATTTTGCCACATGCCTTCAGAACCTCCTCCTCAGTAACTGGTGGTGGTATCATCCTCCTCGTTGCCTAATACTTCTAACACACAATCGGGTTGCTGCGGGAACAGGTGACTCACTATGTCAGACAGCATTTCCGGGCATGCGGGAGCAGTGGCGTAATTGCTTCTGAGTTTTTTCATTACAAATCGGTAGGGTCTACCCCAGGGATCGCGATCAACCTCCTCGCACAGTTTGCGAAAACACTTTCGCTTACTTGCTTTAATGGCATGCTGAAGCTCCGATCGTGCTTTACAGTGTTGTTGTCGAAGGGGAGAGTAATCGTTCAGGCACCTTTTACGCAATTCAGAAATCTCGTCGTTCTACCAGAAGACTGGTTTTCTACGATTATCCACCATCCTTCTTGGCATTGCTGCATCACAGGCTCTTGTAACATGTCTCATAAGCTGGACGGCTTTGTTATTTGCGGTACCATATAGGGTAAGATCCTCCATCATGAGACGGAAAATGTTCTCATCGAACGCTGCGGACTTCCCTCAAATTATCTTCCTGTGTTTAACTATAGTCCTTTAGGGTTTACTATCCGCCAGTTCATAAACAATAGCTTGATGATCACTATTCGTATATAGATCGCTCACTCTCCACGCTACTCCTCTATCGGCAAGACAATGGCTCACAAACGTTAGGTCAACTATCGAGGTTGTATTTCCTCTACAGAAAGTAGGTGTATTTCCTGTATTCATTATTACGACCGACAATGATGCAACGACTTCTAACAATGCGGTTCATCTGCCACTGGTTCCTCTACTTCCCCACTCTACAGCCCATGCATTAAAATCCCCGACCATGAACACCGGGTTGTGGCTCCGTGCATCAACTGTTAATTGATCGAGAAATGTTTTAAATTCTTCAATCGATGCACTAGGAGGTGCGTAGCAACTATAAATATTGGCTCTGACAAACCCGAGTACAGAGTCCACACCAACTTGCTGTAGGGGTTAGGTACCACAAACCCATACAGCAGCTCGATTCGATCTATCTGAAGCCCAACACCGTCTATCAAGGTTCCTATATTGCTCAGACAAAATTACAATGTCCGCTTTCACTTCCTGTATGGATTGCTGCAGCAGGTCCTGGGCAGCCCCTCAATGTGCGCGTGCGTGCGTTAGTGTGTGTGTGTGTGTGGGTGTGGGTGTGTATGTGTGTGTGTGTGTGTGTGTGTGTGTGTGTGTGTGTGTGTGTGTGTGTGTGTGTGTGTGTGTGTGTGTGTGTGTGTGTGTGTGTGTGTGTGTGTGTGTGTGTGTGTGTGTGTGTGTGCGTGGTACAGTGAACAATGTCAGCAAGACACAAAGGAGCCCATTTGGGCTGTCGAACGAATAAAGCAACAAACATGTGAAATAGTAGAAGAGAAAGATCAGACGAACAAATCCAAGAACATAACGAAAATGTGCGTGTGAGCATGTCGCAATTGTGTGCATCTCAGTCACAAGAGGCACGAGCTGAACGAAATCAGCAACGACAATTGCAACGGAGGCAAGCGCGCCGTCTTGTAGTTAACACACGCATTCAGCAAATGACGACAACGCCAACAAGCATACATCGATCATTTACATCACAATCGTTCCTTCGTCTCGCATTCGAGTACGAGCCAGATATTGAATATACCGCTCATCCCAAACTGCTGATTGGTGCTATGGACAAAGAATGGCCCCATTGCCATGCGCTCAAATTCAAACATGAGTCAGCCGTGATGTGTTGCGCTTCAGCAAAAGTGTAACTACCAGAATTTGAGACACGACCAGAATCATTGAACGGCTTGATCGGCACGGATCCAGATTCAAACATCTTCCTGAAGTCCATTCGTACATGCTTCCAAATGACTTCGTTCGGAGGAACAGTTCAACGTTCAAAATCAAAGGCCAAGTGTACCACAGAGTAGGCTCATTGCTGCCAATGCCAAATGAACCGCATACATTTTTAAAACTCTACTTCATGGGCGGTGAGGACATCAATCGTGTGGATGCTCGTTGCGGCTACAATAACCGCAATTCGCCTAATGCCAGGCGCATCGACGGCTAACTGGACGCCCTATTGAATGAGCACAGTGAAATATTGAAATACTTCAAATCACACATGCACGAATTGCAAAGTGACAATCACGCTATTGTCATCAATCCGGATTGGCGACCACACATCGACGCGAGAAAACGTGATTCGAAGAAGAAACAATAATCTCGAGTTCTTCGCCCACACGCATCGTACATACGATGCTCTCCAATATCCGCTAATTTAAGGGAAAGGACAAGACGGATATTGCATAAGCGGTGATTCGATTCGGTCAGGACTACGAGATTCTCATTATGCACTCTTCAGAGCGAAGAACTGCGATTCCAAGACACAATCAACAGAAACTGCGTGCGGAAGAATACATTAACTTGCGAGACGCTATCATGACTAATTGGTAACTCGTGTCATTCTACTTCTACATGACTTTCGTGCACGAGTACGGACGACCGTGTTTATTTATCACGTTTACATGTAATCCAAAGTGGCAGGAGATCACATATTTGCTATCGCCAGGCCAAACTGCAATACATCGTCAAGTGGTCATGGTCCATGCGGTGATCTGAATCGTATATCGCCTTGCATGGTAGGTGGAAAATGTACAAAGCGATTTCCTAAAGATTTCACCAACGACACGACCACAAATGTCAATGGATATCCAATATATCGTGGAAGAAATACTGATAATGGCGAACAATCATTTACGCTAAATATCAACAATGCAGACATTGACACTGACAATCGTTGGGTGGTACCAAATTCGCCTCTGCTGAGCAAAACTTTCAATGCACATATTAATGTTGAGTTCTGCAGTTCGGTGCACATACTTCAGCTCCAACGAAGCTGTCTGGCATATCTTTGGTGTCCAAATTCATGAACGGGACCCAACAGTTATACATTTAGCCGTCCATCTTAAAAACGTCCAGCGCGTATTTTTCACCAACGAGGCAGCAATTGAGCGTGCCATAAACGCACCAAAAACTACACTCACAGAATCTTTCGAATTCTGTAATCGTGCGGATACCTTCGGTGTCTTTGCACGATCACTACTCTATTCCAAAGTACCACACCATTTCACATCGAATCAAACAAAAAAATGGATGCCCGCAAGCAAGGCACACCAATTGATGCGTGTCCCGGCCTATTCAAATCACACACTTTGGGCCGAATATATTCAGTCACTCCAAGGTATATTGAGTGCTTCCATCTGCGACTGTTGTTGGTTAATGTCACCGGCCCATTGTCATTTCAAGATATACGCAAAGTGAATGGACAACAGTATCCAACATTTAAAGATGCATGTCTTGCACTCGGCTTGCTTGAAGACAAAAATCACTGGGACAATATGCTTGCAGAAGCAGTAATGGGCTATACAACAACACATATTCGTCTACTATTCGCTATAGTGTTGACTACATGTTTCCCGGGACGAGCAGGCACGTTGTGGAATAACCACAAAGATTCAATGACTGACGATATATTGCATCGAATTCGTACACGGTGCAACGATCTAACGATTACACTCAGTGACGCTCTGGAGGATCTTTGCGTTTTCATTGCCAATTTACCACTCAGTCATTTCAGTATGAAGTCGTCAAATCGAAGTGCATCTGATTTATTAACCGAAATTAAGCGAGAACTGCGGTACGATACTTCAGAAATGGCAGCGATTGTTACTCGGAATATCCCACTGACTCATGAACAAACAATTATTTACGACCGTATTATGCTGGCAGTTTCGGCGGTACAATGTGGTTTTTTGTTGGATGCACAAGGTGGAACTGACAACTCATTTTGCTAATTTTTGTCGAAATCAGAAGCAGTGTGCAACATAAAAGCAATCTTCCATATGGCCACAGTGCTGAAAAAATTATCATCTGGGACAAATGCACTATGGCACACAAACATTCTCTCGAGGCGTTGAACAGAACACTCAAAGATATAAAAAAACAGCGGCAAACTATTCGGCGGTATTCTGTTACTCCTTTCAGGTGATTTCAGACAAACACTTCACGTCATTCAACGTTCAACGTACGTTGGTGAGATCAACGCTTTCTTGAAATTATCGCCACAAGATCCATCCGCTGATACATTCTTGAACCTTCCATATCGGCGATGGAAAAGTTGCTGTCTATGAAAATACTGGATGCGTAAAATCGCTCTCATTGCCCGCATATTTCCCGATGTACGCACATAATGCATAAATCATGCGTGGCTGGCAGAAAGAGCCATTTTGGCAGCAAAACATGTGGACGTCGACAATTTAAACTTCAAGATACAGCAGTCGTTGCCAGGCCACATGGTATCATACAAATCGATCGATACGGTTTGCGATACCAACGAAGCTGTAAATTGTCCAACAGAGTTTTTGAACTCACTGGATCTATCAGGCATGCCACCATACCATCTACGACTGAAAGTTGGATTTCCGGTTATTTTACATCGGAATTTGAACCCACCACGGCTGTGCAATGGCACGCGATTGATCATTTATAAATTGATGAAAAACATTATCGAAGCCACCATTTTGAATGGTAAATTCCGAGCCGAAAATGTTTTGCCGCCACGAATTCCAAATATTCTCACAGACGTGCCAATTGAATTCAAACGAGTTCAATTTCCTATTAGATTGGCATTCGCAATGACTTTCAATAAGACGCAAGGCCAAACGATGTCTGTTACGGTTTAGATTTGGGCACACTAACTTTCAAGAGCTCAATGAATATGTCTGTTAAGTTAATGCAGTACATTGAATTGAGAAAATGAATGGTTGGCGTTTTTTTGTTTTTATCGGCGGTCATCGTCTACAGCGCTCCATTCCTCTTTCTGCCATAGATCCGATCCCCACACACTTACAATATATTCGTTATTTTTTATTTAACAACAAGGGAATATTTCAGTAGAAACAATTTATATGGCAGAACAACATTTGCCGGGTCATCTTTTGCAAATATTTAGTTTATGAAACTTATTGAGATAGCTTGAACGTGAGTTTTAAACACGAAATTTTAACGAGATAAACTTAAATGTAAATCTGAACTCCCCAACACTGTAAGAGATTTTAAGTGTCTGTATAAGCACTGCTTAAAACTGATAAGTATATCAGGTATGCGGTTTACTACATAATACACTCTGTATTAAATTTTGACGATTCCAATAATATTCCACCATAAAACTTTAGTCACTATAAAAAGTGCTTCTATCTACCTCAGCAAGGTAAATAATACGGATCATAAATAAATCCATATATTCTGCATACTAATTTAAGAGGAAATCGTAAACCGTCGACTCCTCATATTTCGTGTAAAATACTTCAGCCGTTAAAATGAAACAAATTCAACCTGATAATAAAAAAGCACATCTAAAATACTTTGAGGATTATTTTATGTGTGTTAAGATCATAAAATAGTTTTTCAAATTTTACTTTTCCAGAAAAATCATTTAGACATTTTCCCCGAAAACTTCAGAAACAGAATAAACCAACATCTTATATATTTTCTCGGTGATACAACCAACTGCAAAGATTTGCAGTTTTTATTATCATTTTAACGTTTCTTTCGACATAATTTCATAGCACAACAGTTTTTAATTTTAAAATTATACCATTGTTAGGTGGATAATACGTAAAATAATGGCCCTAGAACATTTTCTGGGAGGAAAATAAAACATTTTCGTTCCTCAGACCTATATAAAAGTTTTGCGTTTTACGAGTCAAACGGTTCAAATTTAGGCAGGGATATCAACAATGAATTTAACAATTATAACTGGTTAAAACATATATATATATATATATATATATATATATATATATATATATATATATATATATATATATATATATATATATATATATATATATATATATATATATATATATATATATATATATATATATATATATATATATATATATATATATATATATATATATATATATATATATATATATATATATATATATATATATATATATATATATATATATATATATATATATATATATATATATATATATATATATATATATATATATATATATATATATATATATATATATATATATATATATATATATATATATATATAACGGGTGATTTTTTAAGAGCTTGAGAACTTTTTTTTAAAAAAAACGCATAAAATTTGCAAAATCTCATCGGTTCTTTATTTGAAACGTTAGATTGGTCCATGACATTTACTTTTTGAAGATAATTTCATTTAAATGTTGACCGCGGCTGCGTCTTAGGTGGTCCATTCGGAAAGTCCAATTTTGGGCAACTTTTTCGAGCATTTCGGCCGGAATAGCCCGAATTTCTTCGGAAATGTTGTCTTCCAAAACTGGAATAGTTGCTGGCTTATTTCTGTAGACTTTAGACTTGACGTAGCCCCACAAAAAATAGTCTAAAGGCGTCAAATCGCATGATCTTGGTGCCCAACTTACCGGGCCATTTCTTGAGATGAATTGTTCTCCGAAGTTTTCCCTCAAAATGGCCATAGAATCGCGAGCTGTGTGGCATGTAGCGCCATCTTGTTGAAACCACATGTCAACTAAGTTCAGTTCTTCCATTTTTGGCAACAAAAAGTTTGTTAGCATCGAACGATAGCGATCGCCATTCACCGTAACGTTGCGTCCAACAGCATCTTTGAAAAAATACGGTCCAATGATTCCACCAGCGTACAAACCACACCAAACAGTGCATTTTTCGGGATGCATGGGCAGTTCTTGAACGGCTTCTGGTTGCTCTTCACTCCAAATGCGGCAATTTTGCTTATTTACGTAGCCATTCAACCAGAAATGAGCCTCACCGCTGAACAAAATTTGTCGATAAAATAGCGGATTTTCTGCCAACTTTTCTAGGGCCCATTCACTGAAAATTCGACGTTGTGGCAGATCGTTCGGCTTCAGTTCTTGCAGGAGCTGTATTTTATACGGTTTTACACCAAGATCTTTGCGTAAAATCTTCCATGTCGTCGAATAACACAAACCCAATTGCTGCGAACGGCGACGAATCGACATTTCACGGTCTTCAGCAACACTCTCAGAAACAGACGCAATATTCTCTTCTGTACGCACTGTACGCATTCGTGTGGTTGGTTTAATGTCCAATAAAGTAAACTGAGTGCGAAACTTGGTCACAATCGCATTAATTGTTTGCTCACTTGGTCGATTATGTAGACCATAAATCGGACGTAAATCGCGAAACACTTTTCGAACCGAACACTGATTTTTGTAATATAATTCAATTATTTGCAAGCGTTGCTCGTTAGTAAGTCTATTCATTATGAAATGTCAAAGCATACTGAGCATCTTTCTCTTTGACATCTTGTCTGAAATCCCGCGTGATCTGTCAAATACTAATGCATGAAAATCCTAACCACAAAAAAATCACCCTTTATATATATATATATATATATATATATATATATATGTATATATATATATATATATATATATATATATATATATATATATATATATATATATATATATATATATATATATATATATATATATATATATATATATAGAGAGAGAGAGAGAGAGAAAGAGAGAGAGAGAGAGAGAGAGATTCGGTGCCTTTTGGGACCTGGAATTTTCTCCGACCATAGTTACCTCATAAGGGCCTAGATGCTTTGGTTGGATTTTTAGATCAGAGACAAAATTTGTCTTCATTGCCTGCATGTCATCTTTTATGCATTAGACGGTTCTCATCCAGAATTCGCGCGAACTCATTTTTAGCCAAATATGATAAATTGTTGTGCTCTTCAAAGTATTGATTCTATAATACAGTCTCAAAAGCTTCCTTAACTTACAGGAAACTCCAAACATTTCATTGTTACCCTAACTAAAGTTCGAATGGAGTTATAGGAATCGCCCTCTAAAACGAGTTATTTAAATATCTCTGTATTTTAATTACGTATACTTAATCTGATTAATTCGCTAGATCTGACCCTTGTCTGTCGCCATCCCGGATGCCCGAAATGATCAATATCAAGGGCCTGTCGCTGTTTGGGATAAGGTTTAGAAGACTTAATGGTTACCCCTTTTCCTTTAAGCTCAAATATATGGCACAAAGTTTCAGCCTAATTCGAGACTAGATCGAATTTCCTCTTGCAACATATCTTTTGGAATAGCCTGTTCTCGTCTATGAGTTTAAAAAGAATACCATTAATATACATAAAATTATTGTAAGAACCTGTTATTGGTCAAAATCGGTCATTGGTCTTCATTCTCCTGCTTTCGGACTTCTGTTCTATGCGACCACATGTCTCGTTTTATATCCTAGACGGTGCTTCAATTTATACTCGAACTCTTGAAGTTGTAGGGCTCAACCGATTATTCATGATGATAGATAGTCATCTTAACTATGGTGATCAATCGGTAGCGACGATATATTTCAGCCCCGGAAGATAAACGCGAAATTTCTTTAACGCTCTTCTTAAACGCTGCTCACGTGGAGTCGTCGTCAGATCTAGGTTAAATTTTCTTGCATCCGTATGCAATTCCGTTTCGGCTATTATTGAACACAAAATCATCATTAGCTTATTGATCAGCGCCATTTTCAACGGTACTACCGTAGTCCTGTGAGGCTCCTCAAATCTGAAATACACGTTCTTTTTCAATAGGTCAGATAGAGGTTTGGCGGTGACACCATAAATTTGCACGAACTTTCAAGAAACGCCGGTTAATCCCAAAACTCTTAGGATTTGTTTAGAGTTTTTGGCTCTGGGAATTTGTCGATTGCTTCCATCTTCACCGTAACATATGAATTGACATTTTGTCCCCATAATTTGTAGACCATACTTTTAAGCTACTTGCAGAACAATTTTCAGTTTTTCAAGTGAAACATTTAAACCAACGGCTTTAAACAGAGATATTGAAAAACTTTAGATAGGATCCGCTGAAATACTGGTAGTGAGTAATTTCAAGATGAAAAAGGAACTCGCAAAATCTCATTTAACCCAAATTGGGTTATAAATGCCACGAGTACATGAAAACCGCGTTACGTCAATCCAAAATTATATACACCGCTGATCCACTCAGTCGATCTGATATTCGATAAGACACATAACTTTGTTGAGTCGTCCTTCTGGTTAGTAAGCACCATCGGGCTGGCATGCGGTGAGGTGATGTTTCGGATTATTTCTACCTGCATCCACACTTTTGTTTGCTTCTGACCGATGTACATGACGAGGTTCATAATTAACTGTTATTTGCTTAATCTTCCGTGCAATCATCCGATCTTTGATGTGAGATAAATTTAAATCTATACATTTTCCGTAGTACTACCAAAGCAACACGCATCGGGAAGACTACCAAGAAAATATGTGTCCGTGTGTGCGCATATGTGTGTGCTCACAAACTGAAAGGTTGTGGGCTCTGAGAACCCAAAAGGAGTGACTAATCCGGGTCAAACTTCAAAATTACACTACTTCCATAAATTTGGACGAGAAGTTTCAGTTTTTGGTTAATATTTTCAGACTATAAGTTTGTTTTCTCTCTACAGCCGAGACGGAGTGACTGATAGGAAGTGGCAGCTTCCATTGGAGCTGTTTAGTTTTCACTAACAAAAAAATTGAATATGAACTAAAAGATTCGAAATTAATTTTGCAATAGTATCGGTCCAGACCAGATTTTCAAAACTTTAGCTGAAATGGCGCTTCTTAATATAAAACGGGGCTTTAACAAAAAATTTGACCCCAGTACAGCCAAGACAAATTGATTGATCATAGTGAAACTTCATAATTGAGCTTTTTTATAAATTGAAAGATGCAGCGATGTTTGGCCGAAATCGGTTTACGGGAAGAGCCACTTTATTATTATGAAAAGTATATTATTTACAAAAATAACTACTATGCACTAAAAGATTTTTAATAAAATTGGTAACAGTACCGCTTCAAATCAGTTTTCCAAAAAAAAATCGGCCCCTGTACATCCCAGATGGACTGATTGATCAGGATAAAACTTTATGCCTAACTTTTTCTTCAAATTTGGAGATCCTATGGAATTTTGGCCAAAATCGGTTCACTCAAAGCGACATTCTCCGGACGTGGCAGTTTCCATTGGAGCTTTTTAGATTTCACAAATTTCACAGATTCAACAAAAAAATCGATTATGAACTAAAAGATTCTAAATTAAATTTCCAACAATATCGACTCAGATCTATTTTCCAAAATTTAATCGGAAATCAGATCCACCCTTGTTGATTGAAAATTCAATCTTTAAATGTTTAATTATTCATCGTTGTTTGTAAATGCTAAACCTTTCCACATCATTGTAAAATTTGAAAAAGCTCTCATTGAAACTGCTTCTTCCGGCGGAATTTCAAATCTAAATGTTATTTTGACAAATTTACTTGATATTTATCATTCAGGTAGTTTAACAGTGGGAGCGTGGATGTTGGAAAAATAAAGTAAGCGGCAAAAATTCGGACATAGCTGCGAATTTGAAGCGCAAAGCAAAGGCCTGAGCGGTCTAGCATTTACTAAAGTGGTACGAAGTAAATCTAAGTTTCACTCCGAAACCGAATAAACCAAGCACGTAGCAACTATTGGATTGCAAAGGCTTGCAAGAGAATACAAATGGCGAGAATGCAAATGGCGAAAATTCAAAAGCACAGTACTCAGGAAGAATCTAAAGTAATTGCCTCAGTAATGGAGAGATCATTTTCATTTTATTTTATGTGATGAATTTAAAAAAAATCTTCATAGTAAACTATAAAGCTCTTCAATTATTTAAAGATTTAAAGCTCTTCTTTAAAGCTCTAACTTTAAAGCTCTTTTTTTCTTAATCTTATATTAGAATCATATTCAATGCTATTTCTTATTTAAAATGGTCGTTATTATGATCGCAAAGATCATTAAAAACAACCAAATCAACCCGCATAGTAGACTGCAATCGTGGATGGAATCCATTTGTTTAATTTACCAAAACATTGTTCGATAACACAGCGCGCTTGTAAATAAAAATAAATTTCTTTTGTTGAGGTGTTTCTGTCGTGTATGGATTAAGAGCGTTAGCAATTCACGGTAATGAAATATTCAGATGCATCGTCCGTGGCCTGAACACCCTTTGTACAACCTTCCGATTGATGTATTCATCTTTATCAAAATTTGGCTTAAACATTTTAATGTGAGTAAAGCCCAAAATAAAAATACCCATTGCCGTTGAAAAGCTGCCGAAATATTGATTATGTTTAGCTTTCAAAAAATTACTTGCTGTAAATCCAATAAGAGCTTCCGGAAGTTTTTTTGAACCAAAACGCATTAAAATCAATTTAATAATCAAAAATTGTATTTGTGACGTAAGTTCGGTTTATGACATTTAATGTTTGAAAATAATTTTTTTTAAATGTTGTTCGCAACTGACTCTTAGATGATCCGCTCTATGGGTCCAATTTTTGAGCACTCTTTCGCGCATTTCGGTCATTATTTCGTTTTCGTTAATTACGCCTGTTATGTTCGCTTCTAATGCATGAATCGATTAGATCACAAGACCTTGGAGGCCAATTCACGGGTCTTTTTCTTGATATGATGCTCTCATTCAAATTGTCTTTTTAAAATTGTCAACAGAAGATCTCTCTTCAAGATACGCCACAATGTGCCAAAGGAGAGACCCAGAGCTTGAGAACGGCGACTAATTGATTGATTGCGGTCGTCACGTACACTTTCAGCTACAGCAGCAATATTTACAAAAGACCGACTTGTTCGCACTCTAGTCGGTTGATGAATATCCAATAATGAAAAAGTGGATCGAAATTTGTTGATTGTTTCGCGAATCATGCGTTCAGTTTGACGGCTATGAACACCATAAAATGGTTGAAGAGCACGAAATCAATTTTTCACTGAACACTGATTTTTGAAATAAATTTCTACAATTTGTAAACGTTGTTCATGGGTAAGTCTATTCATGGTGAAATGTCAATGAATACTGAACACAAATTTCATATGAACATGACAGTTGTGACGCATGAATCCCAATGAGAATATCAATTGGTTAAAGTACCTCCTATTGGATCACACTTTAGAAGGAAATTTTATCTTTTCGTCAACTTCATAGCAAATTTATAAATGTCTGGATTTCTTTTTAAACCCTATATAAGCTTTTGGATTTTCGGATTAGAATGTCGTCTTTCTCATACTTTTCAAAATATTTGCCAACAATGAAACCGCTTCAATAAAAGCTGCCACTTCCGGTGCACCGATTTCGTTCCAAAATTACTGGAATCTCTTAATTAATCAAAAGTGCTGAAATATCCCCACCATCAGACAAATCTGTGTTGTAAAGAGGACACATACATTTAGTCTGCTACACTTTATTTTACTACGTGAAAGAAAGTAAAAGTTGCTGGTTTCACTATACGTTCCTGTCAACTTGTGCAAACTAATTTTCAATCAATACGCAGCGACACTTTACATACGGACGGATGCCTATCAAATACTCAACAAAAAAAACTACAGTAAACGCTCGATTTAACGGACTAATTGGGGGTGTCAGTTAAATCCGAATGTTTTTTAATTTAATCGATTTGATTGAATTTAATCTGGGAAAGTCAGGCATTTCTTAGCCGATTATGTTGGGATTGTTTATACTGGATGGAAATGGGATTCTTAATTGATTTTGGGAAGGAATTCTGGAATATGGCCACTTTGGGCGGAACTCGATCAATTCTCAACCGATTATGATGGGATTGGGTATGCTGGATGGAAATGTGATCCATAAATGATTTTGGGAAGAAGTTCTGAAATTTGACCATTTGGGACAGAACTCAGCCATTTCTTAACCGATGATGATGGGATTGGGTATGTTGGATGGAAATGGGAGTCTTAAATTATTTTAGGAAGGAATTCTGAAATATGACCATATTGGGTATGCTGGATGGAAATGTGATCCGTAATTTATTTTGGGAGAAGTTGTGGAATATGGCCACCTGGGACGGAACTCAGACGTTTCTTAACGGATTATGATCGGATTGGGAATGTTGGTTGGAAATGGGATTCTTAAATGATTTTTGGAAGGAACTCTGAAATATGGCTACTAGGGACAGAACCCTAATTGATTTTGGGATGATGTTCTGAAACATGGCCATTTGGGACGGAACTCAGCTATTTAAAGCTATTTAAACTAACCGATTATGATGGGATTGGATATTCTGGATTGAAATGGGATTGTTAATTGATTTTTGGAAGGAACTCTGAAATATGGCCACTAGGTACAGAACCGAATGAATGAATTCTTAACCGATTATGATGGGATTGGCTAATCTAGATGGAAATGGGATTCCTAATTGATTTTGCTATATCTTAACCGATTATGATGGGGTTGGGTATTCTGGATTGAAAAGGGATTCTTAATTGATTTTTGGAAGAAGTTCTGGAATTAGACTAACTGGAACGGAACGCGACTAATTCTTAACCGACTATGATGGGATTTTGTTTGTTGGATGGAACTGAGATTCATAAACCGCTTTTATAAGAAGTTCTGAAATATGGCCATCTGGGAGGGAACTTAGACATTTCTTTGCCGATATTGGTTGGAATGGGTATGGTTGATGGAAATGGGATTTTTAAATGTGTTTGGAAAAGTTCTGAAATATGACAAACTAGGAAAGAAATTGGACATTGTGGGTGAAATGAGATTACTAAATAATTTTTGGACAAAGTTCTGGAATAAGGCCATATGGAATATGGCCATATGAATTAAGTTGCAATACAACAAGTATTTCAAAGGTGTAAATTTTCGGTTGGTTCGAAAGGTTCAGAAGATTTCATGGTCTTAGAAGGCATCATATTCCATGTTCCCGTGAACAGTTTTCGAGGTCGTTGTTGATAAGAATACTATAAACTTATCGGAGTCATTTGTGTATTATTCATAACATAATTTTATGTGAGAGTATGAAGTTGACCGGAGCCACTTGCTTCAAGAAAAATGCCTGCCTAATACCGAGTTTCGCGGCAATATTCCAGAATTTCTTAAAAAAGTCATTTGAGAATCCCATTTCCATCCTACATACTCAATCCCATCATAATAGGTTAAGAAATGGCTAAGTTCCGTCCCAGGTGGCCAAATTTCAGAATTCCTTTTTAAAATCATGGGATTCTTAACCCATTTACATCCAACATACACAATCCGATCATAATCAGTTAAAAAATGGCTGAGTTCCGTCCCAGGTAGCCACATTCCATAATTTCTTCCAAAAATCATTTAAGAATGCCATTTCCATCCAACATATACAATCCCATCATAATCGGTAACCGAAAAATGGACAATAAATAATTGTCCGTTAAATCGAGCGTCCGTTAAATCAGCGTCCGTTAAATCGAGCGTTTACTGTACAAATTTTATCGTATACGTATGTATACGCTATAAATATGTATTGGTTAATTATTTCCCTAAATGTTGCCATTTCCATCCAACATATACAATCCCATCATAATCGGTAACCGAAAAATAGACAATAAATAATTGTCCGTTAAATCGAGCGTCCGTTAAATCAGCGTCCGTTAAATCGAGCGTTTACTGTACAAATTTTATCGTATACGTATGTATACGCTATAAATATGTATTGGTTAATTATTTCCCTAAATGTTGCTCTTATTTGAAAAAATACAAATTAGAGTAAAATTAGGCGAATTAAAATAAAATCGTGTACCACAAGCGAAACATTCAGTTGAAAGTGAGGCTTTAATGTGCTGAATATGCCCAATGTAAAAATAAAAATGTGTTTAAAACAATTGTAAAATACATCATAAGTGTAATGTATAAAAATGATAAATAATCGGTTCCATATACTAAAGGGCAAAATTGCTAAACGGTCGGTACATATGAATAACAAGCATTAACTGCAGCAGTTTTTACACGGAGCTTCAATGAAAAATTTTGTTCTACAGAAGTCAAAAGTACCATGTATAGACATAGTTTTTTATTATGGCCTTGGTATGTACTTCAATACAAAAATGCCAAATGGTCGGTCCCTGGGTTCGGTCATATGAATAACAAGCAATATCTGCAACAGGTGTTGCACGAAACTTCAATGAAAAATTTTGTGACTTCTGTAGAACAAAATTTTTCATTGAAGTTTCGTGCAACATCTGTTGCAGATATTGCGTGTTATTCATATGACCGAACTCAGGGACCGACCATTTGTCATTTTTGTATTAAAGTACATACCAAAGCCATCATAAAAAAACATGCCTTTATGTTGGACTTTTGACTTCTGTAGAACAAAATTGTTCATTGAAATTTCGTGCAACACCTTTTGCAGATATTGCTTGTTATTCATGTGACCGAACCCAGGGACCAACCATTTGGCATTTTTATGTTAAAGTTCATACCAAGGCCATCATAAGTATGTCTATATATATGAGACTATTTACTTAATTAATTTTAATTGTTAATTTATTTTAATCAAGCAACAATTGTTGCCAGTATTCCGCCCAAATGTTTACTATTTTTTATTCGCCCACAAGTATAGTTTTTGGCTTCAGTTACGGACGGATATTTTTGCCTGTTACGAGTAGAAAAAACAGTATACAAGTATTTTTAAATGTTGATACGTCAGTCTGTTTTACATGAAAATCGTGTGCTTTGTAAATGTGCAAAACAGTTTAAGTCTAGGATTCAGGATGTAGCTGTATATACATACGTATAGATATGGGAGTAAAAGCTTTTATACTCAAAGTTTCTATTCTGTGCCTTGGCCTAAGTCTACACTCATACCATAATATTTTACGATTTGTACGTTATTTTGCTTCTGGTATTTAGTACATATACGGTTTATAGGGTTTTTATGGTGCATCTCCTCCTACATCATATAACAATATCATTAAACTGATTTGTGTACATGATCTCTTTTATGCTATGATTATTATGACTTTTTTAATGTTTATGCTAAATGAAATCTACTTCGTTGGAACTGAGGAGTCTTAACCACACCAAAATAAAATAAAAACATATTTTATTTATTATTATTTAGCATTTTTTTTTTTTGGAACGTTGCGAATGCTCCACACCCAACAGCGTATATGTATAGAGCGAAATGTAAATGGGATTCTTATTTTTTTGTAACGAGATAAAAAGCTTTAGTCTCGTAAAAATCTTAAATACAATTTTTTTAAGGGTTATGACTTTAACAACCTCTTTTTCCGACTTATATATTTTAGATGTACGAATGGGATTTTTTTTTATTCGACTAAATATAATGACGATTATATCTTATTACGATTGGTTAACCCATTTTTTTTTTATGTTGAACGTCAACATTTTATATTTTGGGTGTCGCAAGGGTTCACGGTGTTTTACGATACCAACGAAAATAATGTACACCGAATAAGATTAGTTAAATTTTAAACGATAACGGTGTTTAAGAGTTTGGGAGAAGGATCCCGGGTCTAATGTTATTATCCGATTTAGGGAAAAAAAAATTCCACCTTTTGACATAATTTAATAAACAGCCTGTCATTATCCAAAAATTTAATTTTCCTTTGTTGGATATTATGTTAGAAAACTCTTTTATTCCTGTGTTTATACAGTAGCAACAACACTAATAATAAAAATAATTTTTAATTTAACAAAAATAAAAACTTTTATTTTTGTTATTGGAAAATTATAAAAGTTTTTGTAGCTTTTCACATAAATATTTGCCCCCGTGCCAAAAATTTTCAAAATTGTTATTTATGATGGTATGATGTTCTGAATATATATACATGTTGGTGATTTTTATGTTGATTACCGTAATATTCTATAATAATCACTTGCAGCTATTTTATCGAATCGAGAGAGTACCCAGATTTTTACTACATACATATATTTATAGCAAAATTAAATTTATTATGGGATATGAATATAACATCCAGGTAAAATGCTAAATATGATTTTAAGACAGTAGCAGCATGATACCAATAAATATATCTAAAATTAGCTTTAGGCTTACTATGTATCTAGTAGAAGATTTATGCAAATGTGTATTTCCAACTAAAATGTTCTTGTGTCTTTGCCATACTGTATATTACCCGTAGTCGTAATAATACTTCACTTCCAAATGTCTTAATATAAATTATGTTATCGTATGAAAATATATAATTAAACGATAAGAAATTCATTTGAATAAATAAATCTGTTTACTAAACGTACGTTTGTTAAACGAGACAAGATCTATATGAGATACGCCAACAGATTTTTTCTCGTTTAAATCCGTAATGCGATTAAATATGTGTTTTAGGGAGATTTTGTCACACAGCAAGGTTATATTGATTGTGAACATTAGATACGAAACATTTTTGTGACCTAAATGTGTCGTATTTAAATCGCGCAATTTTGTTTAAAATGTTGTGCTCTACTCGTGCTATATCCGGGATACGGAGAATTACACCAAACCGTAAATTAATTTTTTAGGTCAACGTTTACCCTTCCCCTATTCGGTACCCCATTTATCTCTTTGGTTTCTTCATTTAATTTTTGTATCAATAAAAACACTAGCCATTGGTCTCTTGCCTCTGTTTTAGGGTCCACAGCTTTTAATCTGCGTGTAACCTCATCAGCCGTATCCATCAACCGGATATGATATGAGGGAGCGTTGCTATACGATGGAATATCAACGAAACTTTTTATGAACGATTGGTTTAAAATTTAATTTTTCGGATTAAGGCTATGTTGTTTTGTAATAGCCATTTATTTATTTATTTAAAGAAATCTATTCTGTGATTAAAAAATTCAAATAAATAACTTTAAAACACAAAAATAAAAACCAAATTTTGATTTAACAATTAAAAATTTTAAAAAAAAATTCTTCGGGATTTTTTTGAAGTTGTCCTTTGATAAAATAAAGCACAAATAATAAAGGTTATCAGATAAGAAAATTAGAACAAAATATTTAATTTTTAGTTTTTTTACTTAAACTACTAACCACCGATGACTTGCAACTACAGAAAACTTTCAACAAAACTTTTGAAAATGTTATAGTGTCAGTGGACCCCAGTGGATCTCTTTCATAATTTTTTTCGGCTCTCACGATTTTTATGAAACTTGGAAGGGGGGGGGGGGGGCGCTTTCTCGCGCTAGTAGCAAATTGCGATGGGTGCTAATTTCCAATGAAGTTTATTCTAAATTACTCCTAAATTATAAAACTGGCGATTAGTACTATTTTCGGAAAAATATCAAACTTCTACTGAGAAATATGAAATATATACTATAATTCAAAATACAATAAAATGAATAGATGTATTAGTGATTTGCGAACATTTAGGCGAATTTACAACATTGCTAGGTTTACAAATAATTTCATTTCACAATGTTTATATTAGGATCAATTTGCAAAGAAATTATGTTAAGCTAGAAGTAACTAAACATCGCTCAAAGATGTTATCAAAAAAATTAAAAATAGGATAAAATAAGAGTGTGAATTATCGGAAATCAATAATCGTTAAGATCGTATGCACTTTATTCCTACTAAGTACTCAAAATTAAAGTAAGATAGTATAAGAAATACTAAATAATTTAAAATCCTCAACTATATAATGCTAACCAAATTAAAATTCCAATGGAGCTGGCATACCTAAAATGACATTCTTGGGAAAAACGAAATTTCTTAGGAATTTTGATTCTAGGAAAATTAATATTTCGAAATTTTCACCGATCGACAAACTTGCCACTATAATATTTTAGTAGACTCGTATGAGCACTCTACTTGTGCCAACTCGATTAAAATTCTAATGGAGCTCGCATAACTGAAATGACATTCATGAGATAAACGCAATTTCTTAGAAATTTTGATTCTAAGAAAATTAATATTTCAAAATTTTCACCGATCGGCAAACTTGCGACTATAATATTTTAGTAGACTCGTATGAGCACTCTACATGTGCTAACCCGTCTAATGAAGCTTGCATATGTAAAGCGACATTCCTGTGAAGGACAGTAATTTTTAGAATTTTCATACCTCATAATATTATAGTGGCAAGTTTGCCGATTGGTGAAAATTTCGAAATATTAATTTTCTTAGAATCAAAATTTCTATGAAATTCCGTTTTTCACAAGAATGCCATTTTAGGTATGCAAGCTCCATTAGAATTTTAATCGAGTTGGCATAAGTAAAGTGCTCATATGGGTCTAGCAAAATATTGTAGTGACAAGTTTGTTGATTGGTGAAAATTTCGAAATATTAATTTTCATTGAATCAAAATTTCTTAGAAATTCCGTTTATCACAAGAATGTTATTTTAAATATGCAAGCTCCATTAGAATTTTAATCGAGTTGACACAAGTAGAGTGGTCATATGGGTCTACCAAAATATTATAGTGGCAAGTTTATCGATCGGTGAAAATTACGAAATATTAATTTTCCTAGAATCAAAATTTCTTAGAAATTCCGTTTATCACAAGAATGTAATTTTAGGTATGCAAGCTCCATTAGAATTTTAATCGAGTTGGCACAAGTAGAGTGCTCATATGGGTCTACCAAAATATTGTAGTGGCAAGTTTGCCGATCGGTGAAAATTTCGAAGTATTAATTTTCATAGAATCAAAATTCCTTAGAAATTCCGTTTATCATAAGAATGTCATTTTAGGTTTGCATGCTCCATTAGAATTTTAATCGGGTTAGCATAAGTAGAGTGCTCATATGGGTCTACCAAAATATTGTAGTGGCAAGTTTGTCGATCGGTGAAAATTTCGAAGTATTAATTTTCATAGAATCAAAAATCCTTAGAAATTGCGTTTATCACAAGAATGTCATTTTAGATATGCAAGCTCCATTCGAATTTTAATCGAATTGGCACAAGTAGAGTGCTCATATGGGTCTACCAAAATATTGCAGTGGCAAGTTTGTCGATCGGTGAAAATTTCGAAATATTAATTTTCCTAGAATCAAAATCCCTTAGAAATTCCGTTTATCACAAGAATGTCATTTTAGATATGCGAGCTCCATAAGAATTTTAATCGAGTTGGCACAAGTAGAGTGCTCATATGGGTCTACCAAAATATTGTAGTGGCAAGTTTGTCGATCGGTGAAAATTTCGAAGTATTAATTTTCATAGAATCAAAATTCCTTAGAAATTCCGTTT
This sequence comes from Nephrotoma guestfalica, assembly GCA_963691935.1. NCBI lineage: Eukaryota > Metazoa > Arthropoda > Insecta > Diptera > Tipulidae > Nephrotoma > Nephrotoma guestfalica. Next base: position 44,288,749 of record OY829913.1, on the reverse strand, counting down.
ATCATAAGAATGTCATTTTAGGTTTGCATGCTCCATTAGAATTTTAATCGGGTTAGCATAAGTAGAGTGCTCATATGGGTCTACCAAAATATTGTAGTGGCAAGTTTGTCGATCGGTGAAAATTTCGAAGTATTAATTTTCATAGAATCAAAAATCCTTAGAAATTGCGTTTATCACAAGAATGTCATTTTAGATATGCAAGCTCCATTCGAATTTTAATCGAATTGGCACAAGTAGAGTGCTCATATGGGTCTACCAAAATATTGCAGTGGCAAGTTTGTCGATCGGTGAAAATTTCGAAATATTAATTTTCCTAGAATCAAAATCCCTTAGAAATTCCGTTTATCACAAGAATGTCATTTTAGATATGCGAGCTCCATAAGAATTTTAATCGAGTTGGCACAAGTAGAGTGCTCATATGGGTCTACCAAAATATTGTAGTGGCAAGTTTGTCGATTGGTGAAAATTTCGAAATATTAATTTTCCTAGAATCAATATTCCTTAGAAATTCCGTTTATCACAAGAATGTCATTTTAGATATGCAAGCTCCATTCGAATTTTAATCGAATTGGCACAAGTAGAGTGCTCATATGGGTCTACCAAAATATTGCAGTGGCAAGTTTGTCGATCGGTGAAAATTTCGAAATATTAATTTTCCTAGAATCAAAATTCCTACGAAATTCCGTTTATCACAAGAATGTCATTTTAGATATGCAAGCTCCATTCGAATTTTAATCGAATTGGCACAAATAGAGTGCTCATATGGGTCTACCAAAATATTGCAGTGGCAAGTTTGTCGATTGGTGATAATTTCGAAGTATTAATTTTCCTAGAATCAAAATTTCTTAGAAATTGCGTTTATCACAAGAATGTCATTTTAGGTATGCGAGTTCCATTAGAATTTTAATCGAGTTGACACAAATAGAGTGCTCATATGGGTCTACCAAAATATTGTAGTGGCAAGTTTGTCGATCGGTGAAAATTTCGAAGTATTAATTTTGCTAGAATCAAAATTCCTTAGAAATTCCGTTTATCTCAAGAATGTCATTTTAGATATGCAAGCCGCATTAGCATTTTAATCGAATTGGCACAAGTAGAGTGCTCATATGGGTCTACCAAAATATTGCAGTGGCAAGTTTGTCGATCGGTGAAAATTTCGAAATATTAATTTTCCTAGAATCAAAATTCCTTAGAAATTCCGTTTTTCACAAGAATGTCATTTTAGATATGCAAGCTCCATAAGAATTTTAATCGAGTTGGCACAAGTAGAGTGCTCATATGGGTCTACCAAAATATTATAGTTGCAAGTTTGTCGATCGGTGAAAATTTCGAAATATTAATTTTCCTAGAATCAAAATTCCTTAGAAATTCCGTTTTTCACAAGAATGTCATTTTAGATATGCAAGCTCCATTCGAATTTTAATCGAATTGGCACAAGTAGAGTGGTCATATGGGTCTACCAAAATATTGCAGTGGCAAGTTTGTCGATCGGTGAAAATTTCGAAATATTAATTTTCCTAGAATCAAAATTCCTTAGAAATTCCGTTTATCACAAGAATGTCATTTTAGGTATGCGAGTTCTATTAGAAATTTAATCGAATTGGCACAAGTAGAGTGCTCATATGGGTCTACCAAAATATTGCAGTGGCAAGTTTGTCGATCGGTGAAAATTTCGAAATATTAATTTTCCTAGAATCAAAATTCCTTAGAAATTCCGTTTATCACAAGAATGTCATTTTAGATATGCAAGCTCCATTCGAATTTTAATCGAGTTGGCACAAGTAGAGTGCTCATATGGGTCTACCAAAATATTATAGTTGCAAGTTTGTCGATCGGTGAAAATTTCGAAATATTAATGTTCCTAGAATCAAAATTCCTTAGAAATTCCGTTTTTCACAAGAATGTCATTTTAGATATGCAAGCTCCATTCGAATTTTAATCGAATTGGCACAAGTAGAGTGCTCATATGGGTCTACCAAAATATTATAGTGGCAAGTTTGTCGATTGGTGAAAATTTCGAAATATTAATTTTCCTAGAATCAAAATTCCTTAGAAATTCCGTTTATCACAAGAATGTCATTTTAGATATGCAAGCTCCATAAGAATTTTAATCGAGTTGGCACAAGTAGAGTGCTCATATGGGTCTACCAAAATATTATAGTGGCAAGTTTGTCGATCGGTGAAAATTTCGAAATATTAATTTTCCTAGAATCAAAATTCCTTAGAAATTCCGTTTATCACAAGAATGTCATTTTAGATATGCAAGCTCCATTCGAATTTTAATCGAGATGGCACAAGTAGAGTGGTCATATGGGTCTACCAAAATATTGCAGTGGCAAGTTTGTCGATCGGTGAAAATTTCGAAATATTAATTTTCCTAGAATCAAAATTCCTTAGAAATTCCGTTTATCACAAGAATGTCATTTTAGATATGCAAGCTCCATAAGAATTTTAATCGAGTTGGCACAAGTAGAGTGCTCATATGGGTCTACCAAAATATTGTAGTGGCAAGTTTGTCGATTGGTGAAAATTTCGAAATATTAATTTTCCTAGAATCAAAATTCCTTAGAAATTCCGTTTATCACAAGAATGTCATTTTAGATATGCAAGCTCCATTAGCATTTTAATCGAATTGGCACAAGTAGAGTGCTCATATGGGTCTACCAAAATATTGCAGTGGCAAGTTTGTCGATCGGTGAAAATTTCGAAATATTAATTTTCCTAGAATCAAAATTCCTTAGAAATTCCGTTTATCACAAGAATGTCATTTTAGATATGCAAGCTCCATTCGAATTTTAATCGAATTGGCACAAGTAGAGTGCTCATATGGGTCTACCAAAATATTGCAGTGGCAAGTTTGTCGATTGGTGAAAATTTCGAAATAGAAATTTTCCTAGAATCAAAATTTCTTAGAAATTGCGTTTATCACAAGAATGTAATTTTAGGTATGCGAGTTCCATTAGAATTTTAATCGAGTTGACACAAATAGAGTGCTCATATGGGTCTACCAAAATATTGTAGTGGCAAGTTTGTCGATCGGTGAAAATTTCGAAGTATTAATTTTGCTAGAATCAAAATTCCTTAGAAATTCCGTTTATCACAAGAATGTCATTTTAGATATGCAAGCTGCATTAGCATTTTAATCGAATTGGCACAAGTAGAGTGCTCATATGGGTCTACCAAAATATTATAGTTGCAAGTTTGTCGATCGGTGAAAATTTAGAAATATTAATTTTCCTAGAATCAAAATTCCTTAGAAATTCCGTTTTTCACAAGAATGTCATTTTAGATATGCAAGCTCCATTCGAATTTTAATCGAATTGGCACAAGTAGAGTGCTCATATGGGTCTACCAAAATATTATAGTGGCAAGTTTGTCGATCGGTGAAAATTTCGAAATATTAATTTTCCTAGAATCAAAATTCCTTAGAAATTCCGTTTATCACAAGAATGTCATTTTAGATATGCAAGCTGCATTAGCATTTTAATCGAGTTGGCACAAGTAGAGTGCTCATATGGGTCTACCAAAATATTATAGTGGCAAGTTTGTCGATCGGTGAAAATTTCGAAATTTTAATTTTCCTTGAATCAAAATTCCTACGAAATTCCGTTTATCACAAGAATGTCATTTTAAATATGTGAGCTCCATTCGAAATTTAATCGAGTTGGCACAAGTAGAGTGCTCATATGAGTCTACCAAAATATTATAATGGCAAGTTTGTCGATCGGTGAAAAATTTCGAAATATTAATTTTCCTAGAATCAAAATTCCTTAGAAATTCCGTTTTTCACAAGAATGTCATTTTAGATATGCAATCTCCATTCGAATTTTAATCGAATTGGCACAAGTAGAGTGCTCATATGGGTCTACCAAAATATTGCAGTGGCAAGTTTGTCGATCGGTGAAAATTTCGAAATATTAATTTTCCTAGAATCAAAATTCCTACGAAATTCCGTTTATCACAAGAATGTCATTTTAGATATGCAAGCTCCATAAGAATTTTAATCGAGTTGGCACAAGTAGAGTGCTCATATGGGTCTACCAAAATATTATAGTGGCAAGTTTGTCGATCGGTGAAAATTTCGAAATTTTAATTTTCCTTGAATCAAAATTCCTACGAAATTCCGTTTTATCACAAGAATGTCATTTTAAATATGCGAGCTCCATTCGAAATTTAATCGAGTTGGCACAAGTAGAGTGCTCATATGAGTCTACCAAAATATTATAGTGGCAAGTTTGTCGATCGGTGAAAATTTCGAAATATTAATTTTCCTAGAATCAAAATTCCTTAGAAATTCCGTTTTTCACAAGAATGTCATTTTAGATATGCAAGCTCCATTCGAATTTTAATCGAATTGGCACAAGTAGAGTGCTCATATGGGTCTACCAAAATATTGCAGTGGCAAGTTTGTCGATCGGTGAAAATTCGAAATATTAATTTTCCTAGAATCAAAATTCCTTAGAAATTCCGTTTATCACAAGAATGTCATTTTAGATATGCAAGCTCCATTCGAATTTTAATCGATTTGACATAAGAAGATTGCTCATATGGGTCTACCAAAATATTGTAGTATCAAGTTTGTCGATTGGTGAAAATTTCGAAATATTAATTTTCCTAGAATCAAAATTCCTTAGAAATTCCGTTTTTCACAAGAATGTCATTTTAAATATGCAAGCTCCATTAGAATTTTAATCGGGTTGGCATAAGTAGAGTGCACTTATGAGTCTAATAAAATCTTATAGTTGTTATATTGTTAAGTTTTTTTTGTTTTCGATTTTCTTAAACATCTCTAATTATTCGTAAATGGTAATGTTTTTTATATTAAAACTCGTAAATAAATAAATAAATAAATAAATATTTATATAATTATTTTAATAGAAATATATTTTGTTGCGTTACCACTTCGCCTAAATGACCTATGCTTTAAACCAAAACAATTTTATTCATTTTTGTTTTTGTTGGTTTAGGATTAATTTAGGATACACTTCAAATGGGTTAATTTCGGGAAAATCCATTGAGAGAGTGGTCCGGTGGTGCCCAGTTTCGCTTTTTTATTTTTTTTCGGCTAGCACGACACAATTAAATTGTTGAGCGGGCGTTTTCGAGTACCTCAAACCAATAGAGACGGATCCTGATTTCGGGGAAAATTCATTTATCTGATCCAGAGGGGGGCCAGGTTCTATTATTTTTTGTTGGGTCGCATGATTTTTAGATGCAAATTGCCAGGAATTGATTTTGCTGAACGGTAATTTCGAAAATTTTCGTTTAGTGGGTTATTCGATGGGGCTCGGTTTTTTTTTTAAATTTTTTCGGCTTGAACACATTTGATCAAAATTAATTTTGCGATCAAAATCAATTGCGGTGATAGTGGTTTTTTTAGTGAATGGATTGAGGATTTTTAATGAACGTGTATGAGGTCCCCCGTTGGGTTCCATTTTTTAAAATAAATTTAGCTCGAATAATTCCAATACAAATTGGTGAGGAGAAGGGGAATTAAGCACGATGGGTGCTTATACAAAGGTTCTCTTGGTTGGGCTCGGGACCTTCTTTTAACATTTTATTTGGCTTGAACGATTTTGATTAAATTTTTTGTGTCATGTTGCGTGCTGTTGCATTAAGTTGATGTTTGAACTTGTTTAGGAATGTTATGTGATCTTCCACTATGGTGCGTCTTGTTGCACAATGTTGTGGGATGTTGCGTGACGTTGCTACATGTTGCACTACGTTGTATCAAGATGTGCTGGTTGCGTTAACTTACGATGATATGTTGTATGTTTTCGTTAATCGCGTCTATTCGAAATGTTCGTTGTTATACAAAATTGGTTTGCAGCATTCAATAACTAATTAATGTTACGATTGTCTCTTTTCACATATTCTTCAGACTCATATGATTTTGATGTAGTTTGGTGGGCCCGGGTTCGTTTCTTTAATTTTTGCTGTCGTCGCACGGTTTTCTTAAATAGCTGAGAGGACGTTTTAGAGTACCAGACATCGATTGCGATGGGTTCTGGTCTCAATCGAGATCATTTCGAGACCAATTTTATAAAATGAATTACAAGGGTTTTCTAATTCGATATTGCGATGAGTCCTGATTTTCGGAAAATTTATTTAAGGTTTTCTCGAGTCGAACGATTTTTATAAAAATTAATGAGAATTTTTCGAGTGCTAAGAGCCGATTATCATGAATTTTAAATTCGGAAACATTTATTCGGATGGTTCTTCTCAGATGAGATCCGAATCACCATTTAAAAAATTGCTCGAATGTTAAAAAATTTAAACAACGGATTTTCGAGTGTCAGGAATTGACGGCAATGGTTCATGATATAGCGGAAATGTATAGGGGTGTTTCGGTTTAGCCGTTATGGTGCGTCTTGTTTTACAATAGAACTAAATCATGTATCGATTGAAGGAAGTGAAACTCAGATTACATGATGAACATATTCTTAATATAAATTTTGGTCGTGCCTGTGGAAATTTGTTATTTTAAATTAATCTAAGCCATTTCTTAACTATATTGGGTTATGTAAATTTAAAAGAACCAAGCCGTCGCCTAACCGAGTTTGGTGTAATTATTTTATTAACTTTTGGTAAGGTAGCTTATTTAATAATATACATGCTTGAAGCCACGGATATTTCCTGATTTCTGCACGACATGATGTCCAATACCAAAAAAAATCTACAAACTCATAGGTATGCTGTGATTGGCGCTATAGGATCCTGGAATGGACCATTATTTAAACTGTATATTTTAGATTTAAATGAATGGTTCCATGGAACCTAAAATACTATACCTATGAAAAAATCTTACGACCTTTCCGTTATGTTAGAATTGGCGATATAGAAAAATATTTGTAAATGGACGTGTATAGCGGCTCAAAATCCTTTTCACATCGTGGCACTCCTCGTAGCAAACCTATTTATACACCACGCCGCTTAATTACGAGGCATAGCTCGTTTTGCTACATAGAGCTATCTCGCCATTTACATTCGCGAATCTCGATATTTATCGATAATCGATTAAAAATATTCACACGGGAAAAGAAATAAGAAACGAGAAAGGACAGTCGGGTTTTAGAAGTGCACGAGATACAGGCTTAGAATAAAAAAGTGAAAGTGCCAAACAATCATGTATGTGAAGTTAGCCCGAAAAGTAGCCCGAAAAAAATGTGTCCTTGCTAAAAGTTTAATATTTTCGGGCCAGCCCGAAAAATTTATAAACACTGCATTATCTTAAATTCTCATCCCGAAATAATTTTTACATCAGTATATTAAGCTTTTTGAATTTGCAAAAAAATTAAATACTACATACATAGTAATAAAACTTAATAAATAAATATTTTGTTTATTTACCATACAAATATATATTATTACCAAAAATATATTAAAATAATAATAATTAAAAACGAAATCAAAAATTACGTTACATAGGATTACGTGGTTGCCCTCACCAAAATGCTCAAAAACTACTGCAAGTGCTACAAAATATGATTAACATCACCAATCTACAATAAATATATACTCTTATTATCATATCAGTGGGATAGAAGGTTCATATTAACCCGAGTCCGCACATACAAATCACAGCATAAAAATTGAAATTTTTAGTGTTACATTTTATTCTGTAGCAGATTCCACAGGGATATCCGACCACTTCGGCTAATGCCTCGAGTTAGTGTTGGTCACCAGAAATCTAAAGCATATACCCACATTACCATATCAGTGGGATAGAAGTGGGACAACAGTGGGATTCGAATTAATATGAACCTTCTATCCCACTGATATGGTAATGTGGGTATATGCTTTAGATTTCTGGTGACCAACACTAACTCGAGGCATTAGCCGAAGTGGTCGGATATCCCTATGGAATCTGCTACAGAATAAAATGTAACACTATAAATTTCAATTTTTATGCTGTCATTTGTATGTCCGGACTCGGGTTAATATGAACCTTCTATCCCACTGATATGGTAATGTGGGTATATGCTTTAGATTTCTGGTGACCAACACTAACTCGAGGCATTAGCCGAAGTGGTCGGATATCCCTATGGAATCTGCTACAGAATAAAATGTAACACTATAAATTTCAATTTTTATGCTGTCATTTGTATGTCCGGACTCGGGTTAATATGAACCTTCTATCCCACTGGTATGGTAATGTGGGTATATGCTTTAGATTTCTGGTGACCAACACTAACTCGAGGCATTAGCCGAAGTGGTCGGATATCCCTATGGAATCTGCTACAGAATAAAATGTAACACTAAAAATTTCAATTTTTATGCTGTGATTTGTATGTGCGGACTCGGGTTAATATGAACCTTCTATCCCACTGATATGATAATAAGAGTATATATTTATTGTAGATTGGTGATGTTAATCATATTTTGTAGCACTTGCAGTAGTTTTTGAGCATTTTGGTGAGGGCAACCACGTAATCCTATGTAACGTAATTTTTGATTTCGTTTTTAATTATTATTATTTTAATATATTTTTGGTAATAATATATATTTGTATGGTAAATAAACAAAATATTTATTTATTAAGTTTTATTACTATGTATGTAGTATTTAATTTTTTTGCAAATTCAAAAAGCTTAATATACTGATGTAAAAATTATTTCGGGATGAGAATTTAAGATAATGCAGTGTTTATAAATTTTTCGGGCTGGCCCGAAAATATTAAACTTTTAGCAAGGACACATTTTTTTCGGGCTACTTTTCGGGCTAACTTCACATACATCAAACAATCGTTCACACACATCAACCATCTTGGTGAACATGTGCAAACGACATTTATTATAAAAATAAAAATTTTAATAAATAAATAAATAATAAAATGTGTACATAATAATAAAATATAGTGAGTGTTAGTTATTAATATACAAAAACCCGATAACACCGCTATAGACGAATCTTTTGTATGAATTAAATTCGTATTTGCATTTTTGGCCCCTAAGAACCTAAAATGTCGTCACCGATCTCTCCTGATTTAATTACAACATGATGTCTATTATCTACGTATGTTGAGATTGATACAAGGCTTTTCAGTTTGTGTATGAATAATTAATTTAAATTAATTATTAATAGGAACCTACAGTGTCGTAAACGATCTCATTTGATATCGACAACGCATGATGTGTACTACGGATGAAAAAAACGAAGACCGCATATGTAAATTTGGCAATAAAAATTTAAAAAAATTAAATGTTAAAAAAATTGTTAGTTCTACTCGAGCTGTATACACTAAAAATTCAACTGCTATACGAGAACAACACGAAAAAATTGTTTGAACGATTTACTCCTACCAAAAATTATTTTGCACTATGACTATCAAAACCAAACACAATCATATTCTATAAGCCGCACTATGATCGGCTGTACACGCAGTAATGTCACATTTTTAACTCCTATTTGATAGTATTGATGTACAGCCAATAGAAATCGAATATGACATATTTGCTAGATTTTTCGTTTATGTTTATACGAGAATCTACTTAAATTTATACAAACAACAAAAAACAAAATAGATTTAGTAGATCAAATATATGTAGCCACGCCTCTTTCATGAATAAAAAAACTAAAACAATAATGGAAATAGACTACCATTTTCTTTTGTTTTATCGCGATCGCAATTCACAATGCAGGTTTTAATTATTTAATAACGAACAAGACACACCCACTAGTTTTTGGTTTTTATTTTTCCCTTTAAACATTTTTTTTACGGAAATATATTTCCGCAAACACATGCACAACATCGAGTATAAAGAATAAAATTGCATATTCGTATTTACGCACAATACAATTAAATAGAAGTGAAAAGGTTATATGGGTGTCACTACAATACGGCTTTGCATGTCGTTACAGTACGGCTTATAGAATATGAGATAACGATATGATTTTAAGTGACGTTTCGGCCATTTGTAATATGTCATGATCTGTCATTTTTTGTTTCATTGTATTTAGTAATGTTTACAATTTCATCATGGTGAGAAATAGGCAAGAACAACGTTTACAAATTATTAAGTTTTATTATCAAAATAATCGTTGTACAATTGCAACTTTTCGTGCGCAACTGTGCTCGCTATTCGTCAAATTGTTGAAAATTTTGAGCGTACATTTTCTTTACATACTGTTGAAGTGCCAATAAGACAAAAATTCGCTCGAAGTAATACAAATATTCCTGCCGTTCAGGCAAGTGTTGCTGTAGACTGCAAGTTATCGATTCCAAGACGTTCTCAAGAATTGGGACTGTCTCAAACCTGGCGGATTTTGGGAAAGGATTTGGGTTTGAATCCGTATAAAATTGTTCTCACTCAAGAACTGAAGCCATTGGACCACCGTAAACGTCGTGAATTTGCAGATTTTGTCTTGGAACAACTTGATCATCTTCTCCGATGAGGCTCACATCTGAGTGGTTCGGTAAATAGTCATAACTGTCGATTCTGGTGCGAAGAAAATCCACAAATTATTCTTGAAAAACCATTACATTCACCTAAATTAACAGTTTGGTGTGGTTTTTGGTCCGGTAAAATCATCGGTCCGTATTTTTTTCGAAATGAAGCTGGTAATGTCAATGTAATGAGTGATTCATTTTAATTAATCAGGCATAAGTCTTCTAATTTTATGGTGCTCGTAAAATATCCTCACTCATGCCTTTCTGAAATTTCTTCCATAATTCGTCTGGGTTATTTGAAAAGCATGTTGTCAATATGATTGGAAATAAAAGACGAATTTGATGAGGAGTGGGACAGAGAACAGCATCGGTAAAAGCCAAACCCCAATGAGACTCTCCTTCTAAAAATCGTAATACGCGACATGCTTCATGATTTGTGGCATATATTTGACCGTTGACTGTTTTTAAATGATGTTTCTCCTGGAACTTTAATTAATAGCAATCGTAAGTAGAAGTATTCACGTTATCTTAGATGCATAGTGTATAGCCTGGCTTGTATATTCGTAGAAAAAAATTAATGGGTATTCGGTGAGGAGTTTACCTCTTTTACGGGGTTCCCAAGTTTTTTAAGACGTTCCTTTGAAAATTAGTTGGTACGTCTGAATAAAGTATGGTTTTTGGGCAACGTCCAAAATCATTTTGCTGTTGGCATAATTTGAAAATTATTTAAACGTAAACACGTTGCCCATTTTCAAGATGGATGGCCAAATGAGTGCCAGCTGGATTTCTTTCATGAATAGGAAAGGATATAGAATTCACTAGACTACCTTACTACGGTTTATATACGTGCCCCGTTGCCCTGTATGTCGCTGCCTTTGTGCACATATTTACAAAAGTATTTAATAGTTTTAACAAAGCTGTAAAATTCTACATTTATATGTGATTTGTAGGTTTTCGACAGAAGAGAACAACAAGGTACAACCCGCATCTATTATCATTTCAATGCCGTTCTGGTTATTGTTTGAATTTATTACAATGGAAAGGTCACTATTTTCAGTAGATCGGTGACGATATAGTGGATATCCATCAATTCCTGTAATAGTATCCGATAATAAGTCCTTGGGAAAGCGTTAAATGCATTTACCATTATCCATATATGGTGAATTGATGTTGATAGCACAACATGGACCATATATCATATTTGTCATATTTGTCGATAGACGCTATAAAGCGTAGCATTGAGAAAGACCCAAATCAATCCATTCGCCGTCGTTCTCGCAGCAACTGGAAATGTGTCCATCCACTTTATGGAAGATTTTGTCTAAGGATCTTGTTTTATGGGCTTATAAAACTCAACTTGTGCATGAATTAAAGCCATCCGACCATCGCACACGCCGCCAATTCGGCCAATGGGCTGAAGCACAAATTTATATTGATGATGATTTTCCAAATAAAATTTTGTTCAAGAGATAATCACTGTTTGGTGCACTCTATGGGCCTCGAAATCATTGGTCCACATGTCTTCAAAAACGAGCACGGTGCCATATGCCACACAGCGCGGGATACAATTAATTTACTCAAAGAAACATTTGATGAAAAACTAACTTCACTTAATGGTCCTGATAAACCAGAGACGATTGAACACTTGGAAGACAACATTCGGCAAAACTCTTCTGAGAAGAGTGATCGAAAATTGGACCTCCAGATTACACGCAAGCCACGGCGGCCACATGGCCGAAGTCATATTCAAGCATTAATGGTATAAAAGTATCTATCCAATTAAGCTAGTTTTACTGATTTTCAAAATGCTTTTCTTTGTTTCATTTTAATTTAAAATTGTGAACCTCTAAAAAACACCCTCAAAAATATATTAGTAACATCTTAGAAATATCTTAGGACAAAGTGTTTTAATTCGATATTGAGCTATACAATTTGTGAATATTACACTAAGTGTTTACCAAGTTTTCCAGAATTTTCTAGTTTTTTAATTAGATTGGGTTCAGCTCAAAGTGAAAACACTCATTTCAGCCTTAGTATTATCTTATCAATATCTTAGGTCAAATCACTATAATGCGATTTTGAGGTATACAAAATACACTGCTAAATATAATTGTAGACGTTGTTGTTGGTTTTATTACAAGTTAGGGCAAACTTTAAATATGTACAATACGTTATTTAATTTCGTTTAACAAAGTAAAATTTTATCGAAACTTTGGTGGATTATGCAAATATTGACGTCCCTTAAGTTATCAGAAGCCATATAGCAGAACATTACAAGGTAGTATGAATAACTATAGGCTATTTAAATGCCTATTACAAATATTGGACTCCACCCCTTCCATCTAAAACGATGGGTTCTTCTAGCTTTAGAAAAAGTTATCAGAACTTATACCAAATATTGATTTAAAGACAATTGGAAGATTAAAAGTTAATTTTAGGCTAATTAAATGCCCTATTGAATTTTTTTTTATTCTGCTCATTCTAGAAAAAGCATAAGGCTAGCAGAGAACGAAATTAATCAAATGCCTCATTAAACAATTTTGGGCTGCATTCGTTCTAGACCAAACTTCAGGTCATTTAATCCAAAGCTAGCAGGACCCAATTCCAAGAGCGGACAAAAACGAAATTAGAACGCAAAACAAGATCAATTGACATATACAAATAATTTTAAGCTCATTATGGCCTAATCAAATACTCCACTCAAAAATGTTGGGCTCCACTCGTTCTTGACCAAACTTCAGGCCATTTATTCAAATCGAAAATCGGACCAAAAACGAAATTAGGACGAACAACTTCAGCTACTAACAAACAAACAATTTTAGGCTCGATTTGAGCCCACAATTTTTTAATGAGGTATTTGATTAGGCCATAGTGAGCCTTAAATTATTTGTATGTCAATTGATCTTAGTTTTGGTTCTAATTGCGGTTTTGGTTCGATTTTCGATTTAGGTTCTGCTAGCTTGTTGAGGCCTCGTGATCTTTTTATTGCAAAGTTGACACTTACAAAACTCGAGTTAGGTGGAAATGATTTTGAACTAGAAGGATAATTGTTAGTCGAATTTTGTTTATTTTTTTAATTGTACAGGTTTTTAACAAACAACTTTGTAGGAATTCTTGGAATGATCTAAGAGCCATTTTATTATTAAAATATTCAATTCCATTCATGGACTCGATACACATTTCTGCAGGCTTTCCTTTTTTCAACTTTATTTTCTAAAAAACGAAAGTTTTACAAAATAAAGTTTAGACCGATTGACTTAAAAGGCATGGCTAGACCAAATGATAAATCAATGCTTGTATACACGATTTGTAAAGTTTTTAACATCCTCGAATGGTCGTTGATGGTTGTGAATTATGATTCAAGAGAAAACTTAGAAATAAATTGAGACTTAAGCGCGGCTTTTAGTTGGTCCCAATGTGGAAATCCTTCGAATTAAACAATTTCGTGGGCTTTTCCAACAAGCTTGACTTTATGTAATCTCAATAATTTAATTTAATTACTTAATAACGCTTTTAGACTTCATCCTTTGGGCTATCTTAAATCGCAGGTCTATGCAAATAAACCGCAAACAATTGATGCAATCAAAGTCATCATAATGCACGCCATCCATCAAATTCAGCCAGTTTTTTGCGACAAAATCATCGAAATTTGGACCTCTCGAATACGCACCACCAAGCAAGGCCGCGGCGGACATTAAAAATTAATTCAATATCTCATACACATTTTGTTTTATTTACATTTAAAAATCGAGCCGAGTTATTGAAGGACCATTTACAAGATAGTTTTTTAAAATCCGGTAGGTTCAATTTATCGCTTTAGAAATGAAGTGTGGTGTATTCGGGATCTATGTAAACTTGAGGTTGAAAAAAGTTGGATGTTAGCTCCAACATAATCGGCCTGCCACTTTATCTAATTCTAATATGGCCACCTTAGAAGTACATCTATGGGATTCGTGTTAATTGGCTTAGCGAAAACTGCGTTTTAGACTAAACTTTATGTGATGGGAGATACTTTGAAAGGTTTGATTTCGTTATAAACAAAATAATATTTAACAGCCACCACAAAAAATTATGTCTGTAGCTAATAAACACCTTACTTAATTCGATGGCCATTCACATAAATCCTACATCCGTACATAACAGCAGTAACATTATAACGATTTATCCCAAGGACATATAAAATTGAATCGCTTGAAATTATCTCAAAAACTAAAAAATCACGTGTTAAATAAAATGATTCACAGCATTATTTGCCCTGTGGGAGATAAAAACTTTATCCACTGACTGACAAATAATTTTAGGCTCATTGTGGCCTAATGAAATGCCCCATTAAACAATTTTGACCAAACCGAAATTAGGGCGAAAAACAAGATCAATTGACATACAAATAATTTTAGGCTCATTATGGTATAATCAAATGCCCCATTAAAAATGTTTGGGCTCCATTCGTTCTTGACCAAACTTCAGGTCATCTAATCTAAATCTAGCAGAACCCAAATCGAAAATCAGACCAACAACGAAATTAGAACGCAAAACAAGATCAAACAAATAATGTTGGGCTCGAGTGGAGTCCATAATTTTTTAATAGGGCATTTGATTGGGCCATAATGAACCTTAAATTATTTGTATGTCAATTTGTACTCTTGGTTCTAGTTTTTGGTCCGATTTTCGATTTACGTTCTGCTACCTTTGAAGTGATAAAGCTTTATGCTTTTTCTAGAATGAGCAGAATAAAAAAATTTCTATAGGGCATTTAATTAGCCTAAAATTAACCATTAATTTTCCAATTGTTTTTAAATCATTTTTTGATATCGGTTCTGCTAAGTTCGCCTAAGGCTAGAAGAACCCATCGTTTTAGTTGGAAGGCCAAAAATGTTTAATAGAGCATTTAATTAGCCTATTATTAGCCTATAATTATTCATACTATCTTGTAAAGTTCTGCTGTATGGGTTCTGTTAACTTAAGAGACGTAAATATTGGCCATATTAGGTTCATCGCACCGACTCACTAAACACAAAGAATAAATTGATATAAAATTGTATACTAGATATGCCAAAGACGTCATTAACGGTCTAATTACCTTAATAGTCACTCTCCTGAAATAAGTTCCGATGGGTTGAAATTTAACTTACTGCTATTTGTTATGGCATTAACATCCACAGCACGTAATAAATATATTGAATATCACTTCTCGAGATATTCAATTTCTTAAGAAAATCCCAAATTCTTAGAATAGCGCAGGTTATTAAAGTATTTATAGTCGAGGCAATGAAGCACTAAAAAGGCTAAAAGTTCGGAATTTTTGCCATAAAGACGGATCGGAATGCGGTTTTTTGCATTTGCTTTCAAACATTATTTGTAAAAACTGTACCTAATTTGTACCTCTGACAAATCGGAAATTGCATTGCTGCAGCAAAAAATGCATTCAAAAAATGCATGCTTTGAGACGCCTTTTGGAAAATGTAAAAACTTTGTAAATAAGAGTCAGAACTGGCTCAAATCGAGTACTCGGAGGTTTTCGAGGTGGGAGCTTAGGTTGGTCTGGAGCTTAGCAACGCCGACGAACATCATCTCTGTGGGACTCTCCAAGTAAATCACGTGAGGAACGAGAAAAACTCGGCGCCCGGGGGTTTTTCGGGTCGCTGAATTCAAATATGGCATCGGCGAGCACTCCCCGGACACCTGGTGCACTCTAACCTGGACGTGGACGTCATCCCCGAGAATTTTCCTTACAATATCGAAAAAACAACCCGAAAATTATTCGAGGGGCGTTTTTTGGGGCGCTGAATCATAATTTCATGTCGAAAATGACCCTCCCACCACCTGGTGCTCCGGAACCGGCGCCTGAACGTCGTCTCCGAGGGTTTTCCAAACACAATCGAAAAAGACTAACCGAAAATCATCTCATAATCACACATTCATTGATGTGTAACTCTCGCCTGGAGCCCTCGAAAAAATTGACCCAGTCCTGTAAAATTCAAAACGCTGAGTTTGAATAGAGCGGGGAGGATTACGCGAATAATCTACGGCTAGATCTACGAACTATGCCGAGAGGCCTTTCACTTTTCTCCCAACGCTCAAAACGCTTCTGTGTAAGTATACAAAAAGAATTTCTCCTAAGTCCAGCCCCGCCCACCAACGCGTAGAACAAGCAGCTGGCGGCAGTAGAAAACTGTTACCGAAATAGATTACCAAAACTCCTAGTCAGGAGAACCACGTGTTTATTTTCTAGATTTTTGTTTTGTGAGCATTTATGTAGCACGAGATATATTTA
This sequence comes from Nephrotoma guestfalica, assembly GCA_963691935.1. Taxonomy (NCBI): domain Eukaryota; kingdom Metazoa; phylum Arthropoda; class Insecta; order Diptera; family Tipulidae; genus Nephrotoma; species Nephrotoma guestfalica. The sequence continues at coordinate 44,272,085 of OY829913.1, read as the reverse complement.
TTACAAATAGTTATGTGAGTGATTTTTTTCCGTGCATATCAGTGAGTGACGTTTTTGGTGCATGTCAGTGAGTGATATTTTTCGTGCATATCAGTGAATGTTTTTATACATCAGCCAAGGATTAATATTAATTAATAAAGAGGTCATTTATGAGTGTGTGCCTCAGCATAAAAACACATCCATAATCAGGGTACATAATATTTACAAGTCTATCATTTTGATGAAGCATATGATTAACGGAGTAGGGTGGTAAATTGGGTGAGTTCCTCATACGTTTGACAGTTCACTCTAAATTAGCGTCACTTTATTGAACCTAATTTAACGTTTATAACTTGTGATGGTTTCAGAAGAAATATCTGTAAATAATCTCAATAAGGAGAAGTGTAGTCGGAAAATATCCAGTATTCGGGACAAACACTATTTGGTTTTACTATTACAAACATATATCCAAGGACAATAGCTATTGTGTTCAATCAAATAATGACAACAGAACCGGTAAATCAGAATCGGATTCAGCGCCACAAAAAACCCCCCTTGAAGTTTTCGGTTCGTCTTGGGGGGTCATTTTCAACGTGAAATTTGGATTCAGCGCCCCAAAAAACATCTAATAACGATTTTCGGTTCGCCTTTTTCGATTGTGTTTGGAAAACCCTTGGAGACGACGTTCAGGCGCAGGTTCCGGTGCACAAGGTGATGGGAGGGTCGTTTTCGACGTGAAATTCTGGTTCAACGCCCCAAAAAACGCCCCTCGAATAATTTTCGGGTTGTTCTTCTCGATATTGTCTGGAAAATTCTCGGGGATGACGCCCACGTCCAGGTTCGGGCGCACCAGGTGTCCGGAGGGTGTTCGACGATGCCATATTTGAATTCAGGGACTCGGAAAACCCCCGGGCGCCGAGTGTCTCTCCTTCTTCGCTAGAATTTTGGGAGATCCCCATGGGGAAGGCGTTCGGGGCCAGAGTACGATGCACCAGGTGTTCGGGGGTCGTTTCCCAAGCAAAATTCGGATTAAGCGACCCCAAAAACCCCTTATAACGATTTTCGGTTCGCCTTTTTCGATTGTGTTTCGAAAACCCTCAGAGACGACGTTCAGGCGCAGGTTCCGGTGTACCAGGTAGCGCCTCAAAAAACACGCCTCCAATAATTTTCGGGTTGTTTTCGTCGATATTGTCAAGAAATTTCTCGGGGATGACGTCCAGGTCCAGGTTCGGGTGCACCAGGTGTCCGGGGAGTGTTCGCCGATGCCATATTTCAATTCAGCGACCCGAAAAACCCCTGGGCGCCGAGTTTTTCTCGTTCGCCGCGAGGTTTTCAGGAGAGTCCCACGGAGATGCGGTTCATCGGCGTTCCTGAGCTCCAGTTGTTTAAGGGATCAATTTGAACATCAAAATAGTGATCAGCGACCTCGAAAACCTCCGAGTACCCGATGTGAGCCAGTCCTGACTCTTATTTACAGAGTTTTTATATTTTCCAAAAGGCATCTCAAAAGATGCATTTTTTGAATGCATTTTTGGCTCCGATTTGTCAGAGGTACAAAGTAGGTACATTTTTTACAAATAAAGTTTGGAAAACCGCATTCCGATCCGTCTTTATGGCAAAAATTCCGAACTTTTGCGCTTCATTGCCTCGACTATTCTTTGATTACGTGAATCTCATTAGCTTTTTAAATGGTTTAAAAGGTTGATAGAACTAATTTAGTCCTTTCATAAAATCATACAGAACTATAGGTGAAAAACATATTAATTCTCGAGATACTCATTTTTTTATGAAAAAATTACTAAGTCTTACCTGAAATGTTAATTGTTAATTCGCCGAAATGTCATTGTTTGCTATTTTTCCCAACACATCTACACCTTTTTTATTTTTGTTGGTGTAGGGTAAGTTCTAACTGCAAACGCGTATACAAGCGTGTGTAATTTGTGCTAAACCAGACCTAAAGTTAGTTCTTTCCTAGTTTGGTCTAATTTCACAAGCATAGATAACGTTAACCGGAAACTTTTATTTAAATACTCGGCTTAGTAAGAATAACTACTATGGTTCGTCAAATTTGTGAAAGATGAACATGAGCTAGAAATTCGTAATGATCCAGCACAACCAATTACGTTTGATGAAACCGCGATCGATCACATCTACATATATAGGTAATTTTGTTATGTGAAAAACCATTTTCCGTTATGCACAAATATATTTTAACAGGATAGTACATAATTTCTCTCTCGTGTATTTAGATACATATAAACAAGAGCAGTAAAATAAATTTAAAAACAAAATAAACGTAATGTATTAAAGATTTAATCTAACAAAATTAGAAATGAATAAGGTTAAATGGAATAAACACAGAGCCACACAAAAACTTTGATAATAGATGGGAAATTTTCACTTTATCTTATGTGTTTTATAAATGGATTTTACTTCTCCCTCTTCGTCCGTACGTATATACGAATTGAACATTTTGAAAATTTTCATATAATTTAATTATTTAAAGCTCAAGTGAAATTTTATTGTCTAATTTGAATATTATAGCAGTTAGTTTGTTTTATGGTAATTACATTAATTATGTCAAATAATATTTTATTGGCTCAAATTGGCTCGTCCTATAAGAAAAAAGCACAATACATAGTTAAACTCATAAAGCACCATATGATAATTATACGCCATAAAATCTTATGATAAGTTGGCAAAAAGCATAAACGATTGAACAATTTTAAGATATTTCATACCTTAATTTGTCATACAAACTGATTAAATCTAACAAATTATTTAACATTAAGTATACACGTATTAAATATACTTAGGCAAAATATTGATTTACTCATACCAAAATGTTCTATTTCATTATCATTCTACAGTTAGTATACCACCAACACTTTTCTTGATTACTCTTAAAGATGAACATGAAATAACAAGAAAATCTTTTCTATCATCCATGCTGCGCGCACCCCCAGCCACTAAATCTATTGTTGTAATTTATCAAATTCTCGAATTATTTCATTCTTTTGCGAATTGTATGTAAAAACGCTAAGAAAAGCTTTTCATTGAAACTTTTTTTTTGTGTACAACACTGAATATATCGTACAATTAAAATTATTGTTATGTAAATTACTATGGCGCAGTTAATTTTTCGTAAATTACTTACATTACATATAAGAATACGATGTACGTACATGAACAAGAAAAAAATGTTTTTATAATTTAACGTACATAGATAAAATTGTATAAGATTTACAAAGACTGATAACAGAACATTAAGACAATTTAAAGCGAATATAAATTAACAAAACAAATTATAATTTGGTTAATGAATCAGCCAATTAAGAATATTAATTTTAACTGATTGCAATCAGCATAGTTTTAAATGACAATAAACGTTTTGTTTACCCTCATCGTACGTACAGTGACTTTTCATCTCAGCATAAAACATTTTCCACTAATTAGATTTTAAGTTTATCTGCAATAAAAATTAACATTTTTTTTAAAATAATTATTATTGCATTAAATTCTAATAATTCATAATAAACAAGCTTTTTGAGCTTTTCTCTATATTATATTATAGCATTATGTGTGCTGTACTATAAAATGCATATAAAATTTCCACAATGCATAGTTTATTTAATAGATTTATAGCATGTACATGTTTATACAGAAAAAGCACAGAGTTAAAAACCAAAATTTAAAAGTTTATATTTTTTTTTGTTAAATATATAAAAATATATTAAAAAATGCATTTCATTACAAAAACTAGATCGAAATTTTCACATTCCAAACAAACGGGAAAAATAAACAAAAATATACAGAAATTTTCATGTACAGTGTTTTTCTTATATTTAGGAGAAACACACTGCACAGCAGCGGCAAAATCTACATGGAAAAAATGTACTGCAGAAAAATTTTATTTATTTTGTTGATTTCAAACGAATTAAATAAAATGTTTTTGAAATCGGGTTTATTTCAATTTTTTATATTTTAAACTAATTTAATAAATAAATAAATAAATTCTACTAGAAAACCCAAAAGCTTTTAAGTATTTAGATAGTTTGCATTAATAAAATGATGCTGAATGGTAACGGTAACGAACAATGTAGACGAATTGTTTACATGTTGCTGTCAAAAATAACGTAAACAATTGATTGTTGAGTAAATACTGTCGAAGGTTGGTAGAGTATGTAGATTATTGATTTTCAGTTAAAATTTGCGTTTATCTATATTTTGAACGTTAAAATTAAATTTTTTACAAAAGAAGTTGGAGAAATTAGGGCGTTTCAAAAATATTACATTTGAATTTGTTATGTGGTGAAATTTTTCGATAATGTTAGATAATGTTTCTACTTTTATATCTCCGATCCTAGAGATGTTCACAAGGTCTCACCTAGATGACCGAATAGCTAAATTGAAAACCCCATGTGCGTGGTGAACAATATTTAGTTATGATGATGAGCTTGTCCAGCGTATTTTAAACAAATGTGGTTTTTCATTTAAATTTTTTTTGAAATTTTTGTGTTACCACTCCTAGAGACATTCATAGTTTCTAAGTGTATTTTAGGATAGCGTAAACAAATTTCTAATATTGATGATATACTTACTGTGCCAGATGCCTGTATCTTGGAGTTTCATGAATTTAAATACATTTTCAAATTTTATTTCACCGATCCTAGAGATGTTCACGAGGTATCCGCTACATGGTCAGATAGGTTCAGTCAAAACTGTATGAGTGTGGTCAACGGGATCTAATAATGATTATTTTTATCTTGTTCAGAGACATTTTTACATTCACGGTTATATCTTAGACAGAAATGATCACGGAATCTCTTTCATATATTCGAATAAGTCTGAAAATTGTCTTGTGTTTACCATACTTATACGGTTTTCATTGATCTATCTGACTATGCAGGTGAAATCGCGTGAACGTCTCTACGATCGGTGAAATAATATTTAAAAATTTATTCAAATTACGAGGCCGAAGTGAGAAGTCTGGTAAAATTGAAACAAGGAATAATATTTACGGCCAAAAAAAATTTGTTTTTCAAAGTAGTCACCTTTTAGCTCGATCCACTTAGTCCAACGTTTTTCCAATTTTTCGATCCCTGCCGAATAATACGATTTCTCCAAACCTTCTAAATAGGCGTTTGTTGCATCGATGATGTCCTCATTAGAGCCGAATCTCTTTCCGCCGAGCCATTTCTTCAAGTTCGGAAACAGGAAATAGTCGCAGGGGAAAGTAAGTATGAAGAATATGGCGGATGTGGAAGCAATTCGAAGCGTAATTCATGGATTTTGGCCATGGCAACTACACACGTATGCACCCGTGCATTGTCTTGATGGAAGAGAACTTTTTTCTTCGCGAAATGCGGTCGTTTTTCTTTCAAAACGTCGTTGAAACGGTCCATGGATTATGCCGTTTGCATCCCAAAAACTGTGGCCATGACTTTGTTGGCCGAAAAAACCGCCTTAGATTTCTTCGGCGCAGATTCGCCAGTAGAAATACACTGTTTAGACTGCTCTTTCGTCTCCGGTGTATAATGATGGATCCATGTTTCATCCACAGTTCTAAAACGATGCAAGTACTCCATTTTATTAAGCTTGAAAATCGCCAAACCTACGCCTTTGAAGTTGTCGCGCGTATGCATTTTTGGTCGATTCTAAGCAAACGCGTCACCCAACGCGCGGGTAGCCTTGTCATATTCAAATGTTCGTGTAATATATCGAGCACACGTTCATCTGAGATGCCTACTATCTCAACCTCGTATTTCAGAAAACTTCTAAGTCGTGCATGGCACAGTAAATATCATCAAACCCAAACCTGTACGGAACTATCAAAAATCGAATCTTTGAGTTATCCAAAAGTATTAACGTGACCCCGTGAATATCTCTACGATTTCTGTAATTTGATTATTTTTACAATAAATCGGGTTCGTTGCTTATTTGGGAATGGCAATGGGGTAAAATTCCAATTGGCCAAAATACCGACAAAAATTCCAATTCAGAATATACTTGAAAATGAAGAAGTTTTTTGTTTTGGAAAACATCTTGAAAATCATCATTCGTGTCCGATTTTCACAATATTGATAGACAATTTTCTGATCTATTCTAGGAGTGATAACACAAGAATTTGAAAATAGATTGAAATCAAAAACCACAATTGATTAAAATACGCTGGACAAGTTAAGAATCATAATGATTAAATCTTGTTCACCAAGCAAGTTGGTTTTCGAATTAGCTATTCGGGCATATAGGGGCGAACATCTCTACGATACCGGTGTGAAGTACTTAACGTTAATGAAAAGTGTAGCTACACATTTTAACGAAAAGTGTAGACTCAAAGAGTGTAGATACACAAATTATCAAAAAGTTTCCGTAAAAAAAATTATTTGTAAGTTTTGCTAATTCAAAAAATCATCGGAACAATGAGTGCCGAGTGTGGAATTTAGTATTCTCAACTTGGCGTGGTGTCTAAAATGTGTACAAAAATTTTCAAGACAATTTGCATGTTGTTATTAGAGATATGGCGCTACACGTGGAAGCGTCTTTGGCCAAATTCAATTAATTCTTTCATAACTCAAAAAATCATCGGAACAATGAGTGCCGAGCTATTTGAACTAAAATTAATAGGAAACTGTTGAAAGAAATTAAAATTCTTAAAAAAAAAATCTTGGTCACAGATGGGTTAAGTTGAGAACACTGAATTCCACACTCGGCACTCACTGTTCCGATGATTTTTTGAATTATGAAAGAATTAATTGAATTTGGCCCCAAAGACGCTTCCACGTGTAGCGCCATATCGCCAATCACAACATGCAAATTGTCTTGAAAATTTTTGTACACATTTTAGACACCACACCAAGTTGAGAACACTAAATTCCACACTCGGCACTCATTGTTCCGATGATTCTTTGAATTAGAAAGGCTTTAAAATAATTTTTTTTATGAAAACTTTTTGATAATTTGTGTATCTACACTCTTTGAGTCTACACTTTTCGTTAAAATGTGTAGCTACACTTTTAATTAACGTTAAGTACTTCACACCGGTCTCTACGATCGGAGATATAAAAGTGTAAACATTCTCTAAAATGGCCAACACGATTTTTTCGTGTTTACCTCAAATTGTTAGAGAATTATTTGATCTTTACAGTGACACTATTAGGGACTCAGGGACTTTTCTAATATAAATGTTAATGATTATCGAAAAATGTTTCAATTTCTCTATATAACAAATCTAATTGGAATATTTGTAAATTTAACAGTGTAAACTAATAAATATTTATATGCAGCAACTTGTTTGTAAATCAAATCAAATTAATGCAGTGTAACAGAATCGTAATATCATTTAAATGTTTAGTTAAGCTGCTTACATTTAAATGGCCAAATTTTAATGAATAATTTCGATTTACCTGCAAATTGTTAATTGGATAAGGTTAATCGTATAAAATGATTTTCTTTAAGTCGATGTGGCGTTGATTATATTGGCATTTAACTGTGTACTCCGAAATTTGGCTCGTACAGGCCCAAGTTTCCGAAAATTTGACGAATTAAAGGCACGAACAAAAACTCCAATTGGCCAAGTATCAGAATTCATCGCCTTCTCACGTAACTCTTCATTGATACCCAATTTAAAACACACGTACTCCAAACTATTCTCATTGAACTTTTTAGGAATCAGTTTAGAAACACTACAGTAGTCCGTGCCCAAACACGCATTAGCCATATATATTACTCTCAGCAGTATCCGGGGCAAATCTTAAGAAGTGCAATCAACACTTTGGAGGAACTGTTTTAATATTAAAATACACAGGTAAGTTTCCAGTCCCACAAATTCTTCTATCAAAATTATATGATGAACTGTTGGCAACGTGAGCAACGGAAGATGTATTAACAATTTGTGGTCGACTAACGATCGGAGTTGATACAAGTGGTCTCGAGATTCTAGAGGAAGATTGACTCACACTAGGTGCTATCACATAACTAGGTGCTACAAATGCAGCAGCTTCAGCATATGCTATGGTACGTAATGATGTAGTGAAAACGAGGATGTATTTATAGTTTTCAAAGGTACAGCAGAAGGTAAGGTAGACTCAACAGATACTGTTAAAGCCGTATTTGATAACGAGGTATCACTCAAATTTGGTTCAAATTTGCAAACATCAACACTACAGCAGAATTGCTTGATGTCGATGCTACCGATAACCTAACAGTAGGGCACTTAGCAACTTTCCAGCACACCTAATGCCTGAAGTATTCAGTATCTCAATATTCTCACCTATAATAGCATCCTATTGAATGAAATCTCTTCCTTCAAAACATGAGTTCTGAGCAGTATTTGCAGAGTTATCCGCAATAATATTACAAAATGTTTGGTTGGTAATAACCAAGGTTGTAGCACAATTCATGATGTATGTCTATACACGACGATAACTGATACACAAATTTATAATTGTCAAACGTCACAATACAGCTGTTAACAGCACATATATGTATATACACTATTTACACATTATTCACAATATAAAATACATAAAATATTAAATTAAAATGAATTAAAATATTACAAATACTAAATATTTTCACAGAAAGCAAAAAAACAAATCGGCGACCTGGCGCAGTGTGACTACCCTTTTTATACTTGTCCCAATAAAAGCATCGGTTAATTAAATTGCCGGTTGAGATGGTAGAGTCGAACTGTGACCAGTTTTTGGTCAATATCTCAAAAACTTCCACTAGTAACCAATACTTACTAGTGGAAGTTTCGCCGCAGAAAATCAAAAAAGTATTGTGAAAATTATAATTCACAAATTTTCCTCAAATTTTCCTTGTAGTTTCAGTATGACCTAAGCTATTAGAAAAACAATCGCGAGTATTGGTTACTAGTGGAAATTTTTGAAATATCGGCCAAAAACTGAAAATAAATAAATAAAAAAAATTAAATTTTCAAAAAGATTGGTTATGAAATGGCCAAGTTTAGTCCAGCATAAACAGATCCTAGAATTTTCTCCAAAACTTACTTTGAATGGCGGAAAGACGGAACATTGTTAAATTTCAAGATTTCATTTACCGAGTTCCTTTACTTCGGAGATCAATCAATTTGTAATTTTAATATTTTATTCCGCTGGGATGTTTTGTTTAGTGTAAAAAGAGACACAAAATGAATAAAAAATTTCCAAAATAAATTAGCTTTTGTGATGGTGCTGCCACTTGCGGCGAGTAGCGTAATCTCTTATTTTCCGCTGTCAAATTCACGCTATCTTATGCAGCACCAAGATTCATCCTTTCATCCCAATCACTTCATTTTATGACACTACTAACGCAATTTGAGTAAATAGGTTAAGGTTATGTGCAAAATCGGTAAATGTGAGAATTCATATTGGAATAACGGTCTTATTCATCCGAAATCAGGTCTCCCATATATTTGCGAGATGGCTCACGTTTGACGGGATGGACTATTTGATATGGTTTTACTACCTATGGTTTATCGACACCGAAACTGTCACTTAATATTTCCAAGCTGACTAAACAATATTATACGGATATCAGCTACATGTTAGCATCAGCCTAATTTACAATCGGTTTTTAATCGTGTAAAAGATTAAAAAAAAATTTCATTTCGGACATTTACCGCAGCACTTTGAAAGTAGCAAAACTTGGGATATAAATGTTTTATATGTGAGGAAAGAAAGAAGCTCTCATGAAATGGTTCCAATAATTTTACTGATTGCTAACAGCAACAATAATTTTCGACGTTATCTGCATTCTCTGTATTCACGTTTAAGAAGCGTCCAAACAAAAAAATGCAACAATCGAATTGCACTATCAATTACTTCACCAATAAAATAAAAATATTATTACCAGGGATTGGGCGAGATAGATTACGCTATGTAAGCTACGCGGATGTCGATGGAAGTACAAACACCGTTACGGAATTGAGCAACTTGCCTATATCGTTTTCTAATGGGTCAGAGAGAGTGTTGCCTGAAATTTAAAAATGTAATTTTTTAATGGGCCTTAGGTACATTTCAAGGTCAATCTAAGTGTTTTCTAAGCATTTAGCATGAACTTCAGTGATATTGGAGGTTTGGAACCAAAATACTGTCTTTAGTAGTGTATATGATTTTCTAATGGATCTTTCTGCCTAACGTCCTCGCATTTAAAGACGCCAAGTTTTCCGCGAAAATATAAAACCTTTCTTTGAGATATTTGTTTAATTTATTTTCCTTATTTAACACCACTCCATGATATCAATTTCAAATATTTTTAATGGGTATAGTTCCATTTTAGGCGTTAATGAGTTAAGAAGTAGTATGATGACAAGATCGCCTAAAACGCCTATAATTCCAAAAAAAGAAAACTCCTTACAAAATAGCAAATTTTAACATGCCTATATACAAAATTTCCAAATAAATTCCATTTTATACCCATGGTAATGGGTCCAGCGTTTTTCCATGAACAGAAAGTCGAATTTGTTTTGAAATTTTGTATATTCGTCTTTTAACGAAAAGTGACTGACATCTGACATAATTCTACTGAATATTATGTTAAATGTCAATTAGTTTACAATTAATGTAACAAACGATGAAATACAACTGTTGCTTGGTTTCATTAAAGTTGACCGAACTCTAGAATTGTATCCTAAATACATGTGTAAATTCAACTACATCTCTGCAACCTCTTTAAAATTTGAAAATTATTGGTTCAGAAATTGCTAATTATCATTCCCTAACTAAGTATGTTCATTTGAGCGTTTGACAAACCAAATCTGATCTAAATGACCTGAATCTAAGAATCTCAATTCACGTGAGAATTTGGATTTGTCTTGTTGAAAAATAATTTAGTAATTTAATTCAGGGATTTTCAAGAGCGGTCAAATGACCTCAACTCAATACAAACGTTCTGAAAAAATTGAAACGATTGTCGCAAACAGATATCACTCGATAATTTATTCATATCAGTGGTGACCGTTTTAACTTGTTTAATGTGCACAACCAATGGATATAAACACATTTTAGTACAAAGTGGTCCTATGTAAATTTTTTACGCGATCGCGTACATGTGCTCGATATCGAGAGTAAATTACTACTGAAAATTGAACAAATAAGAAAATATTAAAATTCTAAACAGATCTTAGCCGAATGAAGAATGTATGGCCTCAAGTAATTTTATTCTACTAGGCACTAGTGTTTTTTTCTGCAGGATTTTTTTTTCCAAGTCGCAGGTGACAATTGGTTTAGTTTAGTTCGAATATTTTTTCGAAATTATTATATTATAAAAAGAAATTACCAAACAGTGACATCTGTGGCAAAAATTGTAATTTATCCGGTACGATGTCATTATTGTCTGTCCATACAGAGTTTATTAAAGACTAAAACAGATGGCGTTGCGAATAAATATTTTTTAATTGTTTGGATATATTTGTAATATCTTGAAATTTTGGATATACGTACTAATCTCACCCATTTTCTTGGGAGAGTTGTAAAAATTAAGGTTACCTTCCAAAATTTTAGAAAACGCCAATTTGAACTAGAAAACTAGAAAATAGCTACCTCGTACTGAAAAACAATGAGTGCTGTAGCTGCACGTATAACATTCGATATGTTCTTCGAATTGTTTATAGACTCTATCGATTACTGACATTGTCTACGCAAAAATAAATTGTCTACACTATTTTCGACACTAACATATAGATAATTTCGAAATACACGTAAGCGCACAACAGATGTAAATGTAAAACAAGCTCTATGCGATGGATATATCTTGTTTTACATTTACAGCTGTTGGCGCCTACGTGTATTTCGAAATTATCTATATGTTAGTGTCGAAAATAGTGTAGACAATTTATTTTGTGTGCAGTCCATTTAAATCAATTTATGTTTTTCAAAACATCCACTTCGAAATGCAGCCCCGTAATCTGCTATTCGGATTGCTTTAATATCGAAATTATCAAGTCATTCAAATATCTTGGTATTCAGTCCGACACTAATCTTAATTGGAAAAGTTTTACTCCAGAATTGTATTTACACTGTGATCTGTGTCCGGTTCCAGTAATGCTAATACCATGAAAATGGCTAAACTGGAATATGGTTTATCATGTTGTGGAAGTTGCTATAAATCAACACTAAACCCAATATACATTTGTACCACAGAAATTTATGTTGTGGACAATATTAACTAAAAAGCGCTATAAACTATCTTGGCCCTTGTTTTTCTCGAGCCGAATACTTCAGTTGAAACATTCTTATATTTACAAGGTCTTAAGAAATTTTTACATGCGGAGTGTTCATGGCAGTTTCAAATTTGATCAACGTTATAATTCTCCATGCTAATTTCAATTACTTGATAATATTCCTAGATTTAATAGTGAACTCATTAACCACTCGATTATTAACGCTGCTCCATCTTTCGGTACTAAATCCGAATAAAAATAGAGAAAACTGTTTTATTTGCTCCAAAATCTATAAAATCAGAGATCAATATTCCCTCACGGACTTCTTTGTATGGTATTAGTGCAAAGGTATTCGGAATAAAAGGAACTAACGGGAGTTAATTGGGCCCCTCACGTCGCTTAGCGCTATTATTAGGAAAAATAAAACTATGGGAATATATGCGGGAAGGTGAACAAACATTTCGATAACATCCGACCACCGGACACGCAGTTTGTAATTATGTAAATGAATTAATAAAAAAAAAATTCGGGCATCTACCAATTTCAGACTTTAACTGTAACATGTAAATATATTTTTGTATTACATGAGTAACAATGGAATGAAATATTTAAAAACTACGAATGGTTAAACGAGTGTAGTCATTTGTTTGTTTGATTATTAACATTGCAATCTGTCATGAGGGCGAAGTACTCCAAACTAGGTCGGCCTATGAGTTCTACATATCGGCAGGAGATCATAGCTGTGTTCATTTACGTTAACGATCGTAATCGGAAAATTCTAAATCCCCTTTGGACTTTGTCTCTTTTGTGCGATTATTAGTATTCAAAATTTTACTATAATTGGTTCAATCAAAACTGGTTGTTTTTCTTTAAATATTTAAACAGTTGCTAGCTTTCATTTATGGTGGGAACGTGATTTTGGTGCAACAATCAAAGTCAGTCGTCGGAGTTCTCTTTTGTTTACTATTAAAAATAAAATAAAGGAGGGTAGGTACGTGTTTTGTAAACATTACCGAAATTACTTAGAGAAAATTCAAAACCTACCGTGCTATGAGCTCCACTATCGCCACCGCCTCCAGGTTCTCATTCTAGAAAAGAAGAATGGGTGAAATAAGTAACCAAGGTGTGGGGCGGGTCACGCTAAATGGTGGCGGATGGATCAGAGCAAAGTGTTATGCGAACCGTGCCGATGATCAGCCTGACTGGAGACCCATCTATAAATAATTGCTCAGCCCTGAACGGAGCCCTCTGAATACCTGGCGACCTCCAGTTGTATGTAGCCTTACTCGTGTATAGAGATTTCTGCACGGGCGGACCTTCATTTTCTCCATTACTCGTTGGAGCAAGCATGGAATTTAACAAAGAAAAAAAAAATTAAAGAAGTGACCAGCACGTTTCAAATGCTGGTGAAAACTAGAAAGTCGTTGCTCCTTCGGTTCGGAGACACAGGATGAGACGTTCGGCCTTCCTTGTCTTGAACAGACTGGCTACAGTCCCAGAGGAGCAATGGGCGGAAGAACAGAGGAAATCTATTAATTGGGCAAAGAGTTGCATAGCCAAGGAGAGAAATGCACGTAAGGAGGACTGCATGCCGAGAGGAAACGGGCCAAGTTCTATGTGGGTCAGTCACCAAAGGAGCATAAGCTCTTCAGCGACATCGTGAAGGGAGGGGAAGTGGTGCTGGCCGTCGTGGATGAGAGCCATGAGGATGGGCGCATAACTGGAGAAAAATGCAGGATGGTGTTTACCACACTGAACCTATTTTTCTGAAAGTCCTTGGTCAACATCCGGCACCACTGCCAATTTGTAGGGACGTGGGTTGGTATCAACGACGGTTCAAACTAATCGCTTGTGCAGATAAAAGATTGGCCTTTCTGTACAGAAATGTGATAGAGGAGTAAGGCGAGGTATGGCCACAGTTCCGAAGGAGGAGACACCGAGTACAGCTAGGGCAGTGGTATGGATTCCCACGGAACCGACTAACCTGGATGAATCTCTGAGGATTATCCAGGTTTGTAATCTAGATCTTCCGACGGGAAACTGGACGATTGTCAAGTAAGAGGAGCTCAAGAGCACTTTCAGATTATCAATTATGATATTCAATAAGGAATCTCCGACTCCCCTGTCAAAAACCAAAGGGGTTATAAACTTCGGCACAGTTACCCTTAAAATATCTAGGAAAGACGAGGTTGGGTACCGCGCTACCAGAGAAGGAAGAACAAGAGGTCCAACCGGTTGAGGAAAGCTCGACGAGTAGAATCGTTCCAGAAGGAACATCGCAGCTAGTGGCGAACCGAAGTCATGGATTAACTAGGAATCTTAGAGATCGACTATCTCTAGGCATGGGGAAGCAAGACACATCGGACTCTGGTGGGGGGGAGGGGGGGTGGACATCCTTAAGTTTAGGGACTACGGAGGGAGTGAGATGGAGAATAACGTCGACTCCGACGGGTCCAATTAACCGACGTAGCACGGCTGTCGTGATAAGGTGAGTAAATACTGTTACCAATGGTCAGGTTTGTGCAAATAAATCTACATCACTCCAGGGCTGCTTCGGCGGCGCTTAGTCTCAGACTTGTTAAGTCAGAGGAGGAGATAGTTCTGATCCAAGAACCTTGTATAAAATAAAAAAATCTGTGTTCTGTGAGCGAAGGGGTAGACCGTTTTTTACGCTTGTGGGACGGAAAAGAGCAGATCAAGTATACTGGTGGATAGAAATATAAATGTTTTTCTACTTCCACATTGCAATGGGGACATCACTGCGGTCTGTATAGAGGTGGAGGAGAGGAGATTTTGGCTTGCAGCTGCATACATGGATCGCAAAAAGCCAGTGCCGCCAGATTCACTGGGCGCACTTGCTTGGGGCGCGGAAAGAAGAAAGGTGGGAGTTATCCTAAGGTGTGACACGAACGCGCATCATACCATTTAGGGTAGCTCGGACATCAATAACAGGAGTGAGTTACTTTTCGAATTGATTTTAAGAACTAACCTCATTAGTAATATAGGTCGGGAGCCCACCTTTATCATTAGCAATAAACAAGAAGTTCTGGATGTTACTCTGGTTTCCTATTTTATTTCACCTATGATCAGAGTAGTAGTAGTGCGCAGTAGTGCGTGTTCAGAAATCCTTGGAAGACAGTATGGCGCGTATATAGGGAGGTATTGGAGGGTAGGATTCCATCTAGAGTCCCAGGACTCCCCGACACAGTAGTGTTCTGGATTCAATGAAGAATACTCTTACTAGTGCTTGCAATACCTCTTTGAGCTTGCCTACTAACAAAGCTGAGGGGAAAGCGAAAACCTGTTTGGTGGATGTCAGATTGTACAAAAGGGAAATAAAGAAGGCGCAAAGGAATTCGTGGAGGCTCTTCTGTGATAGAATGGAAGGGGTCTCGGATACCTCGCGCTTAAGAAAAATTCTCCCTACTAGTCCAGCTCTTCCAGGCAATCTGAAAAAACGGGATGGCGAATGTACGGTTTCTAATGAAGAATTCATTATGTTGTGAAGATGCGTCGATTGCGTAGCCTTTGATTGACTGTGGATCTAGAAATGAATGCGGCGTCCAATTGCTGTGTACAGAGGATATTCTGAATACACGGAAGATAAAATGGGTTTTTAAAAGTTTTAACCCATTTAAGTCAGCTGGTCCAGATGAGATTGTACCAGCAGAAATTCAGAAGAACTCGGAAGTCTTACTTCCCTGGAGGTTTCTGAAGCTGGGGTGCATCCCGAATAAATGGAGGGAGGCTAAAGTGATCTTCATCCCAAAAGCGGGTAGAAGCTCGGACAGCAACCCTAAGCATTTAAGACCAATATCTCTGTCATCTTTTCTGCTGAAAACCATGGAAAGGTTGCTAGATGTCCATATTCGTTCGAGAATTATACCCAGGGCATAGTCTCAACATGCGTACCATAAGGGTAAGTCCGTGGACACAGTATTACCCTTTAACCAGGCTAATTAATCACCTGCTAGGTAGCAGAAGGGTTATAGCTAAAATGGAGGAAGTCTCTGTTAACTGGAGGGCAAAGGAATAGGCGTGATTGCTTATGCCGATGACGTAACGATGGCTGTCTCGGGGAAGCGCCTATGTACAATCAGAGATATGATGCAGAATGCGTTATCAATCACTGCGAGTTGAAGCAGCAGATGTGGATTGGGGACTAACCCATCTAAAACAGAGCTGGTTCTTTTCGTTGGGAGATATCAACTTCCGGTAACGGCTCCACTATGTCTAAAGGGCACTATGCTGGCCCTTACTGATAGAGCGAGATTCCTGGGAAACATTCACGACAGTAAGCTTAGTTGGAAACCAAACACGATAGAAAGAGTGAAGAAGGCCACTGTGGCACTCTACTCTTGGAAAAATGTCATCGGAAGGGAATAAGGTCTGAAACCGGAGCTGGTGCACTGGTTTTATACAGCAGTAGTAAGGCCCTTACTACTGTATGGTGTGAGTGTATGATGGCCAGCTCTGGAGAAATTATCATACAGAAAAATGATGGCGAAGGTGCAGAGGGCAACCTGCTTGATCATTAGTGGGGCATTGAAAACGACTAGTGCCTTAGAGGTTATGCTGTACCTTCTCCCGTTGGATGTTATAGGTAAACAAATGGTGGTCAATACGGCCGCCCGGCTATCAGCGATTTCGGGGTGGAAGTGCCTGCCAAAAGAGCACTCAACTATAGCCAATTCTGTTAGGTAATTGCTGTGGCAAGCTGTAACGTAAATGTTCGTTACGATTCATAAACGTTTAAATTTTACTCCGAATGCTATCAATCGTAAATGTCGATAATATTTGTTGAATTGAATTAGCTTTACACCAGGTTGTTAAGCTACTGTATATATTAATTATTAGTATAAATACCTTTATAATTTTTGCTAATAGGATAGGGCTATAAAATGTACCAATACTCAAATGAACAATTAAAACAAATATCTGCTGGAAAAAAAAAATTTTTCGTACGGAGTTAATGAGATTCTTTTAAACTGGACAGCTCGTCCATAAATACATAAAATAAAATAAAAATATAATAAAAAACAGTGAACAAGTCTTTAATGGAGTGTATGGCAAACTTGTGATACGAAATTTATTTAACAAGTAAATAAAATTATTATAAAATGTGAACATAACGATAAACTTAAAATTAATAATTAAATATGATTAACAATAAATATAATATTATAATTCTAATACGTATATAATTTAGTGTAATCACACTCCTCAAAAACTATTTTTAGTGATAAACGTGGTCATACAATATAAACAGTTTTCTTAACCACGAATAACCTTATGCTGTGCTTAATCATGAACTGTGCAATTGCAAATTATATGTGAGATTCAATGTAAACAAAGTGATATTGATAAAACAGAACGTATAATATGTTTACAACAAAAAAAAAAAAAAACCTAAATAATTAATAAATTAATAAAGACTTATAATTAATATCACAGTGGTAGTTCACGTAGTACAAAATACTTATCTCCGAATTTTCCATATACCCTAATTATCGCTGGAAAATTATAATTATCTGCGTTAATAACAACGAGGCATATACGATACATACATGCCTACATCAACGGATCCGCAACGTTATTTTCTACGCATCATTGGATACCAGCTGAGGTGTATGGGTCATCGATCACCGTTAAAATTTGAGTATTGAATTGTTTTTTTCTTAAGCTAAATTTTCTTTATATCTAAATTTTCTATTTTTTTTATAAATTTAATGTTTCTTAGCTATTAAGTAGTTAATTCTTTAACTTTTGCATGTTTTATATTTTATTTTATGGCCATAATTTCTAGTTGTGTAAGAGTTAACTAAAATGTTAAGTTAATTTCAATTTTTCCGACATTTTTGCATTCGTATGTCTTTATTTCGTATACAAATGTTTACTGTTCTTTAATACGAGTATATACATGAATATTTTTTTTTCTAAATTTCTTATTAAATTTTATTAATTATTTTGTTATTATAATTAACTTTTTCTTTAATAATTATGGTACACAATGAAATCAAAAATATTTTTGTATTTAATTAATTTTTATTAATGAGAAAATGGAGACTTAAGTAATTCCTAATCTTTTCCACTGGTAATGCATTCGATTGGTCCATTTTAAAGCTAACACCCCCCAAACTATAACATCTGCAGCAAAATCAAGCTTTTCATCGTTCCACAGAAAAACCCCCCCAGCCGCTGAAAGCTAGTCTGGCTGCAAAATGCTGCGTGGATCAAACGATGTTGAGTCTGGAGCAGGGGTTTTTCTTGCCATATTCACATGGTAAGAAAAACAACTGTTACAAAGCGTTTTAAGGTGATTCTCCCGAGAATTGGAAGAATGGTCTCATTATGAAGACTGGGAGAGTTAAATTCTTCACCGACGACTTCAGGCTCGATGGTAGAGTGGGAGCTGGTGTGTTCTGTGAGAAATTTAATTTAAGCCTATCTTTTCGTCTACCTGATTACTGCAGCGTGTACCAGGCTGAAGTTATTGCGACTGAAGAGGTCATGGACTGGTTCATGTACAGGCTAATATGGTTCATTGATATCCCTATCTGTGTGGACAGTCGGGCGGCCATTCTTTCGTTGGATTCAGTTTTTCTGGCGTCGTGGGTGGTGTTGGATTGTCACACATCTCTTAACGAAAATATCTAGTTGGTCAATATCTAGTTGGTCTGAGTTCCGGACCACTCTGACGTTGAGGGAAGTTGCAGGGCAGATGAATTAGCAAGGTATGGTACGACTCTCTAACTGGAACCTGGGAGCGAATGTGTAGGGAGGCCTATATCTGGACTGAAAGCAGCAAGTCATAGAAAAGCAGTTGCCTTGGCTAATGCTAGGTAGCTCGCCAGTCCGACCTTTTTAGTCATGTGAATATCACTAGATGGGTTTAAAGGGTGATTAATGATGTTGGATCCTGTGATATCACAATGAGTCAAAACTGCAGCAACCACTGAAACCTAACCTGACCTAACCTTCTGCGTTACAAACTCGAATAGAGTAAAATAGTTTACTTAACTGCAATCCGCAACTGTACTGAACAGATAAACCTTAGTTTAGAGAGTACATATACGAGTACGTATTTTAGTAATCAGGAAAAACTAAATTCATGTCAAATGCTTTCAACTATATTAAAACATCGAATATATTATATTCCAGTTTCATAGATTTTAATCATTACAATGTAATCACATTACACTCTTCCTAATTGAATATGTTGATGTGAATGGCTTACAAAACTTATAAAAATTCGTAGAATAAAAATCCATCTGATCTCTGATAAAAGGTTTATATCCATATGTCACATATACCTCTTTTGATGTACCTTTAAGTAAAATCACATTATAAGAAACCATCATCTGTGATTATATTTTTATAGTATAAGGTAGGTTAAAGGAAACGTGCAGAGCTAACCCTTAAGATAGGTACACAAACAAATGTACAAAATTTTTGTAATAAAAAGGATTTCTATTAATACGAAAAAAAAAGCTCCCCCATTTATTTTAATATACAAAAGCATGATGAACAGAGGTGATTTTCATTTTTATTACAAACATTACAAGAAGAAAATATGTACACATACTATACGATGAACAACGACTTTATTACAACCCGGTGTAATAACGAAATTTAAATTAAAAATTATCGATTAATATTTTATGTAATATTTTGATCAAATATTTATAAAGTTTATTTGGTCTATCGATTAGCGTGGTTTTTGTATACAAACGTGTACGTGTAAGGCAAGAGTACATAATTTTATTTCCAGCTCGGAATATGCTTATTATGTACAATCATCATTATACATTAACGTAATTTTTACCGATTAAATTTTCAATATCATAACTACTCATACCAACCTTATATATACCGACAATATATTCTTTTGGTGAGAGGCGATGAGCTTTAAAATAAATATTTGATTTTCTCGTGTGCTTTTTAAATGTCAAATTGTTCGTTTTTTTTTGTTAAGGGTACGTCGATAAATCATTATTTTGTTTAGTATATGTTCGGAAAATTTTGTATTGAATAGCAGCTGTCTTCCCAGAACAAAATGAGTTTGGTTAGAATATCGAACAACTAAATATAACTAGTTTGTTATGTACTCGTGTGTATATAGATTCAGCAGGTATTTTTTCCGCCTAGTCTATTTCCTAATATACATTGTGATAACAGCAGCAGCAGCCGCACACAAAAAATAGTATAATTTACTGATAAATTTAAATTTTTATTTCATAACTTATCTTATAAGCTTTTAACTTTTGTTTCAAGCATAAAATCATCATCATCATGGAAACAGAAAAAATAAAAACGGAATACAAAATTTATCCCATTTTTCTTAAAATAAAAAAAACTTCCTCTTTGCCTCTAAACGAAAAAATACAAGATAATATAAAGTATTATTCCAAATCAAAAGGACCATCATGATTTTACATAAAAAAAATAATACAACAACAACATAAAATGTTGTACATTTTTATCTCGAATCCTTTTTATTTCTTATTTATACATTTTTTTTTTCGGTGAAATGTTTAAGTAAGATGAGTTAGAAGAAACAACAACAAATCATGTTTTTGTATATATTGTATATAACGTAATATCCTCCTCAGGCAGTGTTACAAAGAAGATTGATCTATACATGAGATGTCAAATTACAACGGTCGATTAAGTCAAATATATTCGTATGTAACGAAAAAATTTAAATTGATAACGAACGAAATCCACAATACAACAAAACAAAAAAGGACGAATCAATTTTTAAAAGTAATTCGTAACACATTCGTTCCGGATGAATGGTGCAAGCAAAAAGCTCCAAATATATACTAAAAGCTTACACATATAAATTATTTATATGAGTCGAGAATCCAATTTAATTTTCTTAATTAGTCGTATACGATTTATTATACAAATAAGCTTTTTGTTCCGTTCGTTTCGGGAATACAAAAAAAAATCTTTATGTAACATAAAAGCATCTCATAGTAGCACTCGACAAACAAAAATAAATAAAAAAAGTTTAAATATCCGTTTTTTTGCCTCCAATATGATTTATTGGTAATTGAAGAAGTTTACGTTACACAAATTTTTAATTATCTCTCTTGGGGACTCTTATTTGGGAAAAATTATTATTTTCGTGTGATGGTGCCTCGATCGATTTTTAATGAAGCACTTAAAATCCATTATATATTATTGTTATCTTCATAAATATTGTTTTTTGTGCTTTTTAATTATCTATGGAATTCGTGGTCTCCTAGAAAATGTTTTTTTTTGTTAATTATAATTTTTTAAGCTTAATGAAATGGTTTCTTATTTACTGATTTATACAGTACGAAAATTAAGTATTCTAACAAGAGTATCCCGCGAATGTAGACTTAACTTTCATACAAGATTGTAAGAATAAGCAGCTTCTAAACAATTTAATTAGTTGCGGTGAAAGCACAGTGGAGTTGTGCTTTTCCTCATTACAGCAACTTTGTTTGTTTTAAGTGGCGGCCAAAACGGGTCAAAATAGGCTCGAACGTTTGGTATACATTACTAAAGATATTCTGCAATCACTTAGTGAATCCGGAGTACGTGATTGACAGCCTCCACGAAGTATTCATAAATGGATACGGGCGTACTCTGGGTAATGTACTGTAGATCGAACGGTTGTGGTACCCAATCCCTTCGTAGTAGTGAAACAGTAAAGCTAATTAAGTCAATCTCAACTATGCAATGGTACAACCTAAAGGAAAATATACCCCAGGTGGTACACCAATGTCAACATTGGCAAATCCACTCACTATGGAGACTGGCCCTATGGATTCTGGGGAGGGCCAGCTATTGCATTACCAGGGAACATCAAATCCGTTCCAGATAAGATCCAATTTACAAAGATCACCGATAAAAGAAAATAAAGGCAACTCGGTAGCTGACCAAGCTGACGTTTTTCCTAACGTAACAACTAGATGCACTGAACAAAAAATACAAGAAAATCTGAATCAAAACGAACAAGAACAATACGACCTAACTACTGACAAGGAGCGTAATCTATATACCTTACTTTGTAAGGAACGTTTTGAAAAAATAGAATTAATGAAGAGTATTAATGACCTTCAAACAAGAATAAAGGTCCTAGAAAACTCTCAGTCAAAACCAACTACAGCTAGTCCGGCTGCTCAAGTGACATATGAAACGGATGAGGAAGAACTCAACAAAGAAACGGGATGGATTTTAAACCGTAGCAAAAAAAATAAGAAACGAAAAATGAGTAAATCACCACTGGTTTCACCCGAACAGAACCAATCAGTTGAGCAGCTTCCAACCGGAAGTAAGCATGTACAAAAAGTAGAAAAATCTCAGGTTTTATCAGATCAGGAACGATCAAATAAAGAACCCCCATCCGGAGGTAAGAATATAAAAGTGCCACGGCCACCTCCAGTTATAATAACAAACTGCAATAATTATCAGAGCATTAGAAACATTTTGGAGATCAACCGGATAAAATTTCAAGCTGTAGCGTTAAATAGTGGTGACATCAAACTAAATGTCCCAGACAGTGATAGCTATAGAAAGTTAACAAAAGCTCTTAATGAAGAAAACTCAACATGGTATTCATACGAAGATAAGCAGACAAGACAAAACAAAGTCATTGTGAAGAAACTACACGCATCATGCAAACCAGATGAAATAAAAGAGTGTCTTTTGGAGAAAGGATACAAAACAAACGAAGTTACACAACTGCTAAAAAGAGGTGACAAAACACCACTTCCATTATATATGTTATCTTTCGAAAGAACAGAAGACATTAAAAAGATTATGTAAGAGTACATAATTTTATTTCCAGCTCGGAATATGCTTATTATGTACAATCATCATTATACATTAACGTAATTTTTACCGATTAAATTTTCAATATCATAACTACTCATACCAACCTTATATATACCGACAATATATTCTTTTGGTGAGAGGCGATGAGCTTTAAAATAAATATTTGATTTTCTCGTGTGCTTTTTAAATGTCAAATTGTTCGTTTTTTTTTGTTAAGGGTACGTCGATAAATCATTATTTTGTTTAGTATATGTTCGGAAAATTTTGTATTGAATAGCAGCTGTCTTCCCAGAACAAAA
The DNA here is from genome assembly GCA_963691935.1 of Nephrotoma guestfalica. Classification (NCBI taxonomy): domain Eukaryota; kingdom Metazoa; phylum Arthropoda; class Insecta; order Diptera; family Tipulidae; genus Nephrotoma; species Nephrotoma guestfalica. Next base: position 44,248,829 of record OY829913.1, on the reverse strand, counting down.
TGAGTTTGGTTAGAATATCGAACAACTAAATATAACTAGTTTGTTATGTACTCGTGTGTATATAGATTCAGCAGGTATTTTTTCCGCCTAGTCTATTTCCTAATATACATTGTGATAACAGCAGCAGCAGCCGCACACAAAAAATAGTATAATTTACTGATAAATTTAAATTTTTATTTCATAACTTATCTTATAAGCTTTTAACTTTTGTTTCAAGCATAAAATCATCATCATCATGGAAACAGAAAAAATAAAAACGGAATACAAAATTTATCCCATTTTTCTTAAAATAAAAAAAACTTCCTCTTTGCCTCTAAACGAAAAAATACAAGATAATATAAAGTATTATTCCAAATCAAAAGGACCATCATGATTTTACATAAAAAAAATAATACAACAACAACATAAAATGTTGTACATTTTTATCTCGAATCCTTTTTATTTCTTATTTATACATTTTTTTTTTCGGTGAAATGTTTAAGTAAGATGAGTTAGAAGAAACAACAACAAATCATGTTTTTGTATATATTGTATATAACGTAATATCCTCCTCAGGCAGTGTTACAAAGAAGATTGATCTATACATGAGATGTCAAATTACAACGGTCGATTAAGTCAAATATATTCGTATGTAACGAAAAAATTTAAATTGATAACGAACGAAATCCACAATACAACAAAACAAAAAAGGACGAATCAATTTTTAAAAGTAATTCGTAACACATTCGTTCCGGATGAATGGTGCAAGCAAAAAGCTCCAAATATATACTAAAAGCTTACACATATAAATTATTTATATGAGTCGAGAATCCAATTTAATTTTCTTAATTAGTCGTATACGATTTATTATACAAATAAGCTTTTTGTTCCGTTCGTTTCGGGAATACAAAAAAAAATCTTTATGTAACATAAAAGCATCTCATAGTAGCACTCGACAAACAAAAATAAATAAAAAAAGTTTAAATATCCGTTTTTTTGCCTCCAATATGATTTATTGGTAATTGAAGAAGTTTACGTTACACAAATTTTTAATTATCTCTCTTGGGGACTCTTATTTGGGAAAAATTATTATTTTCGTGTGATGGTGCCTCGATCGATTTTTAATGAAGCACTTAAAATCCATTATATATTATTGTTATCTTCATAAATATTGTTTTTTGTGCTTTTTAATTATCTATGGAATTCGTGGTCTCCTAGAAAATGTTTTTTTTTGTTAATTATAATTTTTTAAGCTTAATGAAATGGTTTCTTATTTACTGATTTATACAGTACGAAAATTAAGTATTCTAACAAGAGTATCCCGCGAATGTAGACTTAACTTTCATACAAGATTGTAAGAATAAGCAGCTTCTAAACAATTTAATTAGTTGCGGTGAAAGCACAGTGGAGTTGTGCTTTTCCTCATTACAGCAACTTTGTTTGTTTTAAGTGGCGGCCAAAACGGGTCAAAATAGGCTCGAACGTTTGGTATACATTACTAAAGATATTCTGCAATCACTTAGTGAATCCGGAGTACGTGATTGACAGCCTCCACGAAGTATTCATAAATGGATACGGGCGTACTCTGGGTAATGTACTGTAGATCGAACGGTTGTGGTACCCAATCCCTTCGTAGTAGTGAAACAGTAAAGCTAATTAAGTCAATCTCAACTATGCAATGGTACAACCTAAAGGAAAATATACCCCAGGTGGTACACCAATGTCAACATTGGCAAATCCACTCACTATGGAGACTGGCCCTATGGATTCTGGGGAGGGCCAGCTATTGCATTACCAGGGAACATCAAATCCGTTCCAGATAAGATCCAATTTACAAAGATCACCGATAAAAGAAAATAAAGGCAACTCGGTAGCTGACCAAGCTGACGTTTTTCCTAACGTAACAACTAGATGCACTGAACAAAAAATACAAGAAAATCTGAATCAAAACGAACAAGAACAATACGACCTAACTACTGACAAGGAGCGTAATCTATATACCTTACTTTGTAAGGAACGTTTTGAAAAAATAGAATTAATGAAGAGTATTAATGACCTTCAAACAAGAATAAAGGTCCTAGAAAACTCTCAGTCAAAACCAACTACAGCTAGTCCGGCTGCTCAAGTGACATATGAAACGGATGAGGAAGAACTCAACAAAGAAACGGGATGGATTTTAAACCGTAGCAAAAAAAATAAGAAACGAAAAATGAGTAAATCACCACTGGTTTCACCCGAACAGAACCAATCAGTTGAGCAGCTTCCAACCGGAAGTAAGCATGTACAAAAAGTAGAAAAATCTCAGGTTTTATCAGATCAGGAACGATCAAATAAAGAACCCCCATCCGGAGGTAAGAATATAAAAGTGCCACGGCCACCTCCAGTTATAATAACAAACTGCAATAATTATCAGAGCATTAGAAACATTTTGGAGATCAACCGGATAAAATTTCAAGCTGTAGCGTTAAATAGTGGTGACATCAAACTAAATGTCCCAGACAGTGATAGCTATAGAAAGTTAACAAAAGCTCTTAATGAAGAAAACTCAACATGGTATTCATACGAAGATAAGCAGACAAGACAAAACAAAGTCATTGTGAAGAAACTACACGCATCATGCAAACCAGATGAAATAAAAGAGTGTCTTTTGGAGAAAGGATACAAAACAAACGAAGTTACACAACTGCTAAAAAGAGGTGACAAAACACCACTTCCATTATATATGTTATCTTTCGAAAGAACAGAAGACATTAAAAAGATTTATGCAATCCGTGAAATACTACACATGAAAGTGCAAATAGAAGCAGTGAAAAAATCTAAACTGATTCCCCAGTGCAAACGGTGCCAAGTCTACGGACACACGTAAAACTTTTGTAATAAGGAGTACAGATGCGTGAAATGTGTTGGAAAACACTGTACGGCTGAATGTACGAAACAAAAAGACACTCCACCAAAATGTGTCAACTGTGGTGAGGCACATCCAGCCAACTACAGAGGTTGCATTGTTATAAAAGAGTTGCAAAAAATTCGCAACAAAACAGGGGAACCTTTAAAAAGTTCCAGACAAGAAATTAACTCAGCTTCAACAAGAATATCCACAAAGTTGAGGCCACACCAAACATTAAACACGCCATCAAGAACTAATCCAAATGTAACATATGCTGATGCAACCACTATTGGAAGTTCGAGAAGACAAAATTGTTCTGCTTCAATCAATGATTCAAATAATAACCAAACCAACAAAATACTGCAAGATATTCTTAATAGACTTAGTTCACAAGAAGAAAAGGAAGAAAGAGCCCTCATATCAATCTTGCAAAGGCTCACCCTACTCGAAAAAAGTCGAACAATTTCGGATTTAGCCGCCCTTTGTTAGTTTAAGATGGCAAATAATCTAAAAATTCTTGCATGGAACTGCAATGGTATATTGCAACGACAACATGAAATACAACTATTTCTTGATTTAGAAAAAATTGACATATGCTTATTATCTGAAACACACCTTACTACTCAAAGTCATATAAAAATACGTGGCTACGAAGTTCACTCTGCAGTACATCCTAATAATAATGCGCGAGGGGGCAGCGCCGTGATTATTAAAAAATGTATTAAATACGATCTGCAACAAAAATTTGAAAGTGATGAAATACAAGCAATTAGCGTTAGCATTAATACACGAAACCATAAACTAGTGGTGGCCGCAATATATTGCCCACCTAGATATAACATCAAAGAGAATTCTTATACTCACCTCTTCAAGCAGCTAGGTGAAAAATTCATAATCGGCGGTGACTTTAACGCTAAGCATACAGACTGGGGATCAAGACTAACAACAACGAAAGGGAAAGAGCTCCATCAAGCAATAATAAAATACAACTGCAACTGGCACTCTACAGGAAAACCAACTTATTGGCCCAGCGATCCAAATAAAACACCAGACCTGATTGACTTCTTTATAACAAGAAAAGTCCCGATTGATTATATACAAGTGCAGGAAGGATTTGACTCCACATCTGACCACTCCTCTATTTTAATGACAATAAGTGAAACAATAATTACAAATGATAAACAGCCAATGCTAACAAATAAATACACTGATTGGGAAACATTTAGGAATGAACTTAACACTAGTATCATTTTAAACACGCAATTTTCGTCAGAAGAGACATTAGAACAAGAGGTGGAAAAACTAGTTAAAGATATACAGGAGGCAGCGTAGAAAAGCACTAATCCAACAAACAAAAAAATAACTGGCAAATGCTACCCAATGGAAATTAAATCACTGGTCATAGAGAAAAGAACTATCCGAAGGGAATGGCAACGCACGCGAGACCCAGTCGTCAAAAATAGATTGAATAATCTAACACAACGAATACGCAGAGAAATACGCGAATTCAAAAACAAATCAATAAATTCATACCTAGAATCTCTCAGCTACGATAAAGATACTGATTACTCATTGTGGAAAGCAACCAAATATTTAAAAAGACCAGTTACCCACATACCACCAATAAAAACCAATAATGGTCGCCTGGCTAAAACCAAAGAAGAAAAGGCAGAAAATTTCGCAGATCATCTCGAGCGTACTTTTCAGCCCAATTTAACGACACTGAATCAACACGATATACTAAATGTAAATCTTACAACCATCTTGAGACAGGAAATTCCATTAACCAATGCTAAAGAAGTTAAACACGAAATAAAGAATCATATGGTACTTAGAAAATCACCAGAGTATGACTTAATAACTGCTGAGATTCTTAAACAACTACCAAATAAAGCTATTAAGAAAATATCTGACATAATTAATGCTTCCTTCAGACTCTGTTATGTCCCTCTATCTTGGAAATTTGCGGAGGTAATAATGATACCTAAACCAGGCAAGCCACTAAGTGAATTAACATCGTACAGGCCAATATCACTTCTTCCAATTATGTCAAAACTGTTTGAGAGACTATTATTAAAACGAATTAAACCTGAAATTGTTAAATCAGGAGCTATTCCTTCCCATCAGTTTGGTTTTAGAGAGAAACATTCCACAATTGATCAAGTCCATAGAATAACAGATTTAATAGAAAAGTCTTTAGAGGAAAAAAAGATTTGCTCAGCCATATTTTTGGACATAGCGCAGGCATTTGACAAAGTCTGGCTAGATGGTTTAATATTTAAATTAGAAAAAACTCTTCCATTTGAATATTGCGAACTACTAAAGTCGTACTTGCAAAGAAGATACTTTAGAGTTAAACAGGAAGGAGCTTATTCCAGCATTAAAGAAGCTAAAGCGGGAGTGCCGCAGGGCAGTGTCCTAGGGCCATTCCTTTTCCTACTTTTTACAAGCGACTTACCGCAAACTAACAGTACAACTACCGCCACGTTTGCAGATGACACTGCAATTCTAGCTGTTGGTGATACAATCGGTGAAGTCACATTCAAATTACAAATAGCCATAAATAATATACAAGACTGGCTAACTAAGTGGAGAATTAAAGTGAATGAATCAAAGTCTACTCACATTAACTTCACTAACAGATCAATAGAACCACTGCCGGTGACTCTCAATAATATTCCTGTACCACATGCAAATCAAGCAAAATACCTTGGAATGAATCTTGATGCAAAGTTGAAGTGGAAAGTTCACGTGAAAAAGAAAGCAGATGAACTTCAATTAAAATATAGAAAAATGTACTGGTTAATTGGAAGAAACTCTCAGTTATCCATTCATAATAAACTTATGCTTTATAAACAAGTTCTGAAGCCGGTCTGGACATATGGCATTCAACTATGGGGATGTACCAAAACCAGCAATCAACAGATAGTCCAACGATTTCAAAATAAAGTTCTCAGAGGGATCGTAAACGCCCCGTGGTACACTCGTAATAGTGATCTTCATAGAGACCTCGGAATGGACACAGTCGCAACCGAAATAAAGAAGTGTGCTCAAAAACATCAGGAGAGGCTCCATCTACACCCTAACGACGAAGCGGCTAGACTACTTCATCAAGAGGGTATCATAAGAAGACTCAAGAGACTAAAACCTTTTGAGTTACCCGAATAGACCGCATAATGCAGAAACAACAAAAACAACACTTCATGGAATGAATACTCGTACATAGAAGTACTTTATTATATTATATTATCAGAGGCAAATGCTGTTAGTCAAAAATGACTAGTTACTTTGTAAAATATTTTATTGCTATCGTAAATAAAATTTAAATAAAAAAAAAAAAAAAAAAAAAAAAAAAACTTAGTGAATCCCAATGGGGAATAATGCGACCCCTGTATTACGGGCTGCATATTTCTCAGGCAGATCATTCCGTATCCTGCCTCGTACAACAAAATTGCCCCAAGATTTCACTTTTCATCAGTTCAATTTTTTTGGCTGTTGGTGAAAAATTACCACGAGCTGTGTTCAATATAAACAGCGCACTTTTGCAGAATGTTGATTTAGCTATAATAATTAATTTTTTACACACAATTCTGCACTTTTGGATTTTATAAAACATTGAAATAAAAAACAACAACAAGTAAATATCAAATTTGTATATAAACTAATCCATGTTTTTATTTCATATCCCGGTATTAGCCCCCACCGCAGTGGAAAGCTCGGAATATAAAGGAAAAGTATTATATTAGTTCAAGCCGAGGCTGAATTCAACAGTGGTCCTTCGAGCCATTAAGAACAGGCGAAAACAAACGGGTATTCTCCTTTACAATAAGTGACACGCGAAAATTAATCAACTGGCGAACAAGAACTGCCAAAAATAACAAATGGAAGTGCTTGCATTCAATCAAGAAGGGCTTGCGGCTCATATCTATAAAATGTGTAATATTTGAAAGACGGATGGCCCAGAAAGGAAAACTAAAACCTATCTCATCAATGCATGTGAAGTTAGACCTAATCAGTATAGAACTAACTTTAGGATTAGTTTAGCACAAACTTCACACGCTTGTGTACGCGCGTGAAGTTAGACCTAACTTAATCCTGACCAACAAAAACAAACGAAAGCTTGCATGTATTGGTTAAAATTTAAAACAAGAATGTCATTTAGGCGAAATATTGAATTTATGAACTAATTCCAATTGCAATTTATAATAAATAGTTAGGTTCAACATTTATTATCATTCGTAATGTTATTACGAATTTCTGATAGGTGTAGATTAGGACTATCTATATTCCAAGCCATTTGGAAAGCTAATAATTTTTGTGCGATCAAATTTATTTTTTGCTAGATTTTCTAGAATTTTCGATTTTCAAGAAGTTAGGATTTTCTTTAGAAATTTAATATCTCGAGACCTAATATGTTTATCAAGAATGGTATACGCTGTTTGTAAACATAAAAGTCTTCGGCAGAAATTAAAATTTCAAATTTCAAATATGATATTCATTGATATGTTTACCATCGGGGAAGACGTTCAAGATATTTAAGGCAATTAGAAGATGTAGATGCTGATCTTTTATTCTCTGGAAACACGCAAAAAATTTTGCGAAGAGCCGTATTACGAAAAGCAAAATCCGAACGATTGCACCTAAATGATTTAATCAATGATTGCGAGATACATGATGCTATCAGCAGACTTAAGAATCAACAGAAAGACCAATACATATATATGGCATCTGATCCTCTGTATATAGTGTTATTGCGCCGAAATACCTTACAGCTTTTAGGACAAACTAATAAAATCATTTATATGAGAAGATAAACCTCCAACAAGATGAGGAAGACGACACGGATAATGAAAATTTCGATAATATTGATTTGCCATTTTTTAGCCGATTTTCAAAAATTTTAAATTTATCGTTAATAGAAATTGAGCAACAACAAGACCAGGATTCAAATAGTGACATTAATACTGTATATGCCATGAGCATGATAGTGAAGTATTTCCTAAACTTTCCTAAAAATTAAAATCCGCCATTTTTGTTTCAATGTATGCGTAAAACTACGTATAAACGAGTAAATTATAAATTATGAAAAAATGCAAATAAGTACGGTGACTATAATAAAACTTGTTAAGATTGTTTTTCCGAACAATTTTCCCAATTCTAGAAACACCGCTACCAAATACTAAGCACACTTTTGAGTTGTTCTGAATCAAAACTAACAGATAAACACCATTCCATGGAAAAATCTAGGGGCCCCGGGTGTTTTAGGAAATAAAACTTGTTAAGAAGTCAATTAGCATATCGTATGGTTTTTCCGAACAATTTTCCCAATTCTAGAAACACCGCTACCAAATACTAAGCACACTTTTGAGTTGTTCTGAATCAAAACTAACAGATAAACACCATTCCATGGAAAAATCTAGGGGCCTCGGGTGTTTCAACCTCTCGACCTCACGACCTCTGTGTTCAACCATACGATATGCAAATTGACCTTTTTGCAAATTCAATTTCCTAAACCACCCGGGGCCCCTAGATTTTTCCATGGAATGGTGTTTATCTCTTAGTTTTGATCCAGAACAACTCAAAAGTGTGCTTAGTATTTGGTAGCGGTGTTTCTAGAATTGGGAAAATTGTTCGGAAAAACCATACGATATGCTAATTGACTTCTTAACAAGTTTTATTTCCTAAAACACCCGGGGCCCCTAGATTTTTCAATGGAATGGTGTTTATCTGTTAGTTTTGATTCAGAACAACTCAATAGTGCGCTTAGTATTTGGTAGCGGTGTTTCTGGAATTGGGAAAATTGCTCAGAAAAACCGTACGATATGCAAATTGACCTTTTACAAGTACTTAGTCACCGTACTTATTTGCATTTTTTCTTAATTTATAATTTACTCGTTTATACGAAGTTTTACGCATACATTGAAACAAAAATGGCGGATTTTAATATTTAGGAAAGTTTAGGAAATACTTCACTATCATGACCAAACACGTGAAGTTTTTCCTAAATAATCCTAATTCTGTTTTTAGGATAGTTTAGGAAATAGTTCCCACGAATCCATGAGCTTGTTTTGTTTTGCACTAAAAATTATTTCACGTGTTTACCTTTGTGGAGTACAATTTATTTGCAATATTTTAAAGAAGAGAAAACAGTATCGAACACGATTTGTGAAAATTGGTTCAATATAATTAAAAATAATTTGATTAAGGAGCCAAACCAAAAAATTGGTCGGTTTATTGATTAGTTGCAGGAAAAAACCAGAATGGTTAACAATTCGATTAAATTGGCACCACATTAGATTGGACCTTCCAGATCAAAGGAGAGCAAGAATAAACTTTTGATGTCAACTCTACTATCATCTAAGTTTGGACATGACGAGATTGATCCAACGTCATTACATTTAGTGGAATTTTGGGGAAATCCAGAACCCGAACAAGTAAAATTTATCAATGACGATTACTGCAATAGAATTTTGAAGTCATGGCCGAGATTTCCCTTTAAACAATGTGTGTTTTTCATCGCTGAAAGTCAATAACCATTTAACTTCAGATGTTATTTATGCATGTGCATACATCCTGCTAAAAGCAACGAATGATCTCTGCATCGACCCTATAATAGGTATTAGGTTTTTTGACGATCCACGTAAAAGCTACATTTTGTCATGTACATTTATTCAATCAATATGGCGTGGTAAAAGACGAATATATATATACCAGGATGCATACATAACCATTGGATTTTAATAATTATTGATCTAGAAGTAAAAAAGATTACAACTTACGATCCTCTAACGCCACAGAAAAACATGCGCATGATTCCAACAAGAAGGGTCAAAACATTTTGAATCAGTTGAAACAAGCTTGGGACGAGCCTATTGAAAATTTTAAAACGGAAGCAGCCTATCTGTTACCATTACAACGCGATAGTCATAATTGTGAACCTTTGGTGATCTATGCAATAGAATTACTTACAAACAACTGTTATCGCCCAAAAATTCACGGAAGTAACGTTAACGACAGTGAATATGCTACGGGACTTGAAGAATATCGAAAATATTTACAAAAAAATATTGTTGAAAATTCGTTAGATATGATGCAACACTGTTTAGTGTGTTTTGAGATTTTTATGGAAAGTTCGATAATTAAAAAGTGTAATAATTGTGGAAGACGAGTACATGAAAACTGCAACATTAATTTAATAATAAATCAAGAAAAATGTATTTTTGTAAACAATAAAAATTTGTTGTTTTTCACTAACTAAACTAAAAGTATTTGCTTTTGGTTTAGTAGTTAGTGAAAAACAACGAGTCAGTGAAGGTTTTTTATTTAATTAACTAAGAATTGTTGATCCTTTTTACGTGTGATTTTTGTGTTTGACCGAAATATTAAAAAAAATATTTTAAAGTGAAGATTTGGCTTGAGTGCTATATTTAGTTTTGTGAAGCAACAAGTGTTGTGAAGAGTTTTTCTATTGGTAATTATTTATACCAATCCGCTAAGGAGGCTGTTGGCTGTCCCTATTGAGAAAAAAGGACACGTGTTGTTGCTTGAGCAACAACGCCCAAAGCCCAAAAAGTTCATTATTATTATTTTGAATTTAGAGTAATGATGTTGCCCTAAATTCTTGGTTAAGCAACCACGGAGTAAGCTCGAAATCATCAGGCAATAAACCGCCAAAATGTGGCCCGTCATGTCCAATTCCCCAATCTTCTGTTCTTATTTGAGATATTTTCCCTGCCGTCTTTTCTTAACCTAAATCATCAATCGTGTACTCAGTCACCAAAAACTAACGTGCCTCCGCCGGCTTGAGCTGCGATAATTTAATCCGCACGGGGTGCATATTCAAGTGGGGATAAAGTCTATGAAAAAGACCTGCGTCTGTTAAGCAGGAGACAAACACTATTTTAGATGTTAAAAAATTCATTTTGTCAAAAACGTAAACGTAATGCTGAAAATATTGATGCTGTGATCCAAAGTATAATGAAAATTGAGTTGGGGTGAACAAAACCCACATGCTCTTCATGAAGCACGTTTACGTCTGAAGGTGAAATTTTCATTTTCAAAAAAATTATGATTCAATAGTTTTTTGAAAATGAAAATGGCATTCCAGTTACCAGGGTTTTGTGACATGAATTAGGTGGTTTAGACTTGCACTTGATATGTGGTTTTAACAAGATTTTTTTAAAATAAAAGAAAATATTAATTTTCCAGTGGATTTAATGTGCTTTGAAGGTCAGTTATTACGCCCCTTTTCATTCACGCACACACCACACATTCACACAATTACAGTAGTTACAACCTGTTCACTGACATGAACGGTGGACTGACGCTGAATTCTATACTCCTACAGAGGGTCTTAGTTGTGTTTATTAACATCACCGATAGTGATCGATTACGAAAATCCGCTTTGCGTCCAGCCTCTGGTGGGATTCGAACCCAATACCTCCCGGTCCAAGTGCCGAAGCTTTAATCACTGCACCACATGTCCGGTAAGAAGTGATAATCTTCCATTCCGTTATAGTAGATAAGTAAATATAAGTTAGATAATAATTTATCTATTAGGAGATTTGTCTAATTAAATTTCTACCAGTAGTAGATTACCATAAAAAATGTTCGACAAAGAATAGTGAAATTGTTGTTTATTTATGTTTACTCTTGTAAGGTATTAATTCCTGACATTTCCTTCCTCCGAATTTTCTGTATTCTGTGCCTTATAAACCATGGCAAGTTGTCGTATGATCTTTGCCTGGCTAAAAATTAACCTGATGATAAACCATTCGTGACAGTAAGCATGTTATACTGCTGGTTTCCACTGTAAACTGATCAGTAAGCGAAATTCCCTGTCTTTGATAGCTCTACAAATACAAATCTATGTGGCAAACAAATTCATTCCTCGCTTTTAAATTTGATATACTTTGGTCGCGTAAAACTGCTGATACAATTCAGACATTAAACATAGGTAAAACTAGTCAATCCCACGTCTTCTGCAAGCAGACACATACACAGATATTCATTTAATGAAGCAAACAAAACATATGGCTGGATTTAACATCGAATGTTATTCGATTATTGACAAGAGCTTTTTTTTGTCCCAGTACCTTTTTTCTGTGTTTAACACTTTTCGATTGGTCGTCTACAAATACATTTACTGTATTATATCGAAACTAAACTTGCAAAACCAAAAGTTTTGTGTATTTTGATGACATGGATAAATGTTCATTCCACACAAAAAAAGGTATAAAATCTGCCATATGCGTTCAAAACCCAAAAATAAAAATTAAATAAAATAAAATAAAAAACCAAAACGAATTTAGTTTGAGCCTGTTGTAAATATATTAGGTACGTTTGGTATTTCACACCTTAATACCATTGCGTTGTGCTGTACGAATTATGTAGAAAACTTTAAATGAAAATTTATTTCGTTTAAAGGTTTGAATTTTAATGTAACACGTATTCAATATGTGCTGGGTGAAAACGTTAGACAAAGCTTGTTTCCTTTTATTTTGTGTTAGAATAATAAATTTTTATTTTATGGTTCCGTTTGTGACACCCAAAGTGAAATTTATTTATGATTATTTATTTTTCTTTAAGCTCATTACGTATTTTTATTTTGTATTTCCTCATTTTGTATTAAAATATATGGGATAAGTCTTGGAAATCTTATAGAGAACGAAAATCCCTCTTTTGTGTTGGAAAATTATGGTAAATCTGATTGCAGAATTTATTACTTATTTTGAAAATGCCCATAGTAGAATTTTATGGAGAAATATAGCAAAACCTACATTAAAGAATAAATATTTAAATTTAATGTTTGATTTGTAACTCTTCTTTCCCAAACACAATTATATCGCCATTTTACTACCGATATACCATTCGCTTTATCGCCGAAGTAAAAAAAAATTATTCTTAAAAGATCTATGTATGCCTGTGTGTGTGTGGGTGTTGCCGTTCAGACTAAATACAAGGGCGCTATATACAGCCAGAGATCTCGCAAATATTTTGAAATGTATATGGTTTACGTGAAAACTGAAAGATCCTAAATTACATTTTCTACAATACCGTTCTACATCAATTTCGAAAATTTAAGCGAAAATTAAAATTTGAGACAAGAAACCATTTTACAACACAAATTTGGCTCCTGTATAGCTCAGATGGACTGATTGATCGGGTTGAAACATCATACCTAATCTTTTTCCACAAAGAAGAAGATCCCAGCTTCCGCAGGAGCTTTTAGTTTTCCACCGGAAGTGACAATTTCAATAGAAAATTTTTCGTTTTTTAAATGTATTTTGAAAAGTATGTGGATGCCAATAAGTATGTCTTGGAATCCAACATTTCCCAATCTAAGAATTAACATGCATGCGACAGATAAATGCATAAGAGGTGAATGCCTCAAAATTGCTTGCATTATTTGTAAATATTAAAACTAAAAATTAGGTTAAGCGTGTCGCGTTCTTTTCTTTTTATTCCAGTTAGAGTAAATTAACGTTAATTTAAGATTTTTTTAAAAAATAAAATCAAAGTGTAATTTCTTTAAAAACAGTTTAAAGCGTCAACAGGTGAGCAATTATTGAAAATGTATCTCTTATCCAAATATCGTCTATATTGCTATTTATCGGGTGTGTGTGTGTGTGTGTATAACGCCTTATTTTGAGATCGAACCACAGGTTAGGTTTAGGTTTCAGTGGTTGCTTACTGCACACTTAGGCCAATTTTTAGGCCCATTGTGATACCACTCATTCACTTCACATCATTAACCCACCTACTTCACCTACTCACACAACTACAGTATACCACCTGCACATTGCAAGCTCCATGTCAACCTGTACATTGACATGGAAGGTGGGTCGGCGCGTGACGCGGAATTCTGCACTCCATCAGAGGGTCTTAGTTGTATTTATTAGCATCACCGATCGTAATCGATGATGAAAATTCGATTTGCATCTAGCCTCTAATGGGATTCGAACCCAGCACCTCCCGGTCCAAGTGCCGAAGCTTTAACCACTGCACCACTTGTCCGGTAGATCGAACCACAAGTTTACAATATTTTAATTTTCGTTTGTTTTTTTTATGTGTCAAATAAATTTTTATTTCGTGATCGGAAATTTGCGACGAGTATTTGAACTCGATTAGTAGATTTAACCTTAATTGTTCTTATCAATTTCGCTACAATTAAATATCATTCCTAGTTTTGTTTCTCGTTCGGTCGTAAAATAAACACAATGTCACCAACACCAAATAAAGGTGGAACTGCCGATACTAAACCATGTACTTCTAACAATGAAGCACAAGGTGAAAAGACTGATAACCAATATTGGTCCATACCAAGTACAGATGGAATCGAATAATTTACCATCGTTTTGGCATGGCAATCCCAGGCTGTGGTTGGTAGTTCAATCACATTGTCAAACACCTAAGTGAGTCACAATCAAGTCTGGTGTCAGATGTGATTTTGAACCCATCGCTACTCAATCAGTATTGCACGCTGTCAAAATGGGAAATCAATCGCCCTCAAGTTTTCATCGGCAATTAAGTAGAATGGCGGGCGACTCAAAAATCACTGTCATCTGACTTAATAAAAAAAATTATGGGTATCAAGGTTACCACCCTCAATTGATGCAATACTGGTCGGCATGGTATTTAAAAATATTGATATGCAACAGCAGATAGGATTTGGGGAATGAACAATCCATTCACAAATCCATTTGGCAACCAGACAAACAAAACAGACTCCAAAATATCAATAATACGCAAAATGATCAGTTTGATTTACACGAATTATGTAAATCAATAAATGAACTGAAAACTCGGTTCGAAAGATTCTAAAATCGGGCGAATCAAGAAAGATCTAGATCTCGTAATAGAAATCATTCACGATGAAGTTCTAGATCTCGCTCGGTGAATCATCATATGTGTTGGTATCACTATAAATTTGGCAACATGGCTAGAAAGTGCGGTAAATCTAATTGTACCTTCAAGACGGGTGACAATCAAAAAAACTAATTTCCTCCACCATCGTTACGGCAGATGCTGGAGTAACCGCAGTTCGCCGTTTATTCATTAAGTGCAAAAATAATAACTTAACTTTCTTGATCGACACAGGCGCTGACATTTCTGTCATACCTGCGTCCTCATTCAAAAATCTTATTGAAGTCCAACATCTTCTGCAGCAAATGGATCACCCATCAAGCTTTTGTTATTAAACTTGGGACTTCGTCGAGAATTTCGATTTCATTGTGGCAACAGTAAATACGCCCATCATTGGTGCTGATTTCTTGGTAAAGTTTGGTTTAACAGTCGACTTAAAGAATAAGCGCTATGGATCATTGCTCAAGGAATTTCCTGAACTTACTCGAGAACCAAGCATAATGTAGTGTAAAGCATAATTTAGTTTACAGAATTGTGACAGTAGGTTAACTTCCATTTTGCAAACCACGTCGTCTTGATCCAACGAAATACTTTAATTTTCATTAGCTACGGAAGCTTTCCAACATATGCAAAACTTAGGTCTGTACAAACAATCATCATCGTCAACCTGTTCTCCACTTCATTTGGTACCTAAAAAAGAACAAAATGATTGTACACCATGCGGTGATTACAGACGTTTAAATGCAGTAACTATACTAGATAGGTATCCGCTACCTCACATCCACAATTTTTCAAGACATTTGGATGGATGTCAATTTTTTTCTAAAATTGATCTTTGCCGTGCTTATCACCAAATTCCAGTAGCAAAAAAAGATCAATTCAAAACTGCGATAACAACTCCGTTTGGAATGTTTGATTTCTGTCGCATGACTTTTGGTCTCAGAAACGCAGGTCAAACATTTCAACGTTTCATTGATGAAGTAACTAAGGATTTACATGTTCTTAGTGCTTAAGAACATGTCGAACATTTACGCATATTTTTCAAGCGATTATCTGATTATGGTATCAGTATCCGCTTGGCTAAATGTGAGTTCGGTGTGACGAATTTAAATTCCTTAATGCGCGAGATTACAAGCAATGGAATTTAACCATCGAGTGACAGAATCATTGCGATTAAAGAATTTCCGCATCCAACCACAATCCATCAAATTCAACGTATTGTGGATATGGTTAATTATTATCATCGATTCTTACCACACTTGGCTGATTAATTAGTACCAATTTATAATCAAATGAACTCTTTGCTTAAACTAGGTAAAAAAGCTATTTACTTGTGGCCTTCAGATTGCCAAATAGCTCTCGAGACAATAAAAAATTCACTCGCAAACTGCACGTTGCTAGCGCATCCAAAAGAAAACACCGTATATTGCATTAGGACTTTTTTCAAAAAAATGTTCGTCTGCAGATCAAATATATTCCACTTTTGATCGAGAATTATTAGCGATCTTCGTCGGAATAAAGAAATTTAGGCATTTTCTCGAAGGACGTGAAGTAAGGATTTATACTGATCATAAACCATTAGTGGCTGTAATTAATTCCAAAACGGAACGAAGTACGAGACAAACTTGTCATTTGGAATTTATTGCGCAGTTCACAACGGGTATTCGTCACGAGAGTGGCCCAGAAAATGTGGTAGCTTACACCCTCTCGCGACCTGATGATATCTCAGTTTTTACTTTCATTGGTTTTGACATCGAGAAATTAATTCAACCACAGGAACATGATCCAGACTAAAAGGATACTTAGACGGATCGAAACCGCTCAATAATAGATTGAAACTCAAGCAAGTCTCACTGGATAATAATTCGAGATCAATATGGTGTGAAAATTCAACCACTTCAGCTCGACTTTATATCCCAGAACCAACAAGACGTCATATTTTTGACGGTATCCATAACTTAACACACACCGGCGTTAGAGCTACAAGAAAAAAGCTAGCAACGAAATATTTTTGGCCTTCAATGAACAAGGATAGTTCCTATTGGCCAAAAATTTGCATTGATTGTCAAAAAGCCAAAATCGGGATGGTTTGACAAAATCCACATCGATTTAGTAGTAGCACCATCAAATGGTAACATCTACATACTTACTATTATTGATCGTTCCACTAGGTGGACTGAAGCTATTCCCATTATCTTTATTATCTAACTTCATTGCTGGATTTGGTATTCCACTAGAACTTACTAGTGATCAGGGTCCCCAATTCGAATAAAATTTATTTCAAGAATTTATGAAAATGTGAGGAATTCATAAAATTAGAACGACTCTGTATTAGGATTTCCTAATCGCTCGCGACAACACAGTTATTTGGAGTGAAGACCTTCCGCTTGTGTTATTGACATTTCGGACAGCAATTAAGGAAGATTTGAATTGTTCAGCGGCTGAGTTGGTCTACGGACAAACACTCAGAGTGCCCGGAGACTTTTGAGTTCCTTCAAGTTTAAATCCGCAATTACATCCGACAAGAAATATCTATATTCCAGATATGTTAAATTGTGAGTATGTTTTCGTTCGAATCGACAAGGTAAACCAACCTTAACACCACCTTACGATGGTCCTTACAAAGTGGTCAAACGATTACGAAAACACTTTGTAATCGAAATCAAAGGAACAAATAATTCGATTTCGATCGACCGTTTAAAACCGGCACATGGTGAAGAGGCCGTTGAACAACTAAATACCTCAATACCTCACCGGTATTTCAGTACGAAATTTCAGTACAATAGACACAACACAACTGATTATAAACAATATTTAAAATTAATTGTACATTATGCAATTTTATATTCAAAATAGTCCAGTTTGGTGAGTGTAACCACAAACAAAATACTGATAAACAGTAAATACTGAAGAAACAATAATTATAGCGGAGGCAACAGCAACGATAGCTCCGTTACAAAAGGGCAAACAGAAAGACAGCACATGGGCGAGTATACTTCCCTAGGTAGAGTTGATAGCGGTGACATTAATCATAATCTTAGCGTACAACGTGATACGCAAATATATAAAGAAGATGTTTGAGAAGCATGTCATCAGAGCTGCCAATCAACAAAATGCAGACGTGTAAACAAAAATGAAATAAAGATTTAATTAGTCGTATCGTAGTTACATTATTTTTTAATTTACTTGATGTCTCACAATTTTCCATTGATCCTTTCCCTTCGTCAGAATAAATCAAATTGCGCGATTTTGTTTCTCCCGAATTCAAATTTGAATTCACGTAAGACCATTAACATTTTTTCTTGGAAGAGAAGTGTTGTGGATGTCAAAAAGAATGTCTTGGCATCCAACATTTCCTAATCCAAGAATTAACACACATGTGACGGATAAATGCATAAGAGGTGAATACCTCAAAATTGCTTGCATTATTTGTAAATATTATAACTAAACATTAGGTTAAGCGTGTCGCGTTTCTTTTACTTTATTTTCATTCTTACGACATTGCCGCAATTTAAAAAAAGTAATCGTTTACATTCACGGTCAATGTCGTATTTACTAATTTCTATGTGCATAGAAATTGTGCTCCCAATTTCAGTAAAACAAAATTAGCCCCTGTGCAATGCATATGGATTGATTGATCAGGATGAAAGTTCATACTAAAAAGATTTCAGCGTGATTTGGCATTGATCCGCCGACCTAAAGTGGTAGCTTCTATAGGCAATTTTTCGTTTTTTGCAAATATTTTGAAAAGTATACAGCATTTACAAAAAATTATTAAAAATAAAATGATTGTTAATTAAATTTACCAAATTAGTTCAAATCATATTTTAAATTTTACTGGAAATGACGAGTTTTGATAAAAAAAAGTATTCCACCAAAATTTGACAGATCTACACTCAAAACAACAAAAAGGTGAAATCATCAAAAATATAAGTAGATTTAACTATGTATGTGCATCCTGGGCTAAATCAAAAAATCATCCTAGAAAAATGAATTATTGCATCAGGCAACACTAAAGTTATATGCTCATACTATACCAGGATTTTATTAAAATTATTTAAATTGATATTAATTCAGCCCAAGAAATTTTAAAACCTCCTAATAAAATATTTCGCATAGAAAGATAAAACTATATTCAGAACCCAGACAACAATATTTAAACGAATTTTTTTTAACTAATTATCTTACCCTTTTGCACTCCACATAACATTTATTAGCCCCTAAACGTAATATATTTTAACCGTTCCGCGTAAGAGTTAAAAGTTTAAATTACTATGTGAGTTGCGGGAGGAGGAAATTAAACGTAAACTTTTAAATGTCATTTTGTTTTTAATTTATTTTTATTTAACAACAAAATCAATATAAATATATATATTGAAGCGTTTATACGGCTTACGAAAAAATACGACAATAAAACGTATAATCGAAACGTATATTCGTGATTTTTTCGCTATTACAAAATTTAGTAAAGCTTCATCCAATAATTTAATGAAGGTGCATGATGTAGTTGATGAAACAGTGCGCGGCTTAATATCGCTTGGTCCAAAGGCATCGGAACGAGATCCATGGATAATTTTGTTAGCCAGTGACAAATTAGACGAAGAGACGAGACGAACATGGAAATATGAAACCGCGGAAATTAAGTATCCTACAATTCAGCAATTCCTGGACTTCCTAAGCAAGCGAGCCGATGCATTAATTGAAATAGTACCAGAACATGTAAAGTCCAGAGGTAATTATAATCATGACAGACAAGCTACAGCAAAATTATTTCACGCTTCTGCTCAGTTGCCCACTTGCCCAATTTGCCACATAGACCATCGATTGTTTAATTGCCAGAAATTCAGAGAGATGCCCGTCGAATAACGTCGAGAATTCATTGCCAAATCGAGAAGGTGTTTCAACTACTACAGTAGTGAGCACATGATTACAAAGTGTAAGAGTTCCAAACACTGCTTGAAGTGTTCAAAGCGTCATAACACTCTCCTTCATTTACCAGATAGCACCATTCCAATTTCCAATCAAAGTTCTGCGTTGCAGACCAAAGACAATACTAAAGAAACTGAATCCAATTTAGCAGTTTGCTTACATCAGTTAAATAAACCAAGGGATCCAACAATCATTCCAACAATATTGCCAATTCAGCCAAGGATTACAGTTTTACCAACAGCCTTCATTGAGCTACAGGATAGAGATGGTAATTGGATAAACTCTCGAGCTTTACTAGATTCAGGTTCTACGCATTCATTCATTTCGGAAGAATTGGCCAATCGATTGAAGGTTTCAAGTTTTGAAACCGATACAAAAATCAACACGCTTAATAGTTCTGTAGCCGGCTCTTCGAAAGGAAAGTCGAGCTTACAGATTAGATCAAGCCACCAAACTGCAGCTTCATGTATTTGATACGTATACGCCATTAGCTGATCCGTCTTTCCATATATCCATGTAGGTTGATATATTATTGGGATGTGACCCATTCTTCCAGTCACTCCAAGAGGTAAAGCTCGTTCAAGGAAATCGGAATGGGCCCATAACGATAAATTCAAGGTTTGGTTGGATAATCGCAGGCCAACTAAACATTGACAACCAATCAGCCATCAAATAAAATGACGAATCATCCTATTCAGCAAACTGTGAACCATTTAATGATATTTCTCAAATTGCAACGGCAATAGAAAGATTTTGGAAAATCGAAGAAATATCACATGTCCCAACATTAAGTATAGAGGAACAAATGATCGTTGATCAATTCAATAAAATCGACAATAAAGGATAACCGAATCCCAGTTTGCCTGCCTTTTAAACATAGTCCACCCAAGCTCGGAGAAAGTTGTTCAGAAGCAACTAGAAGATTTTATGCCTTAGAGCACTGATTACAGAAAGACGATGAACTAAGGATAACTGATTATAAGCCTATAATCAGTTCATGGCCGATTAACTAGCATTAGACCATATGGAACTTATCTCACAAGACCGATAACAAGATATTCTACTTGCCACACCACGCAGATAAAAAGGAGTCCAGTAGTACGACGAAGGTCCGGGTAGTGTTCGATGCGTCAGCCCGCTCCACCAATAATTATTCGCTAAACGATAATCTAATAGTGGGAGCGAATATACAAGAAAATTTGTTAAACCTCCTAATTCGTTTCCGCAAACATAATATATATTTTCCGCCGTCATTGAGAAAATATTTCTGCAAATTGCTATATCAGCCCATGATCAAGAATATCATCGAATTATCTAGAGAGAAAATCCTAGTATATTTATTGAACGAATTACACTTTCATGGAAATTCCAAACCCGAGATCATTGGTTAGTTAACAACAAGTACCAATCGCAGTTTTGGAATTTCCAGTTTGAAACAATTAAGAAGGAAAATATAACATAAAATATTATATAGTATTTACTGTACATCATAAAATATTAGATTCCATCAGTTTTTGTGTAAAGCTCAACATATCAATAAATTAAAAAAAAAATTAATAATTATTAAAATAATCGAAATCACTCCAACTATTCGAATAATTCAATATTCAGATATTCGAACTTGAAACCCTAAACAGCACATGTCGAATTTTAACAAAATCGGCTAAGAAATAGTCTACTTCCATCCCCTTTCAAACACAGGTATCGCAATAATAATGGATAACAAGCCTTTCACCTTTTTGTTATCTATACTACACAATCCCTTTTCGTCGCTTTCCGCATTATATGTAGCTTTCCATTTAGCCTATTCTCGGAAACAAAACCAGAAGCCCTTATACGTTCTAGAGAAAAATTTCCAACACAATGTTCCACTAAAAGTTTCGCAACTTTTAAGTGTGTCAATGGTTTTTCCTTTTTCGACTTCATCATAACTTGGTAAAGGATATATGAATTGATCGCACACATCTCCATTCCCCCAAAAAAATTATTTTCGCCGCCACATGAGTGATTTTCTCATAAAGCAATAATACGAATGTGGTATAACGCCAAGGAAAGCTCAAAACACATCTTCCTAGTACTCCAAATAGAATTGTTTCTTTGTTTTTCGATCATATTTGAGTTTTTGAATAATTGTTGGTTTCATTTATAATCTCATCGACTAGTTGGTTGGTGAAAAATAACTTAAACAATTATAGTGGTTTTACAACAATAAGTAAACCTGTGGTCCGGGGATTTTGGGTGCCCCAGAGAAATGTATTCCTTCCAGAACTGTTTCGATATCACTTTCAATATTATCGATGTCACTCTCAACAACTTTGAGTTTTCGCTTCCATTGATGATGGTAATTATGAAGTTCAAATCTAATTCACTATACGAATGTAAAAATTTTAACAATATGGAAAAATTAACAACACAAAATTTGTTAATTAACAAAAAAAATATAAATGTGTTTGTAAAACATTACCTACTGTTAGCAAAGCAATTTCTAACATTCCATAACACAGAAAATACAATTCACAAAAATTATGTATAGTAGCGTAAAAAATAGAAGGTGACCGTCGATCCGTGCCATACAAAATAATTAAACTGCTGCACTGGAGATTGGCCGAATTACAGAAATGTTCTGGGAGTCTCACCTACACGGTTAGTTGCGATCTGTGCATTTATTAAAAAGTGGTGACATGTCAATACGGACAAAAAGAAACTTTTATGTGTGGACTATGAATGACAAACATTCTTTAACATCTCAAGCCATAGTTGTAGGCAGTTCCTCCCAAATTTAAATATTTTCGGTCTCTGTTCCTATCACCAGCTTCCATGTTGCGTTCCTCAAGAATCGGGTTTTGGCGAAAAACTATCATTACATCTTTGCTGACAATTTGTAACATAGTGACCACACTTCCTGCATTTCAACCATCTCCTTATACTTATTATGTCACTTGGCTCTACACTTGACTGTAGTAATTTTCTGTGGCTCCAATAGTTTTTTCTTACTTTTCCTTTATCTCCGTAATATCCTCGAAATCAAGCTTAAACAACTTTATTGTATCAGTAGCCTAAGTTCATCTGACTGTCTTATAATATAAAGCTAAAGCCACGCCTTCATGAATGGTTTTATCTTTAGTCTTGTTTCTCGAATGACGTTTGAGATGGTCGTCGACGGTACTGAAAGAGGCGTCCAAATTCGCAAGAGCGTTCAACGACTCTCCTGTGCTTATTAATTGTGCTATGCTGCCGGTTGAAACTGAATTTTTAAACGCTTAAATGAGATCTCATCGAATGTATGAGATTCGAAACCCCTTCTTGAATTTATGATAACTGGTGTTGTATAAAACATTTTATGAAAACGATCATCTCCCATAGTTTGCAAAGAATGTGTTTCAAAGCGAGCGTCCACTTGCTTAATTTTACTTTCAAGCTCCTGCCTGATTTGTTCCTCAACAAATCCTTCTCTTCTAAGTGTTAAGTTGAATATCTCGGCCATGCTGAATTTGGTTGAGTTTCTGGTCTAAGACCTGAAACTGGTAGCAAACCCGCCACCTTGTTCTGCTAGAAATTCTGCTAGAGATTCTGCCAACTGAGCACTATGCTGCTCGCATTGCTGCTTTGTTTTCACACCTTGCTGGTCTAATTTGGAGCCTTGCTCTATACGGAGTTGATCTAAATTGTGTTATTGATCTTTGTGGAGTTGTCGAATTTAGCGTTCATTCTCCACCCATTATTTGAAGCAAGAAGTATCTCCCAAGTCCAAGGATGGTTTCAGTTGCTCTGGAGTAGGCGACACTACTTAAATGGTTTTTATGCCTGATCGCTCTACGTTTGTAATTTTTTATTTCTTCCTTGCAAGACTGCACTTTCTGCTCATCGTTGCCTAAACGATGGTGTCATCCCTGATTATCGTGGTGTCGGTGTCGGTGATGATTGTCGCGATCTCCTCATTATCTTCCATGGTATTCCGACACTCTGGATTTTCCTGGTATATGAAAAATTCCACTCATGACATCAAATATTACGAATTTCGGCCGTGTAGGATTTTGCAAATAAAATTTTACAAACTTTACACCAACACCTATAACTTCATCACTGAATTCGCTATTTCAATATTTATAACTGTTCACTATTTCACTTTTGATGAAAAGTTATGTCTGAAAAGTTATTCTTGCAATGGATTGTTGATAAGTATGTTCGCATTGAAGGAAGCAGATTACATTTTATTCGTAATAATCAAACAAATCTTCGAGCTGAAGTCTATAATAGTTTAACATATTTTTATAATATTAATGCCGTGGGGCGAAGATTTGTTTTACCATCAACATTTGTTGGTGCACCGAGAAATATATATCAGAACTATTTAGACCCTATGTCAATTGTTCAACATTTCGACAAACCTTCATTATTCATAACTATGACTGCAATTCACGTTGGCCGGAGATTATTGAGTCCATTGAAAATGTTGAAAGTTCTAATTTTCGTCCAGACATTGTTGTTAGAGGGGTCTACTTCATGCACATATTTTAGTTACGTTAACTCGAAATGATGAATTACGTGGAGCGAATGATATAGACAAAATAGTAAGTGCAGAAATTCCGAACATAAACACACATTCAAAGCTACATGAATTCGTTTTAAAACATATGATTCACGGACCGTGTGGTCATTTAAATCCTAATTGTGTGTGTATGAGAGATGGAAAATGTATTAAAAATCTTCCCAAAGATTTTTCGGAACAAACTGTAGATAATATTAATGGCTATCCTGTTGACAGAAGAAGAGATAACGGTGTAAGTGTCGAACTCAGAAGGAATTTAGTTCATAATCGCTACGTTGTGTCTTATAATCCATATCTCCTGCTGGATTGTGCGGTTTTAGAGGTTGGGGTTATTAGTAATGACATTAATGGAGAATTGGTAATAGATGAAATTCATAATTTTTTGAGTGGACGTTTTGTTGGTTCTACAGAAGTATGTTGGAGAATATTTGAAATTTCCAATGCATTATCAAACACATTCGATAATTTGACTTGATCGCCATTTACCTAAAAGGCAAAGAGCGTAAACGTGGAGGTGAAAAAGTAATTTCACGATTGTGAACTATTTCATTTGCGCGTATTATTACTTCATTTGCGTGGCTCTAAAAATGTTGATGATTTGGGGACTTATGAAAGGGTTTTGTATCCGACATTTAGTGTTGCAAGCAGCTAAAAGAATTGTTTGGATTCATTTGTGCAATGAATTTTCCTGGGAATGCATTAGCATTATGGGAAGAATTTAAAAAAGATTTGATTGAAGATTTTGTGATGATTGCATTACTTGAGTTAGAAGAAATATTTATGTCTCATAATACATCAAGTCAACAAATTGATCTTCCAACAAGCACTACGAGTGCAAGATTTTAGAATTATGTATGAATTTGATACAGATGAAGCTGCTTTTCTTTTTAATGAGTTTTATGATTTTGCAAATAATGAACAACAAAATATTATAGACACAGTTTTGCGTGAAGTGGTGCATCATGATACCGGTATGAATGTATTTGTTTTAACATCTCATGCAGGCTGTGGAAAAACTTTTGTTCAAACAGCGCTTACACACAAATTACATTCTCTAAATTTAGTTTGTATTTCTACTGCATTTAGTGGGATTGCTTCAGCTTTACTTATTAATGGCAGAACATTACATAATATATTTAAATTACAAATTCCAATTTTAGAGAATTCAGTTTCGAGTATATCACTTGATAGTAATCAAGCAAATTTCATAAAATCCGCTTCATTAATTATTATTGATGAAATATCTATGTGTCCACTTAATGCCTTGAAGGATGATCTAAGCGATGTTCAAAATAGAAACAAACCCTTTAGTGGTAAAACTATTTTATTGTGCGGAAATTTTCGGCAAATTTTGACTGTCATTGCTCACCGTTCGTGGAACTTATTCCCAAAATTTCGACGGTTTACTCTACAGCAGAACATGCGAGCTCTGTCGCATGAAGTGGAATTTATTGAATTTCTTAAACTACTTGGAAATGGAGCATTGCCAAATTTTAATGATTTTGGTAGAGATTTGGTTGTAATTCCGCACACGATTTAACTGGTGAACCGAGCAACATTATTCGAGATGTTTTTGGTGATATTTCATCAAATATTGATAATTAATTCGGATATTTTGAATCAAATACCAGGTCAAGCTAAAGCCTATTATAGCTATGATAGAGTTATTTGTGATGATATGATTTGTGAGATGGTTTGCCATCTCACAAATTGGAATTAAAAATCAATTGTATACTAATATACGAAATTTGAATACAACAAAAGGATTGGTAAATGGCACAAGAATGAGAATCAAATAAATGCATAGAAATTCATTGGGCTGCGATGTTTTGACTAGAGTTACACGTGGAAAGAGACTTTTAATTTCTCGCATTCGTGTGGCGTACTCCGGTACACTTTTGCCATTTTATTTTGAACGCACTCAATTTCCGGTCATTCCTGCCTTTGCTATGACCATTAACAAATGGCAGAGGCAAACATTTCAAAAGGTCGAAATATTATTACGACAACCAGTATCTACACATGGCTAGTTTGATGTAGCAGCCAGTCGAGTTCGATCATTTGATGGATTAACATTTTATATTTCAAATTCTTCTGAACATAGGGTCATTTGTATAATAATGAAAGAGTATTTACTAAAAATAAATCGTTGACCCATAACATTTCAAATGAAACACAAAATATTATAAAATTTCATTGCATGAGAGGATTTTCAAAATGGTTCACAATAGAGTGGTGGGATGGAATAAACGTTTTTACTTTTGGTGTACATTCGAGTTTGCATTCCAGTTTATGTAATTTATGTAATGATGTAAAGCATCATATTGTGTACAGTTTAATAAAAATGTAATTTTTTAGTAAAAATGACTTTGGATGGGTTTGTTTTATTCCTAGAATAAGTTTGGTCCAATATCGAGCACAGGTGACACTAGTTATAATAAAATGGATCCGACGTGTACGACTATTTTGTGTACAACGTGATTATAAAACAAAGTGAATTTAATTTTTTGTTAAATTTTATTGTGGTTTAGCAATGCTTTTTTTCAATAATTTTACACACAAAAAAGATGCGCACAGCTACGATTCGTCAAACCAACTGTCCAGCAAGAACTCCAATTCTTCACTAATACAAAAGAAAACGTCGACAATTATCATTTCAACTAAAAGAGTGCTAATAAGAATTTTTCTAATAGCTCAAAATATAATAATAATATTCAATGATAGATGGCAGTGATCGTTCATTATACCACTTGGGAAATAATATTTATCGTATTCCATTGGCAACAAGGAGTCAATTTTCCAATGAAGTATACCAACACAACAAATCTACGACTACAAATATCAAATGTTGATCAACAAGATTTTAATTGGCGATTGAAATGATAATTCCGCGTAAGTATTTTGCTTTCATTAAATTCTTTAACAAATTGCTGATGGTTGACTTAGTTTTCTATTTCCTAGCGGATGATCCTGAACAACATCTATGATTTGTGATGAGTGAAATCTGAACCGAATGTTTGTGGAATCGAAGTTGAACAGACCATATCATCGTATATATTTAATCGTAGACCAGTTAATCTTATGGACGAATCTTATAGACCATTTTATTAGTTTCCAAGTGATTTTCTTATGTAAATTTTACAGTTCATCGAAGTAAAATTATATCGATATTAACTAGATTTTGAAACGGATTATTCTCATTAGGTGCATAACATGATGATTGACATAAACAAATCGAAAAAAGTTCCAAACATAAAAAAATTTGTAAAAAATTTCCTGATTGTGGGACAATACATATACTCGTACCATTTCGTCAGGAGTAATTTGAGTTTAGATTTTATTATGATGGATTCGAGTTCAGCTCACTCTTACATATTGAATCAATCAGAAAAAATCCTGGATAGGTAGTAGATAAACGGTTATAGATAAACGAGGAACCATAGCATATCTATGTTAAATAACATTATGCAAATAACCTGGAATTTAAACTGGTTTAAAAAAATAAACAATCGAACCGACTCATGGCAAATAATTTGAAATTATATATTTAATTTTTTTTTATCCCTGCAATCTGTTCTGAGGCTAAGGCTCTCCCAACACTTTCGCGGTTTGCTTTTTTCGTCCTTACCTTTTACGCTAGTATTAAGCCAATTCAAGGACGTACGGTTATCGGTCCGATTTTATCACCAGCTGCACATTGCATAGCTCCATGCCAGAATAGGCTGGCATGGAAGATGGGTCGGCCCATGAGTTTTGCACTCCGATAGGGGGTCATAGTTGTATTCTATTTCATCACAGATCGTAATCTGTTGGTGAAAATTTCTTTTGCATCCTGACCCTATCGGGATTCGAACCCGGTACCTCCCGATCCAAACGCTAAAGCTTTTAACCACTGTGCCATTAGTGTGTTACAGTTTTAGATTTAGCTTTTCAAGCTGAATTCGATTCCATTATACAGAAAATTAAAAACAAAAATCGCTCGTGACGAAGTGGTATATTGTTCCCGAATCAGCAAATTGTTTACAAATTTTTTCGTGGTTTGACATTTTTTTCGATTTTCTTGTTATTCATTATGTTTATGGTAAAAATAGTTGTGGTTTAAAATTTTCAGAGATCCTTTACTCTTAAAGCTGAAAAAGCTTTTTAAGTTTGTAGAACAGCATGCTATCGCACTTTTTCTAAACTATAAGATTTATTTGTCAAGACATTTCACCGCTATCTTAAACTGAATTTGTTATATATGGAAAATCCAGATAAGCACAACTAAATAACGTAAATCGTTTGACCTCTAAAGCTTGTCGACATAAAATTTTCTAAGTTATCTCTTAAATAATTTAAGATGAAACTTGTACACGAATGTTAGAAAATTTTTTGTACGGTTTCTGTGGTATTTGGCACAAAATATGTAAAATCCGATATTCGAATTATAAATTAATCGTATGTGTAGGATACGGCTGGCGATATCTACTATATATTGTGGGTTTGGTATATGCATTGTAAAATATACAACGCGACTTTAGATAATTCTAACCATTAAATTTATTAGGATATTTTTTATGGAAATTTAATTTAATTTTTAGAAAGTGTTTTTATAATATTAAAAAAATAAATTAAATTTGTGTGTTATACTAAAACTATTACAGTCGTAATAAAACGAAGCTTTTACAAAAATATAAAAACTTTACATTTAAAAACAAAATTAAATAAAAATTGTAAATTGATTTTCTTCTTTTTCACTTTTATAAAGCACCGACTGGCTTAAATTTCAAAATAAATATCAGAGGCTAAGAGCTGCCACCATATCAAGTTTAAATATAATTAAAATATTGTGCGAATACCACTGTACGTATATTACATCGACGACGTGTTCAAAAAAGACATTTCACATTTGGTTACATGAAAATAGAAAAATTTTAAAATTAAAAAAGTTTGGTTTTTAATATTATGGAGAAAAAATTTATCCAGACTTTAAAAAGAAAAAAAAATTGGAATGTAGTTGGTTTCGAATTTTTAATTAATATCACAAATTGGCACATGTGCGAGTTTTTAGTTTTTTTTTCGTACAATAGTCAAGAATTTAGTACGTGCAAATATTTCAAAACCGAAAAACTATTTAACTTTAGGTAAAATGTGAAAACCAGCACCACGAATTAATAAGTTACGTAATTCAGGTAAAATTACTAAACACGAATATTGGCCCCATCAAAATTATATATAAGAGTGTACCACCAACCTTATTATTTAGAGCCAAGAATTAATTTTCTGTTTTTTTTATAGCTCTGTGCTATTTTTCCCCATTCATTCCATTTTTATGATTAATTTTTCTTAACAACAGAACACAGTATACATATTTATATAGAAGTGAAATGCTTAATCTAATTTAATTAAATAAACGAAAAACAAAAACTGAATGATAATATAAATGAAAAGCTAAAAGCAATTGTTGATTTTATCTTCTCGTTACATTTTCGTCTGTTAATTTTAAATAAAGTAAAGTAAAATAAAATTTTCGAAGAAATGTGGGAAATCTCATAAAATAATCGTACAGTGGAAAAATATTAAAACCGGAAAATTTATCAAAAAAATATGTATAAACGAGAAAATTTTTCATTGATTTTCCGTTTTCCTTGTTGATGTTTTTCCCACTATATTAATCCACATTTTATTTTCATCTGCAAAGTAATGTGTACCAGTAGTAGTAGCAACGTATAAATACATACATATTTATACTCGTTTCCTTTTGTAAATTTGAAATTCGTTAAGGACTTGGGCAAAATTATTACTCGTACATATTTTTTCTTCTCAGATTTGTGTGCGTCTCGTGTAAATATATAACAACCTAGGCAGGCATAAGAATATAATTGAAGGGGTTTATGAATTAGGAAATTGAACCGAATGTTCCGCTGCTATTTTTTGTGTTAATTTAAAAAAAAAATTTGCTGATTGTACGAAATGGTCTATTTCCGGTTTTCTCGCACAAAGTAAATAAAAAATTAAGATTTTTTTTTGGTGTACGAAACCCTTTTTTCGTGTTATCCGATATCCGCTTTATGAGGGTGTTCCTTACGAAGTTATATAAAAAAATTATTTTAAATGTCATTCTAACTAGGGGTGGAATTTTATTTCTTTTATAAATGTACTGTTACAAAATGTTACCTTGATCAAGCCGTAAAGATGAAGTACCTGTAAAGAAAACGAAAAAAATTAGCAAGTCCACAAGTATACGCATTTGCTAAACTACAAGAAAAGCAAAAAGGTTGCATTTAATATTTAACACATTTTTTATTTGAAGTTTTTGACATATTTGTTAAGTTTCATATCAAATTTTTATAAATTTTAAATATACGAAATTGTTTGTTAAATTATGTTTACACCGATTAAACGATGAATGAAATTATTAGCAAATCTAATCAAATAACAAAAAGGCCTACGTACTTTGGTACCTGTTATTCCATTTTAATGAGTTGGCATCGTTTAAGGATTTTTGCAACCATCTTGCCAACAAACACCCTATTGAAATAGATGAGAACAAACAATTTGTTTTCTCTATGACATTGACTTAGGGCACAGAAATGTAGAGAGTATACAACTGGATTGGTTAGGAAGGAGATGTAGCCACACATCTAAGACGTTGTTTTTGATTTTTGTTTTCGCGTATTTTCTTTAATTTTTCAAGATGACCATGTAACTCGGTTTTTGGGTGGTTGTGTAAGTACAAATTTTACTATATAATATAGTGCAGTTTTTGAACCTCCCGAATGTTTATTGCCACCCAAGCTGGTACTGCCACGTTTAAATTCAGTTGTACAAAATTTCACGGTAGTAAATGATGGTGGAGGGTCTCCAACCACAGTATCAAACTCGTCTCTAATTTTCGTAGGCGTATTGCCTTTTAAAATTAAATATTTAATGACAACTCGATACTCGATTTTTCCATTTTCACAAAAACATTCACATTGACTTACTCCAGCGATTGTTAAACAACTGCGAATCCAAAATGGCTAATATATCGGTAAGTACCTTTCAAACATACTTCTTGACTTTTGTTGTCGAGTGCTGCCATCTTCGTGTTGAGATTGGAAACCTATCAGAAAATCCTCATCCTTGGTACACTATATGAAGAGTGTCTCTAAAACTATGCAAGATTTGAATTAAATAGATACAGATAACAACTTAAACAGATTTTTCGACCAAAATCATCCTAATGGATGACGCGCATTGTCACCTTGATGGCTTCATTAATCGACAAAATTGCTTCATTTGAGGTTCAGATAACCCACTTGTAACTCTCGAAAAATAAATGCATCAACAACTGGTTACTGTTTTGTGCCAATTTTGAGCTGGATGCGTCATTTTACTATATTTTTTTGGTAATATTGTTACTGTTACACAGACGATGAGACATGCCATATAACCCGTGAAATAATCCAATTACTGTATGGGACATTTTCAGGTCGTGTACTCTCTCGTTTCGGTGGTCAAAATTGGCTCCTAGTGATTTAACACAATTGGGTTTCTTTATATGAGGTTACTTGAAGTCAATGGTCTATGTCAAGAAGCCCACAATTCACCCGTGCATTGAAGGAGACTCAACGCTAAATGGTCATGGAAAATTTCGACAAAAAAGTTCGTATGTGCCAGTAAAGCCGTGGAGATAGAATTGAAAGAAACTGTGTTTTCTATTTAATTCAAACCTTGTGTAAATTTTGGGACACTCTTTATTACATTTAAATTTATTATCTGAACGTCGAGAACTGCTGTTTTCAGCTCAAATTCCATGAAATTATTGATTGGAAATTTCCAGTTGCTGCAGTTGAAACTGTAAAATGTAAATACCTTGTTGATTGATTCATCAAATACTCTATGTATTTCGATATTTTACCACGACAATTCACTTCGGGGTCTGTTGATACGATAGAAATATTTAAACATTTTAAGACCAAATTGAATTTGACTGCTCCATTCCTTAAAAGGTTCGGGTTCATGCGATATTTTTTAAATTATATATCTGTTGCTAGCTGCTAAAAGTGAAACCATTTGAAATAATTGTAGGATTATCGATTGTGGATCTGCTAAATTTTAATTTCCAGTGCTCGATTTTTTAAACATTTTTTTGTAGTATATTTTTTTAAAACACGTATGTCGACAGAATTTTGGAGATCACCTGGGTCTTCCTTGGAATCAGATTTTATTTTTAATTTTTGTCTAATGGCTTTGAATTTCGTGCCTTTGGACGTTGTTTTTTCCTGTAGTTTAAATTAAATTATATTTTTTTATTGTTGTACTAAAAGTTCTAAAATTGGAGACCATTGGACATATATTATGAGGAATCCACCATTGCAAATTTTGATGAAAGGAACAGTTCCGAAAGAATTCAATTCTATGGCGATCAAAACTTAAAAATGATAAAATAACTTGACCTGCACAAAATTATGAAAAGACAAAATGGACGCAATCAGCATACGTAATTGTGAATGATATGTGTGGCTCAAAAAATTGTGAAAAAGTAGAAAATAAATAAATAAATATTGGTTTTTGGCGGTGGTTTAAGTGTTTACTAGTTGTGCTGTTTTACATTGTAAACTAGTCGCAATCCGACTTCTTCAACATTTTTTCCCAGGAAAGAATTTTTTGACATGACTAAACTACAATTCAACGTTTGAATTTGACAACCTTTATTTTTTATTAATATGTCCTAAACAGCATGTGTTTCGTAGTGGCAAGTATGCAAAATAACGTTGAATGGTAAAAATAACAAAAATTGTACCATTATAAGTACCATTGTTGATTGTAAATGGTGAGCGTACAGGGCTATGTTAGGAACGTTTTTGTTTCCTGAACTTGATAGTACTCAAGAAATGTGGATTCAACAAGACAGAGCTACTTCCCATACTGCAAGGGAAACAATGAATTTGCTGCGAACGGTTTTTGGTAATCGTATCGTATCACGATTTGGAGATGTTAATTGGCCATCATGACTTAACACCACCAGATTTATTTTCTTGTCTTTTTTAAAAGACAATATAATAAATGAAATTTTGCGATTGATCAACTAGTTTGCAGGTACAGAGAGCATCAGCTTCCGAAGAGGCTGATGGCAGGCATCTAACGGATATTATTTTTAAAATTTATATTTTCTTAAAACTCCTCATGATTAAAACTATCTTTTGTAATCAAAATTATTAATTTTCAATAAGGAATAAAAAAATTATATCAAAAATACAATGTTCAGTGACTTATGGCTCACCCTCCCCCATATATACAAATATATAGTTTGCTGATAAGAATTCATTGTTGTAAGCCTGATGCAAAATTTTTTATCTTCCAACCAAAACTGGGTTACAACTACAACAAAGTAATGTTCACCTGCAGTATTAAAAGTTTTGTTTTTAACAAAAACTTAATCTAAGGCTGCGGATTAAAATAATTCTTTTAAGTGTTTTACGCTTAGCGTTGTTGTTGCTTCTTTTGTTTTGTATTTTAAGTTTAAATAGGATTAATGAGGAACCTTAGAGAGAAAAAAGCTCGTATTTTGCTTTTATTTCATTCATCCTTTAAACACAAGTATAAAAGTATCACTCTGTGTGTATGGAGATGCGATATATTTTCATCCAAGCATAGTAATAACCTTTTAGTTTTATTATTATTATTATTTTTTATTTTTATTTTATTTTTGTTTTTGTATATCCTACACAAAATTGTGAGAAACAAAAAGCTTTGGCAAAACTTAAACTTTAAACCACGTATGAATTAAATTAAATTAAAAAAATAAAATAAAAATTAACATATTCATGCAGCAATAACGTAATATAATGTATATGGAGTGTATCTACTTTGCCTATATGTACTTTATGCCGTGTGTATGTGATATGTATATGTATCGTACATATGTAGGTACACAATTGTACACGTATGTTGGAATGAGTTTGCATGACAAATTCCATTGAAGACTAAAAAAATGGTTATCTACATAATACTCATCGTTGTCGACGTCGTTGGTATTTTGAGTTGGAATGCTAAACTACATAAATACGACGTATACGAGCGAGCTACGGAAGAGCGGGGATGTGGAAATATTTTAAATGCACTTACATTTAAATTGAACGGATGATTTCATGAAAATTTAAGTTTTCTTTTTTGTTGTTGTTGTTGCTGTATGTTGCCGCTTTTAATTAGACAGAATGATAATTATATTATTTTAATTTATTTTACGCTGTTCTTGTATTATTTATGGGTATTATACATAATTTTTTGGAATTGAGTTAACGAGTCAGAGGGAGCAAACTAATGATATTCAGGCAGAACAAATTTGTACAAATTTAATTTAAAATTATGAGTAGGTATATATGAATATGTGTGCGGTAGGATGCGCGTGCATGATAAGAGAAGCACACGTGAAATATTAATGGGATCAATTTAAAATTTTAATTAGAATCCAGTACGGAATTAGTTATCGGCAGCGAAAACGAGGGCCTAAATAAAATTGGTAATTTATAACATGTCACTTACGGACCAGATTAGATCAAAACCAAGCGTATTGGCTTCTTCGAAAAATCGGGAATAATTTTTTACAATGATATTTTTAATCATACAAAGACCAATATACCACACTATTTGCGATGCATCGAAAACACATGGTAACCAATATTGAGTTATATAGGGTCTCCACCTGCGATTACCATTGAGTTATACAGATTGCTAGTGGAGACACGCAATACCATGAAACTGTTATAATTGGTAACATCAAGGTATACAATCTCGGCGAAACTTGATGGTATGGCAATATGACAACAACATTTTGACATATCCCCGAAAACAAAATAGCGTCATTTAAGTTTTAGTGTTCAATTTCTATCAATTTTTGTCAATTGTGAATTTGTGCTGTCAAAAATAGTGAAAAGGAATGAAAATGGACGAGAAAATAATTAAAACAAAATTAAAAAACCTGCGTACCGCGTATATGGCCGAAAAAAAAATACTAATGCTGTGCGCCTAACCCGATTTTTTTGACATTACGCTATTCGCCGCTAGGTGGTAAACGAAAAGTTTCCTCGCAAGGTGACTTCAATTTTAGTTGTCATTTTATTGTTAATTATGGGTATGAGATTTATTTGTTGTTACGTATTTAAAATATACAATATAATATAAACATATAATGGAAAAGAAACATTACAGTAGTAGATGTAAATATAAAATATAAATAAATCGAATTGTATTAAAAATATAAATTTGAGGTTATGTTTTAATACAAATTATTTTTTGTTAAATTAACAATTAACAATTCATTTTAATTAATACCGTTACTTTATTGTTGCTTATATCACTTTAAAGGGGGATACGACGAAACCGTCAGATTCATCAACGCACGAATAAAACTTGACCATATTTTTGTGGGAAAAGTTTTTGATTTAAGGAACAGTTGGGAGTAAGTAAATTTATTGCGGGTTATGTACTTTTATAAATGATGTAACACATATTCACTTTTGTGGGTCAGTGGGCGCGGAAGCAGGAACTGACGAGGATTGGCATAAAATAAAGAAAAAATGAGCCAATATTATGACCAAATAGAAGGTACATACATAATTTTTGTATATTTCTTAACAAATTTTTTCTACAATATTTTTTGTTATGGTCAATCATTGAACTTCCTACTGGTATAGAGACCGAGGATGATGGGCCGGGTCCCCTGACCTGGTCATATTTTGATATGATAAAAGATTTCGTTTCGAGTCGTCATAGCATTAAGCCTCCAACGTTGCTCGGTATTGCGCCTTCTACAGAAGCTTATAAAGGAACATCTGACTATTCGACATGTTATAGCGAGGAATCTTTGGCTTCTTCCTCGTGCTCTGGTAGTACGGCTTTTTCACATAGTGCGGCTTCTTCCTTGTGCAGTGCGGCTTCTTTTTCGCGTAAAGAAGGTAATAAATTAATGAGGAGTAAGAGTTCGGTCTAGTTGGTATGAATGCACCTAAATGTTCTGACATAAGAACGTTTTTTAAATCTTTAAATTTATAAATATTTAATAATTAAATAAAATACATCGAGAAATTAATTCAAACTGTTTATTGTTTTACTTGTAGGGGGAGGTGGGGAAAACGCAAGCATTTTTCGATTTTCTTTAATAAACCATTTAATAAATTAAAATTTGCAGTATTTTAATGTGGTTATTGTTTCCCAAATATCTTACTTATAAAATAGATGACTTAAAGGTAATCAAGATTCACTTCACATACCTTAAAAAAACCAAAGAAAAAAATAGGTTTCCGCTTACTTTTACCTCTATGGCAGGGCAAAAGTAAGCGAATGAAAATATGGCTAATTATGGGATAAAAGTAAGCTTTTTAAAACTAAGTGAAAAACAATTTTAAATATATGTATTTATTTCAAAAACAAAAATAAAACACATTTCACATGTTAAATGTCAAATAAACAAACAGTCTCTTAAAGAATTTCAGTCAGCTTTTTAAGTAAAATAATAAGAAATATTAGTTCTTAATTAATTAAAATTCATCTCATATTATAGTGAATTAAATTGACTTCAAATCGGTAATAGCCCTTAGTACGCAAAGTTCCGGGTATTTCAGTAGGAGCAGGCAACTTAGAAATAATATCGGTTCTGTTTATTTGGGATATATCGTCAATTATTGGAAATACATAATATTGGTTATGCTTTCTTAAACATTTTATATCTTGATCAGTTTTTTCATAAACCGTTTGAATTTTGCCAATGAAGAACACGTCTTGCTTTCCTTTAAGATGATTAAACTTTACTAACACGAAGTCGCCTTCGTTTAGATCATAATCATCTCCTAGAAGACTTGGTAAATTTTCATTTTGTTGGGATATGATAGAGCAGTCATCTGAATCAGGGAATTGATCAAGAGAAACTTCAGATTCAGATGTTTCGAAAATCTATAAGAAAAAATGGTTTACTTTTTATACAATGCGATGATACGAAATCAATATGGTACCTGATCGGCTTCATTCAAAGTAACGATTCTATTTTTTCCGGTGTATCGGTAAAAGTTCGGGATTTCCCTCTTTCACGTTCGTTTAATTTTTCCTTTCGTGGTACAGCCTTTGGAAAAGTTCTTATTTGTTCCGGAGTCACAGAATATGCATTAGCTTGGCTTGAAGTGGATGGTAGATGTGACTGATTGTGGTCAATTGGTTGTTTAGCTGTTGCCGATGCGACATTGTTCGAATTATTGTCGATGTATGGCCGGTTCGTTTCAAATGCCGCAGCAAAATCAGCTTTTATGAAAGCAAGTTGATTAACCGGCCAAATGCCAGATTTTTGAAGCGACGAAACAAAATTTACCTAGATCACCATGCTCGTCTCGACGGAATTCTTGAAAGTGTGAACTTCAATTGTGTTAGCAAATTTCCCATTGATTACATGCATTGCGTTTTACTAGGTGTAATGAGGCAAATGCTGAATATTTTGAATAAACAACGTAAAAAGCCGTTTTCGTCAAAGAAAAATTCTATAACAATTAACCAGCGCCTCAAAATACTGAAAACGTGTATACCGTCGGATTTTGCTAGAAAATAACATACTTTGAAGGACCGCGCTCAAAAATATTATAGATGACCAATATTACAAGCATTTTCTATTATGGGTATGCGCCATCCGAATATTGAGTCATCCAAAGGACTGTTTGACAAATAATGAATGTGCTGACCATTTTCTTAAAGAATTTGATAAATAATTTTCTGAGAAGTATGGCGAAGAAAACGTGTCTTACAACGTGCACAGTATACTCCACATAGCTGCCGATGTGAAATTTTTTGAATAAAAGTTTTTAAATAGGGCCTTCAAATTCAAAAATGAGATGCAGAATATAAATAAATGGTGAAGAAGGGGGCTTTCCACATTCAACAAATCCTTCATCGACTGAAAGAAGGTAAAATTACACAAAACACAAAAATAAATTGTTATTCAATCAAATATTTCCACTTTCGTCTTCTTATCCGAATAACTACTGTTTATTACAAGGGAAGATTTTTTAATATTCAAAATATTGAAAATGAAATTTTAAATGGTCGTTTTATAGAAAATTTAACAGATTTCTTCAATTATCCTGTGCCGTCTTCAAATTTCTCAATATTTTGTACAAATCTGGAAACATACGATAGACACGAAAATTGATTTTGAAAATTATCATATTGAGTTTCTTGAGATCATTAAAACACCAAAAACCCAGCACCCAAAGAGCATTACAAGAGAAGCCCTATTTATATCACCCATACAGAGCAGAGGCTTCCATAAGACACTTGTCAGCACAGCAAATGTCATATTGCCAAATAAAACTAAAGTGGCTACTACGAGCACCATAAGGCCCGCTGCACACTTGAGCTATGTTTTTTTAGCAAGTGAGCTATGGTTTGAGATCACAGCTTCTCGGTGTACTTTGCAATGCATAAATAAGTTAAACCAAATTCGCGAAGGTTAGCTCAAGCCACTCGTACCTGATTTATTTAATTTCTTTATTTAAACCTGTGAGGTAAAAACATAGCTCACATCGTTCATTTTCTTGGAGATGTGAGCAACTTAATTACCCCAAAGGCGAAAATAAAACATTTAAATATATTTATTTGCAGATTGGGTTGATCCTGAAATGTATCTACAATGTTTCTCGTATTTGAGTTTTTGAAACCAAAACGATAAGCTATAAAATAATAATATAGCTCACATCTGCCAAAAAACATAGCTCAAGTGTGCAACAGGCCTAACTGAGAGTGTCAATCAAACGAACCAACATCTATTAGTGCATGTAATTTTGTTTCTCCTACCGAAAAAGGTACCTCACATAAGCAGCCTAACGTAAACATAAACGAGTCACATTCCTCCACATCTAACTTAGTTTGCACAAAATGCGTGAATAATGAAATGTTGATTCTGGCTAAATACTGCGCTATTAAATGTACTAATTAAAGAAGTCAAATATTTGAGGCGTGAACATCAGCGAAGCCTTACGATCCGATCAACCGATAGAGATGATAATCTCTCACTACTCCATCTACCTGCAGAACCCATTGAAAACTTCAAAGGCATTGAGCAGCAAATTAAAGCATAAGAATACGAGCGGGCTTTGGTAAAAATCGTTTGATTTTCATTTATAGATTACAACGTTTAAAAAAATAAACCAGCCCAACCTTGATAAACTTGTACGGGCTTGTTTGAAGACAGTGATAACTGACGATAACGATAATAACCCTCTTTTTCGATTCGCTAAGTTTAGAGGGATGTTGTTAAATATAATTTCATATTACAAAACAAACCTTCGTAAAAATTTCGACATTTTGTGGCAAATATTAATTCGTTAATTAAAGATCTGGATATAATCTTTCTAACCGAGACGTGGACTTCGACCTATGAAATTAACAGTTTTGATTTATCTGATTTTACGTTTATCGCTAATTGTAATGATTCATATAGGTCTGATGGCGTTCGGGTCTTTTTACCGCATTGAACTTCTCATCAGCTGATGTTATTAAACTAACAGTTCGCATTGACAATATCGATTTCTGTTTTATTCTAGTCTATTTATTGATTGCATTTTATTTTTTCAGATATTTTTTTAAATGACTTAAATGAGTTTCTAGTTACTGTTAAATCTAAGCACAGAATGTTACTTCTTCATTTGGTTTAGTTTCTCTTGCGTAAATATTTCAAGATATTCAAGTATAAATCACCAAGTGACTGATCATAATACTTTCATGTTAGCATTGAATATTTTTAATCCAAAAAAACAGTTTTCACATTGTCAACTTCGATTTTAAACAAAAATTAATTATTACGATTTATTGAATTCTTTAAATTCTTATGATTGGACTTCTGTGTTCTCTACTAATAATCCAAACTTATCATATTCCATTTTTAGATAATTTTTTCATTGTTGGTCTAAACGATCACCAAATTTAGAAAATTTCCATTAATATTGTTGTTATCGGAATAAGGATGCATTCTAAAAGATCTGCTCTAGCCAAAGTTTTATGTTTATGATTGTTAATTATTTTGAATCCTAGCACAGTCGATCACAAAATGTCTCCACTTGTAAGTAATTTCGAACAAATAGAAAATTTAAATAGTTTTGTGTTGTTATTTTAAAAGCAGTTCTTAGATTTAATGTCTGTGAAAATTTAAAATAACTACAAATTTTACGAGAAGCGATATTTTTCAATCCTAATCCTTAGTTGCGATAGTCGAGTAATAATTTTCAGACATATTACAATATCATACTATATAGACATATAATCAGACATATGCTTTTCTTGGAACTTTCTCACAAAATAGCACCAGGGGCACTCAACAGTACAAATTCCACTGATTGCCAAGCAAAAAATGGTGGATCGTTAAATTTTACTTTTAAAATGACGTTGATGGCTGTTCATGGTTTACAAAAATATGAAACCCGTGGAATCCGCATCACCCAAAATTACGACAGATCTACGAATATTAATATTGTGTTAACTTGCTGCTGCATAATCTTTGCTATACAAGAATGATTTGATTAAAATTGTGAAATAGAAGTTGCTAAAATATTAGTGGATTAGGTAAAGGTGCAGAAAATACTTTCAGGCTCGATTTAGTACTCTGTTCTACAAAAATTAAGCACTTAAGAAATTAAGCATCCCTGATAAATATATAATAATAGATTATTTGGTTTGCGCGTCATCTTTTATCAAATAGACTTATTTATCGCAATGGAAGATTTCAGTCGACTATCACAGTGCACAATTTTGATATTTTTTGTACAGAGTTTAAAATTTAAACAAGATTATCTAATTATTTAATAATCTTGAAAATGAAAGTTAAAATATCGTAAATATCGTGTTAAAATTGCCAAACGCGGATTGTGAATACACAAGACTAAATGCCTCAAAGAGAATTTAATCAAATTTGAAACTCCTAACTGGTGTGCACATTCGTTGAATCTTCAAACGGAACTGAAAACTGGGAATATAAAATGATTATTTCTGATTCCGTAGAATACAGTAGTTCGAAGCCCATCGGTATTGATTTCCACCAGTATTAAAGTATTGAGAATTCGCGCCTTATTTTCTTCATATCAGCGAATTATGATCCAGATATTTAAAGAGTAAAATTGGTCAGATTAGCAAGCATGTTGTAGTTACATATACAAGATATAGTTGTTCATACTATTTTAAGTTGACCAAGAAACTCTTTTTTATGGTCAAATTAGACAGGTTTTACTGTATATTTTATTGTAATTTTTATTTGCATTAAATAAAATTTCCGGCGGGAGAAGCTCAAACTTTGTAGATAATTCACCCACTACTGACGTGAATTACAATATTTGTTGACTTGTCGACGAGTAATTGATGTAATTAACGTTGTCGGCGAGTTCTCGACACGATCATGTAAAAATTAGTAGAAGACGCCCATCTCTGGTACTATCCAGATATTTAAAATCAATAGTCTCTCCATTTCCATTCCAACCAACTTTAGAAATGCATTGTTTTTTTATAATTATACGAGTATTTTACAATTAATTCAGTTAAAATGTTCTGTATATCAGTACATCAGTACTGAACATATAGTGAACGTACAAAATATACAGTACATTTTCAGGACTAACAGAGATGATCATGGCCGTACGTCCTCGAATTGACTAACGCCGTAAAGTAGGAATGCTTCAGCCCCAGAACAGATTCAAAGATTATAAAATCTCTCTTCAACAATTTTGGCGAACACTAAACTAAATTTTAAACATCAAATAACGAAAAATAAAACTTTATCTTGTTATATTACGGATTAATTCTAATTATTTTGTTATGTTGTTTAGTTGTTTGCACTAAATATCAAAAGCTCTAATTTTAAACATATATAATTTAGTTTTGCCGAACTTTAATTAGTTTTTATAAATGTTATTTGTGTGTTTTTGAGTCATTACTTAAATAATTTATTTATGAATTAAAAATCAATTTTAGATAAAACAAAAAATAAGCTCGATTAAATAACGAAAATAAAAATATTTCCTAACCCACATTATTTTGATTTTTAAATTGATTTCGAAACATCAATATTTGGTTTGAATTTCTTTATTTAGTAAATTAGGAAAGTTAAATTTTTGGTTTATTTTTTTTTTAAATTTTATGTCGTTTTAGTATAACGTGTGGCATCTGAAATGTTTAATTAAACAACATCCGATTTAATGAAGTCAGCTACTACTCTATGGATTACATATGAGTGACACACTTATCAATAACTGAATAATACATAAATTTGGCGCGCTGTTAAAGTATTAAAAAAAAAAAAAATTTCATCCGCATTAAAAATTAAAATTTTATTAAATTTATTTTTTAATAATTCAATTTTATTGTATCTATTCTAAAACTATAGGGTTTTCCAATAAGAATGATATGATCCAAAGTTTTCTCGCAATAATTCAATCGTTGCACTTGCTGTGTGGCACGTAGCCCCGTCTTGTTGGATCCAAACGTTGTCAAGATCAACTTCTTCCAATTTCGGCCATAAAAAGTTGGTTATCATCGATCTATACCGATCTCCATTGACAGTAACGTTGTTACCAGCTTGATTTCGAAAAAAATACAGTTTGTAATTGCAATTTGTAAACGTTGTTCTTGCGTATATCTCACCATGATGAAATTGTAAACATTACTGAATACAATGAAACAAAAAATGACATATCATGACATATTAAAAATGGCCGAAACGTCACTTAAAAATCATATCATTCCTATTGGAAAAACCTATACAAACCGTTTAACAAATTCTGTATCAGGAAGAGCCGCTTAAGTGACTTTAAGCGAAAATGCTTTATTCGTTAAAATTCAGAAAGATGTGTCACAAAAATAATATCGCAATAAATGATATGCATACAAATAATTTGAGAAACGAAAGAACCGCCTAAGTAAGGTGACCATAATTTTTGATCGAAAAAGGAGGACTTTACATAGAAAATATAAACGACCAGTTAGCAACGAATATTTTTGGGAAAAAGGGAGTACACATGCACTTTAAATCAAATAGAACATGTCTGCAAAAATTGAATCTGTTTAATTCAAGTTTATTTAATTATAAATTAAAGAATCTTATTATGAATATTTATCGGATTGATGAATTTTTTTGTTCACTCATGGTTATCTGCCAAAAGTTGTATTATTTGCAGACAATTAAATTCGCGCATATTATGATTTTAAGGTTTTGACAGACAATTGCGATTTCTCGCAGAAACTCTCTCCACTGTGGCGTTAGTGTCAGAAAAACACATAGCAATTTCCACTAATATTTTTAAATTTTGCATAGGAATATGCTCCTATTTAAAATGTGAAAAAATTTCAACCCACCTCATATCTACTTGTGAATATCCACGTGAACATTGTAAAGGATATGCACATTTGATGGACATATTACCCTCATTCAGTGGTATCGATCCAATGCAGAATGCAGGTGGGTGGGTACATCAAATTGAAGAGTTTTGTTATATGTATGATTGGGATGATATAACCATTCGTCACTAAAGGTTGCTCAACATGGAGGACGTAGATAAAGAGCGGCTCGACAATGTTAAAAATGTGAATAGGAGTTGAAAGGTGTTGATATACGCAAACTTCCGCAAATTTCAAAAGAAACCATATAGAAAAAAACCGTGGTATTAAAGATGAGAGTTGTTCGTGGATGGTTCGGGAGACCGAAAATTCAACAACTATTTGGGACTCATGTAGAAACTATGAGACTCTAGTTGTGATGCTAATGGATTTACGTAAAGTAGATCGGCAAATGTTTAACAAGTTTTAGCGTGCGGTGCCACATATGCTGCGTTTTTTTGGAATATGGTGTTCGAGACCGCGATAAAATAAAGGGAAAATACAAGGAAATTTAGACTAAAAAATTTAGAACAACAACTTTAACTAGCTTCAAGTCAATCATTTTGACATTTAATTTTTGGTTTATAATTAAACACAATACTATCCAATATTAAAATAAATTAATTAATTTCACCAGAAAACATTAAGATATCCATTTTTCTTATTAAAAACACAATTCAGTCATTTCATTTTCATTCTTTCAAATTTCCAGTTGTAAATGAAGTAAGGAACAATTAAAAAATTGTGTACTAAAAAATTTCCCTGTTTCATCAGTTCAGCAATTATTAAGTTTTTTGATGAACTCGGTTGTACTCTACATAATATCCAGAGTTGTTCAGAGTTGTTGAGAACAAGCATAAATAAACTTTATTCGATAATATAATGCAAGATATTGACTTAGGATTCGATTGAGTAAATCCGAAGCACAAATATTTTAATAATATGTGAATTGTTTAAAAACTCAAAATATAATTTATCGCGGTCTAGAGCAGCTGTTTCAAAAAAAACGCAGCAATAGTGTGGCTGAAAATGAAATTCCGAATGCAAGAATTAAAATAGTCCGAATAGTATCAAGCAAGGTGACGAGATTA
This sequence comes from Nephrotoma guestfalica, assembly GCA_963691935.1. Taxonomy (NCBI): domain Eukaryota; kingdom Metazoa; phylum Arthropoda; class Insecta; order Diptera; family Tipulidae; genus Nephrotoma; species Nephrotoma guestfalica. Next base: position 44,204,167 of record OY829913.1, on the reverse strand, counting down.
ATAGTATCAAAGTTAATAAAACGTGCAAAACGGAGTAACGTGTTTATATGTCATGAGCGTAGACATTTTGCGAGGCCAGGTCCCAACAAAACAAAAAATAAATAGTTAAGATGGCATTCATAAATTACAAATCGGAATCCATTCAAAAATTCGTTGATTTAGGGAGTAGCGTGATTCTGATTTGAGCAAGCTTCTTTAAACAATTACAGACCACCTATTTTGAAAATGGGCTTCCACCGGAGACTGGTTATGATAGCGGTAAGGTTGTGCCGATAGGCATATTTACATTTATTTTAAAAATAAAAGTTATAAAAGCAAATTGTGAAGTAAAGGTCATACCAGATGAATATCAACAATTATCTATGTTAGTGGGTCATCAGTTTATCGAACGGCCACAAATAGAATTTGTAAATGGCAAATGAGGATTTCTCATAATTTATGTCTAAAATAAAATAATATCAAATTAGCCGAAGAAGCGAGGATTAGAGGAATCGGATGCGATGATACCGTATATCAATTTGATGGAAGTCCTTGTAGAAGAGTTAAAAGCAGCTGCATAGTGGAATATTATATTTCCGATAACCGCCAGTCTAATTTTGTTAGTAATGACAAATCGCGGAGAACAGTAAGTTAACAGTTTCAGATTAGGGGGATCTATAGGTAATCCTAAATGGATATTTTTCGAGTTTAGATTTAGCCTGTGGCATTTATCACGTACTTGTTGAAAGTGAGTCCATTTGTGATCTTACCACCAGATAGACAGTTTCAGTTTAAACGGATGACATTTGGCCCGAGAAATAGCCCAGCAGTACTTCAATCATTTATTAACAAAATCTTAGGGAATCATGTATATTCGATTGAGATGGCATATTTAGATGATACCATCATTCCGAGTAAAACCATAACAGAATATTAGAATTCTTCAAGAGATAATGTACGAGTATAACATCAATTTTAAAGAAATGTCGGTTTGAATGTACGAGTGTAGAGTATTTAGGATATCACATAAATAAAGATGGTATAGAGTCGGGACCGTTCAAAGAAGGAAGCAGCAGAAATGTTTACGACACCAAGCATGTTAGGGATGTTAGGTCACTTTTCGGGTTATTCAGTTATTTCAGACGCTTTATTGAAGGTTATACGACGGTAGCTAGACCTTACGGATTCCAGCTGAAACTAGCCGTAAAATAACTCCTGAAGAATCAAAATATGCAGCTGTAAAGTTGGAAGTTTTGGCTATAGTGGCATGTCTGGAAAAGTGGCGGGTTTATTTATTTGGAGTAGATTGTACTGTGAGAACTGGTTAGAATTGCATTAAGGCGCAAGCCAAAAAGAAAGATATAAATTCAAAGATAGGTAGATGGTTTGCCAGTTAATTAGAGTTCACATTTACGGTCAAATAAGTTATGGGAAATACAAATTTAGCAGTGAGTCGATATGTCATAAATAATGAAAACATTAGACTTACAAAAGTAACATGGATTGGATCGCCTCTTCTCAAATTACTGACGAACAAATTTTGAAAGACAGAAGTTTTTACAGTTAGGCGATGAAAAGTATTTGAATCATTTATTATGTATAATTCGTGAGTTTATCGTACGACTAAGAGAAAGTGGAGACTGTACGTTCCACAGAATTTACTATATGTCGTTGTCCGAGATACACACACGAAGCAGTTGGTCATCAAGGTATTGATAAAACAATTTAAGATCATTATTTTATTTCCCGAACAAGAAAGAGTTTCCACACGACACGTAAATAGGTGCATAAAATGTCTCTACTACAAAAAATACGGTGGATATCTGTATCCCTTGGAAAAAGTAATGATGCTTTTGTGCCGATACATTATGACCATGTAGGGCCATTTGTAAAAAGTAAATTTGTGAGAGTAATTTTCAATGAGTATAACAAACGCGTAATGCTAAGAGCGATACAAGAGGTAGTTCACAGGTCAAATAGAAATAGTGAACAAAACAATGACGAAGTATGTCGTGAAGATTAAAGTCATGACTCGGATGAAAAAGTACTTGAGGCGCAAATAGCCACGAATCACACAATGCACAGTGTAATAAAAAAAATTCCCTAAGATATCGTGTTTCGATTCCTATTCCGAGATTTTCGAGAAATCAGATTAGCCCACGAACTGAAGAGCTCAAAGAAACTGATGCTAGAATAAATATGTGAAGAAATAAAAACCTCATTTGAAAGGCCGCAACTGGTGACAGTAGAAATCTATTACCAATTAATATAAGACCATATAATGTTCGAAAAAGTATAGGTAACGAACGATGCTCAATCCAGGGTACCGAAGGAGAACAACAAATGTATCGAATTTATAAAGCCACAGTTGCAATCGAAAGAGAACTCGTCAACAGAAAATCAAGAAATAATGAAACGACATCTCTAAATAAACAGAAATTTATTTCATTATAATTAATACTGATGATTGCAATAAAACGTAAAACAAAATCGAATTTGCAGATTTTATTCCATGAACGCGATCATCTGGTAAATTTATTCAAAACTGCATTAGAGCAAACGCAATCAAATGATCTCAGAGTATTCATTCTAGCAGACTAGAAATTGTCTGGTGAACATGAAAGACGCTCCAACGATCAATGATGTTGCTATTGTCGTGGTCAGAACGAATTTCGATCGGCGTGATACTACACCGTGTTACTGAACACCCATGATTCATCACGGCACTGAAACACATGGATTGTATGATGTTCTTTAATACCCAATCCTTTTTTGGCAATGCCAAGTGCCGTCAACTTTTCCAACAATTTTCTTTTAATTCGTTTGAATCAAAAAAGCTTCGTTCCAAGGACTATATTCACTTGCGGGATGCAATTGCAATAATAATAATATTACCAGCAACTTATACAGAAACTCCAAGGCATATGCACGAATACGCTCTGGGTGCCATGACGTATTTACAAAGATTTCGTTCTTCAAGTAACATAAGTATATTAAGCCTGACGAGAGGAATATCTTAAACTGAGTTTACTTGAAAATCATCAACAATGGGACAGAACACTAAAAGAAGCATCTCTTACCCTTCGTCCATAAGAAATATGAAAGCTCTTTGCAATTATATTGACAACCAAGTTGTACCGTCGCCATCGAAACATTATGTTTGTGGTAGAAATCTATTACGAGAACATCATCATGACGTTAAGCAGTTACGAGTTTTCGCTGACGCTCTTATTTTAAATATTAATACTCCCCGCAATTAAACAACAAAACGAAATTGAAATGGCTGAGACTCTGGTAAACCAGGACGCACAGTAAACCTTACACTACTTTTAGATTAAAAACAAGCAGATACATTTTATTGAACGAAAAGACCATGGCACATAACAAAACTTAATTGAAACGCGTGATCGTACTCAGAGTGATTTGCAAAAAAATATTCTTTCGTCAAATTTTGTTAATCATGTTAATCATTCCAATGCCTGCCTGCCTGAAAAGGTTTCATCGTTGGAAACATGTTTCGAAAAAAACACTATCCACAAACATTCTTGTAAATTTACTTCACGCGTTTGGATATGGGTATTTGGAACTTTCCAATTGATCCCATAGCATGTGAAAAAACGTGCCCAACTGATTTTTGTTAAATGTAGCCATCAATTCAGAACGCTGTAATAAAAGTTTTTACAATCATTTCAAACAACTTCAAAAACCATGATTGGCTTTGAGGACGTGCAATTTTTTCTCCCAAGAATTGCAGTGTCCACATTTAAATTCAATCGTACCTCCCCGTCCAACAATGAAACACGAATCTATTGACACAGTTCTATTGTCGAAGATCAAGCGAGATTCTTAATTCTTTGGAGACATCTGGAATTCCATCACGCATACAATACTATTTTTGAAAGAGGAATGACCAATAGTACTCTCTGTAGAAAGAAAAGTAGAAAATGGGTAAGAAGTTTCAAAAGCCACAAATAGAATGTCAAAAATATGGATGGGTTATTTTGAAACGATTTTAACTCTCGTAAGTTGAAATGTTGTGTCCCCAAAAATTGGTGTACGAGTATTTATTATAGATTGCCATACATAATAATATTAACAATGGCACGGATAATCCAAATAAATCAAAATATACATAATTACACGCTCGCATACAAAACAAGGATATCAATCAATATAATAAACCCAACAACAAAACGGATATTTTATTGCTATCAATATCACAATAAAATATTATCAATCTTTATGTAAATATGTTTAAAATTGCATATTTTTATGTCATTTAATATCAATTAATCCTTCCGTCATTTATGCATATGTTAAGCATATACATAGTCTACGTCCATAATGTAAAAGGATACATTTGCTCATAAAATATTTACAACAAAAAAAAATTATTTCATTTTCATAAATTCCATTTCCGGATAAAATTTTAATTGACTCGAACCACCATTCGATACAAATACGTATCGTATGGTAAATTGAAATACAAAGCGGAGAGTGACTCATATGTAGATATGTGATATGTAATACAATTTTCATCTTATGCACAAACATTTATTACATAAAATATATTAAATTATTATTATTATTTATTTACAAATAAAATATGTTTTTACGCATAATTTTTGAATTAAGCATTATAATATTTTTTACATTAAAATATATAAATTTTATGGATATTTTGCCCTGTAATAAAATTTAATCAATTTTAATCAGATTAATTTATAATCTGGACCCCCGCCCCCAAAAAAAAAGAAAATTTATTTTGTAGGTATTAAATTACGAAAAATAATAAATGGATTATTAAATAATTAAAGTAATCGTAAAAATGTGCTACGTAATATTATTTTAAATGACTAAAAGTGCTGGCAGCTTGTTTTTAATATTTGCAATTTGTTTATGTACCAAGCACTCCTAATTATTTCACGATTTACTTTCTGCGTCCTATCGTTCTCCGTTGCCAGTCAAATCGAAGACGTACAGCTATTCATTTGAGTCAATGATCACAATTAGTATACCTTGTTAAAGTTAACCGGAAGTTGCCCGAAAAAATTATATATTAAATTAAAATATCCCAGCCGGAAGTAACTAACCTATACAAAATCAGCCGAAAACATTATGAATCATCAATAAACAAACAATAAATAAAATTTAAATACCGCAAATAATTTATTAGTTTCATATGTATAGAGGTTATGAGACTAATTTTAATTCTTTAAACTTTGAAAATATTTCCAAAACTACCTTAAATTAATTTCTTAAATTATGTTCCGACGGTTTACAAAATGCTTACTTGAGTAGAAGTTCTACTTATTCTACTTGCATTTATTCTGGTCATGTTATCTTTCATAAGCATTATTAGGTATGGCTCAAATATCTACTGATTTTGTCTTGAATCTAGTTTGTGATTTGAAGTAATATGCTGTAATGTAACTCCTTCATGGGTAAAGAAGGGGCGTCCTCGGTCTTAGATCTCAATTCTTTCAACATGTCCAACAAATTTGAGGGTTTACTTGTGGGTAGTTCCTCTGTGGCAGGTCTGCTTGCGTTCTTGAGTGTGTTCAATGTTTTGCGTATTTTGGAATTGTCAACATGTTGGCGTATAAAATAGTGTGGATAATTTATTTTGGTCTAGACAATGTCGACAATTAGTAGAGTATGTAGAGTATTCGTAGATAATGTAGATTATTTCTTTTAAATGTTGTTTTCCCCCGTTTTCACGAGTTTGTCATTTCACATTTTTACAGTTCAAATTACGAATTTATATATTTTAAAAAATTTAAGTTTTTCTAATTCATTTTCTAATTTGTTATTTGCAAAGCCCTATATTTTTCGTTATTAAACTCTATGGCGACATATGCATTACTGGACAATTGCAAAATTTTTTTTTCTTACCAACGACATTTAAAATTTTTCGCTTTTCAAATGCCACCACTTGGTGACTACTTTTGAAAATATAATAATTTCGAACAATTTATCGAACTTTAGACTGTTAGGAAGTTTATTTTGACATTGTTAAAGTATCAACCACCAAAAACAGAAATTCTGGCTGACCAAAAACCAAGTGCAGGTAATTCAAATCAAAATATTAGTTTACAATTGTTGCTGTAATATAAAATAGACTGCGCGCATAGATTTGCCTGGTTTTCGGCATTTTCTTATTCACCTCTTCCATTTGATTTAATACGCTACTTACGATATCGGGTGCATCTGCACTCAAATTGTTCAACATTTTCATAGACAACATATACTAAATTTTTTTTCAGCTCATTGAAACACTGAACCAGTTCAAATGATCACCACTGATATGGTTAAAATTTTATCCCGCTATATTAGCATACTTCTCAATGGCGAGATCAGAATCTAATGATTTAAGAGTAGGCACATTGCCTAAGTTTATCCGTTGAATCTCCGGAATTGCATTATGCTCCAATACACGTTTATAAGCCAAGTAGTTGCAGTAGTAAACAACCTAAATCGCTCGGTTTGCCTAACAGAAGATCGTGAACGATGATTAAAAAAATCGTTCAGCATGAATGTTACCCCTCAGCAACAAGCTCAGAGAAAATGATCAGTTAGTTCTACTTAGTGCAAGCAGATTGGAAAATATAACGTCAATACTGGAAAAACTAAAACAAAACACAAAAAAATAAGTAACAGGTAAAAGGTACATTTACCATAGTCTCATCAGTAATGTGTGATTCTGAAGGCAATTACTGTTCTTAGCGCACGAGAATTGAAGCTTAAATTTATCTTACCTAACAGAATAGACGAATCAATACAGCCAGATACTAGTTGATGAACAAACAAAATGTCTAACCGAGTGTTTGTAAATTGATTGGCTTTAGCCGTTCCATGTATTGGGTTAAATTGAAAACACCCACCCAGGGCAGCTCACGTGAATCAAAATGAAAAAATCTTCGATGAACTGCCTTCGTTGAACAAAAGGATCGTGAAATTCTTTAGCCCAGACCGTAACAATATAGCTAGCGCAGAGTTTGGCCGGTTGATAATATTAACAATGGGTTTGAAAATTTCATAGTGACGTTGACCGCGATTCTACTCAACATTTTCTCAACTGTTGAATGTTCTGAAAGCGCCCAATGTGATTCTTAAAATTCAGTTCATTGTCACAAATATCACCTAAAATATTTGTAATTGGGATCGTATACGCTTACAAGAGTACGTATTGTATTGGTATTTACTTACGCTTAACTAGTCTGTTTTTCATACATCATAGCAAAGCGGACGAATTATTATTAATACCAGCAGCGTAGTTTATGGATAGAATGAAGAGAATGGGCTCTAAATGGGCGCACTACAGATGTGGCTGTGAAAGCAGATGATAATGATGATCTGGTATTTTAACTGATACTTTCTGTATCTCAGATACAAGTACACTCACAACAGAAGATGCTATGGAATTCTGGAATTCTGTGAGAAGCCCTGTTGAATATCTTACTAAAATCTGTGCATATTCTATGTAGTTGATGTAAACTCGGTGAGGTTTGTGTTCGTGGGACGACTTTTGAGGAAACTTGTTGAAAGACATAAAGCAAAGATGTATAATGAAAGTACTGTGACTCATAAACGATACATTCAAAATGTTTTGTAATGCAGGATAACGTTGCAATCAGTCTTTAATTAGTAAAGTAAACTTATAATCTTTCTTATGAATAGGAATAATAAAAAAAATATTTCAAGATGAACGGAAAAATTCCTACCGAGAGTAATTTTTAATTGTTTTTTACTCCATTTTTCCAGCCACAGTGTCGTAATCAAATTGGACGGAAACCAAGGAAGATTGAACGCTATTATTTTGTATTTTAATTATAAATTTACCTGTATACAAATTTCTACTTTTCAATAAACACTGAAGTAAGTCATTTCCATATAAAAGCTTGGGTTTACATTTTTCAAATGTGAGGTAGAAATAATGTTCCATGGATCTGAAATGGTTCCATTAACAACGAAATTATAGAATATTCCTGATTGCAAACATAAACAATCATTTTGAACCTTATCTACATTGTCGACACTATTTTTTGAATCATCAACATACTCGTACGTTCTCTACACATGTAGAATATTAATTGTCTACGCTATAGACAATTAATAATATTCTACATGTATAGAGAATGTAGACAATACGGACCAACACTCGGATGGTAATGTACTCTATGTTTGAAGATTTGATTGTCTCTAATATATGTGTTATAGTTTCTTCCGGGTTTCGATGGTTCCTTGATTGATGGTTTCAATATTTAGATGTTCTATTCATTTACGTATCGTTCTAATGTTGTGCAGCGCACCTTGAATTTCTTGCATTTTTTTATTTCGTATATGAGTAAAAGTTTGTATTATTCAACTGTATTGTACAGTTCCAGTTTGTAATTAGAAAGTTTCCTATTAATATTCGGTTTTTGGGTCGAGATATATTGTATTGTCGGTTCCCATTGTTATTGGCTTTATGCAGCTGTATTTAAATTCAAGTATCTTTGATTGTTTTTGCACGAAGTCGGCGTGATTTAGTGTCATAAATAACTTCGGTTTAGGATTTATGAGATGCTGTGCGTAGTTATTTAAGATTGTGTTAGGGGCAGGATCTTTGACAATTTCGCGTTCGATATTAGCCTTGAGCTCTTTTGACGTAATTGGCTTGTTGGCATAACCCAACGACTTAACGTAACCTCATAAAGAGAAATTCAACAGCGTGTAATCGCGTACGCGATGTGGCCGTTCGGTGGTTACCGAACTTCTTTTTCAATAGGTCAATTGTGTGTCCAGCTGTGTGGCATGTGGAACCGTCTTGTTGGAACCACATATCACTGGTGTCTATAGTCTCTATATAACGCATATTTTGCTTATTGATAAAGCCAATAAGCCAAGAATGAAACCGCTGAAGACGATTAATCGGTTAAATTCAGTATTTTCTGCAAACTTCAGCCAAGCCGTATCGGAGAAGTTTCGGCGCTTTATCAAGAGGTATCAGTTTTCGAGTTAGTTTGGTGTTGTACGGGTGGTTTGTCAGGATTGTAGTTTGTCAGGATCCCAATTCTTGTGAATGGCGTTGAATCGACTGATTTGGCTCATTTTGAATTGAATCACTTGCAGCTGCAATATTTTCGGTACTTCGTGACCGGTGCGTTACCTTACTGTTACCTGCTTGGCACATTAACATCCAATAGTGAATATTTTGACTCGAATTTGACCCGCTATAGCACGCACAACCTGTCTGATGCGACGATTATTACGACCGAAAATTGAAGTAAGCGCTCTTAAAGTTGCGACCACCGGCACAGAATTGTCGTAGTAATTTTTAGTAATTTCCAAACGTTCGTAAACTTCATCGTGATTGTTAACCTTGAATGACATTTTAGCGTTGACAGATCATGAAAAACGTTCAAGGGTTCGTTCGTATTAAATTATAAAATTTGTATGTCCCTATTGGAGGGCGATACCATTTGGGATTCCAAAAAGTGTGAAGTATCTATTTAGAGCGCTGATTATGTCGATTAGGTTTTTGGTATTGGAGTGATTAGAAGGCGTTTAAAGAACGAATCTATTGCTAAAACTATTTTTTATTGATGCTGAAGAAATCAATATCCACATTTTCTAGCGGTTTTTTAGTAATAGGTCGTGTTGATATTTTTATATTGTATGACGGGCTATCATATTTATGCGCACGCATGTGTTACAAGCATTTATATGGCTTCTGATTTTATTAACCATTTTTGGGGAACAATATGCACTTTTTAGTTGGTTTTCTAACTCTTTAATTCCTCGATGCGCTCTTTCGTACGTTAGTTTACTATAACTTGATCATTCACAACCCCTTCGACCATTTTCGTGACGAAAACAGAATGGCCTTGTGAAAAATTATTTCTTAATGATTCTTGTATTTTTCCGTATAAACTCTGTGGAGCTAGAATAATAGATTTCTACCGTTATGATAGTTCTTGAGAAATCCGATTATTTTGTTTTCCACCGAATATTTTTGAGAGACTATACTATTCTTCTAAACTTTGGGAAGAAGTCTTCCGTGGTGATTGTCTCGTGTTTTCGCAGTTTCTGTAACAATTAATTTGTCGATCCGCAAAGTAAGCAAAGTAGTTATCTCTCGTACTTGCAAAATGAAATTCTTTCTAGTTCGTCCGAAGGATGGAGGCTCATTGGAATTCTTTCAAATGTATGTGAAGTGTTCTGTAGATTCGTTCGTGTACATTTTGCCCAGTTCTCTTTTTCCCGGTATCTGGCTTAACACAGTGCTACCACATTTGCGTTTCTTTTTTAGTGTATGATGTCATAATCATAGTTTTCTAGCTCCCAATTTGATCTTAGAATTTTGAGCCTTGTGGTCCAATACTAGCCTAAACTTGTTACCATACAGGTGTTGCTTGTACTTTCTCACGCGACCCGTGTTATCACGATCACCTTTTTCTCGATCGTAACATATTTCACCTCTGTTAAATTAAGTGTTCGAGAACCGAACGCTATGAGTCTTTTTGGATGTTATTTTGAATTTGTGACAGAACTGCTCCTAGAGCGTGAGCTGACGCATCTGTTCTCAAAATAAATGGTTTCAAGAAATCAGGATAAGTTAATATCTGCTCAGTAGTTTTTTCTCAGTCGAATACTTTAACATATCCAGAGTCTTTCAAATCTATATAGGTATGTCTCTCTTTAGGTACTTTGTCATATTCCTAGAAATGTTCGAATATTATCTTTTAAATCTCATGAAATTTCCTGAATGGCCCCACAACTGTTTGATTTCGTTTTGGTTTTTGGAAAGTGGCCGATCTAACATTTTCTGAATTTTGTCGTTCTCTCTGTGCGCTATTATATATGTTCAGGAATTCGGATTTTCTATTGGTGAAATCACATTTGCCCAACTATACTGGTGCGCAACTAAATTAAAGGGTTATTTTGAAAAATGAAGAATTGAAAATTTCTATATTTGAAAATGATTTATTCAAAGTATTGTCCTTCGTTATCTACACAATTGTAGCCATATTTCTGGCAGTATATGAACACTACGACGATAAAACGACGCGTCTTTGGACCGAAACCATTCATCCATCCCATTTTGCACGTCTTCGAAACTGGCCAAGTATATAGCCATGCCAAGCAATGCGTCATTGTCGTGCTGTAATATCACTCGTTCGTGTCTCGTGTCCCATTCGGGCCGTCTTTCGAGCAATGCATGGTTCAGATTAGTGCCTTGCCCATTAACAGTTTTGCACTGTTTCAGCTCATAGTACACGATTCCATTCTGGTCCCACCAAACGCAGAGCATTGCCATCTTTCCTGAGCGATTTGGCCGTGCCGTCGATTTGATGCTTTGCCAGGTGAAAGCCCCGACTGCTAACTCTCATCTCCCATAACAATTCGATGCAAGAAGTTTTTTCTTTCATGCTATGAAAGTAAAATTTCGATTGTCCATCTGCCTCTCACTCAACTCACGCGGCACCCAATTTTCCTCCTTTTTAATTTTTCTCATAGCATGTAAACGTTTGGAAATAACTTGGCGAGAACGCCTCCGCAAGTTGATCTTGAGTTTGCAAACCCGCCACTTCTGAAGCATTTAAACCAATCTTCACAGATAGTTTTCGATGGTGCATATTCGCCGTATGCCTCCTCAAGCAAATGAAATGTTTCAGCTTCATTTTTTTTTGTTTAGCACAAAACTGAACATTTTCATTCGTAGGCAAAATATTTTTGCGTTGCGATATGGGCTGGTATTACAACTGGTTATCTTTAACAACTATAAACAAAACACAACTCCTGACATAAATGACAACTAGATGTGTCGCTAGCACCATCTATGTGTGAAACCCAGAAATTTAGTTTCGCACCTGATATTCTTAGACTGAATTCCATAAGTTTTTTCATCACTGTATTTAGATTTCCTAGACCCTGTAACACATTATTAACCGCTCGTTGAAATGTTGCCTAGACATTTTTTAGGCCAAAAGGCATTCGGTAATGAAAGGTAATCAAAGTGGCTCAAAGTGATCAAAGTGATTTTTTTTCACCGGTATTTGATGAAATCCAGGTTTTAAGTCAAATGTGGTAAAATATACTGATTTCCCCAAACTATCTAATATCTATTCGTTGTAAGGAAAGAGGTATTTGTAATTTAGCGGTTTGTAATTATCATTAAAATGGTTTGCAATTCGAGATTCAATCTTTAGTCAATCTGGCATTGACACCGATCTGACTAAACCAATTCGACGACCCATGACCATAAGCAGATTTTGATTATCGGTTTGGGTGAGACTGATGAGAATATAGAGGTGAAGTTTGTTTGTTTGATGTTTGGTTTTTCCCATGTTGTGTAGATAAAATTGTTCGTCATTCAAGATTTTACCAGATAGATAGACGCCAATTTAACTATGTTAATACAATTCTATCATCATGATTGGTTATAATTTATAGGTTTGGAGTGAGTCTGATTAGGTTATATGGGTGACACTTTGATTTTACCTATGTTTTGTCGATAATATCTTTCGGCATTCAAGATCTTGACAATCTGACCAATCTGACTATGCCAATATATAACTTTGTTAAAATCAAACATATAAACTAACCACAGCCACCCCAATCCTTTAATCATAAACTACCTATAGTCATGGGCTATCGAATTGACATATAGTCAGATTGGTGTCTATTTCAAAAGAAGTCAAACGAAGAAAGTCAAAATTTCATCCTAGGAACCTAAACAGACCCAACACCTAACCTATGACAAAAAAGTAACTGCATAGTCAGGTGTGTCTATTTAGCAAAATTTCAAACAATGTCCGAGTTTATCGACAAAACAAGGGGAACATCAAAATTCACCCCTATATCATCAGAACCACTCCAAACCTATCTGGCATACTCTTGAATTGCAAACAATTTTAATGACAATTACAAACCATTGAATGTTTGATAATTATTAAACTTCTTTATCGACAATTTGTTTCTTCATGAAACTGATAATGCATTATTTTAGGTTCTCATTATTCTTCAAGTGATTACCCAAAATATTATTCTGAATTTCACTCCATAATTACCTTTCAACTTCTGATGTATGCATCTACTCGTATTAAAATTTTTGCGAGGGTTCTGCGACCATCTGACAAAATCTTAATAGACAAAACCTTTTATCAGTTGAAAGTGATAATTGCCTGGCTATTGTAAAGATATCTGTTATGTACATTTTTCGGCTGTCATTATCGATTTGATTATTTTCATCGAGATTATCGACATTTTATGTTGGTTGTTACGATCAAATCTACATTGCTGACATTTTTCGACATCAGTTCAATCAGACTTAATTCAATTCGTCTTGAAATTTGCTGAAATTGTTGGAGTCGGTAAAAATCCAACTTGACAGTACTATCTGCCCTTTCAAGTTAGATTCAGTTTCTCAAAAATTCACTGCTTTTGATTTCTTGCCCATATCATCTCTGATGTACATCATTATCGTATAGTAACTTCGGTTCTTATTTTTCAAATGCGGAGTAAAAATAAAGCTTGCAATGGTTCCTTTAACAAAGAAATCATAGAATTTGCTGATTTCCACCAAAAACAATTTGTTTCGAGATTGTCAACATATTTTTATTTTCTACATTTTTGACGTCATTTTATTAATTCTCTACATACACTGTCTGCACATGTAGAAACACTGTCGACGATATCAAAAATGTTCATGAGACTACACTTTATTTTACTACACACAGGAAAGTAAAATGCATAGATCAAAATGGCAAGGCTGGGGCAACAATAAAAATTGTTAACCCACCGAGATGATGTAAACAATAAAATAGGAAAAAAACGATTTAGCAGGAACAGTTGAAATGTTTTTATGTAAATTAAAAATTCATTGATACATCTTTTTTCGAATAATTTTGAATTTACCTTCGTACTCAAATTTAATAGAAAGAAGAACCGGAAAAGAAAATTTATTTTTAAGAAGAACACATGCTACTGAAGTAGGCAGAAAAATTATGCTGAACAAAACTGCATTATCGACCTTCTTTATATACATTGGCAGGCAAAATCAGCAGACCTTTTTTGTTGTTTTTGACCGTTTTCTGCAGAAAAACTATATTATCGGCGTATTTTAAGAGTCTTAGAAAAATTGACTCAATTTTCTTTATGTAAGCATATTTTCGGCCGAACTTCGAGTAAATTTTAATTGTTTACTATAAAAATGAATTCACATAAGCACAAGAACTGTTTTAATAATAAATTACCCGTTGGTCGTGGGAATTCCCGCTATTTAATTTTGAGTACGGGACTTATGATATTTTACGAATTTGGGCAACGAAAATTAGTCTGGGATGGACATTTTTATTAAACCAATTCTATTAAAACCAATACATTTCCCGTGCCACGTATATTCGAATAGCGAGAATTCTCACGATATTGCCTACCAGGGTACAGAAATATTTTATAGGACATTTTAATTGAAATAGCGGAAATTCCTAGGATCACTGGTTCGTCATACTCGCTCAGGTTCGTGTACATCCAGATGATAAAATGTATCAACTAATTCTTTGGAAGGAAGGTGATAACCTAAAGGTTTATATGGTGGATACTGTCACGTACGGTTTAACAAGTGCTCCTTATTTAGCGGTTCGTACGTTGAAGGCTATCGCAGAAGAATACTCGGATCAGTATCCAGAAGAATCAAATATTATTACTAATGATTTTTATATGGACGATCTGCTTTCGGGCGCAAATACAATTGCAAACGCGTTAAAAGTCAAAGCAAATATAATACAAATATTAGAAAGTCGAGGTTTAAAATTACGAAAGTGGAGATCGAATTCTAAAGAATTTCTGCAATCTTTTACAAAAGCAGATATTGAAAGCATACCAAAATTAATTGAAAGCGAAGGAAGTATGAAAACACTGGGTATAATTTGGGATTCGTGTGCCGATGTCTTTACCTTTACGGTTAATTTGAGTTCAACACAAAACTGGTCTAAACGCAGCATCTTGTCGGAAATATCACGTATCTATGACCCACTTGGTTGGTTATCACCAATCATTGTGCTTTTTAAGCTATTTTTACAAAAATTATGGATTCAACATATTGAATGGGACGCATTATTTCCACAGCAACTGAAAGATGAATTCAAATTCATATATAATAAATTAACTTACGTCAATCAAATCAAGATCCCACGGTGTTATTTTCGGAATCGTGAACCAATTAAAATTCAACTACATGCCTACTCCGATGCTTCCGAAAAAGCATATGGTTGTGTAGTGTACACTAGAAGTATATATTCTGACGGCACAATTGATACATCCTTGGTCAGCGCTAAAAGTAAGGTTGCGCCTATAAATCAAGTTACGATACCGAGATTAGAGCTTTGTGCGGCTTTTTTGTTATGTAAACTAGTAAAATATCTCAAGTCAGAAGTTTTTGTTGGTGATGAAGTGCAAATATTCGCATGGACGGATTCAACGGTAGTTTTGCAATGGCTGTCCGACGTTCCTCGAAAATGGAAAAATTTCATTGCAAACCGGACTTCGAAAATGCTGGAGATAATTCCAAACACATGTTGGTATTATGTTCCATCTAAACAGAACCCAGCAGATTTCATTTCTAGAGGGGTTCAACCGGACAAGTTAAGTGAAATGGAAATGTGGTGGAAGGGACCTCCGTGGTTAACAAAAGACTCGAGCCATTGGCCAAATAGAACTAGAGCAATGCCGCAAAATCATGAATCTTCTTTAGAAGTAAGGCTTAACAGTTTACATACAGCAATCAATGGCGAAGGAAGCGTGATTGTTCAGCTGGTCGAGAAAGTTTCATCGTGGTTTAAACTTAAAAGAATAGTGGTGATTATAATGCGATTTATAAAACGGTCCAATCAACAAAATTTACGAGTACGTGGACCTATATTAGTAGATGAATTACGTTATGCGGAAGTAATAATTATTCGAAATATTCAAGAAATTGCTTTCAAAGTAGAAATTAGCGTCATTCAAAATAATAAACAGTTGCACTCCAAATCGAAGCTGTTAGGGCTTGATCCATTCATTGACGATAAAGGTATAGTTCGAGTTGGCAGACGTCTTAAACATTCAAACTTAAAGTTTTCTGCCAAACATCCAGTCATATTGCCGCATCATAAAATCAACGATTTAATAATTAGAGAGATACATGTAACACATCTTCGTGCCGGTTTGAATTTGGTTTTAAATACGATACGACAACGGTTTTGGATGATGAATGCTCGTCGATCAATAAAAGCACTTATCCAAAAATGCATCATTTGTATTAAATATCGTGCTAATACATCTAAGCAAAAGATGGGCGACCTACCAGCACAAAGAGTCACTGAGCACCGTCCATTTTTAAACGTCGGCATAGATGACGCAGGGCCATTCTATATCAAAACAAGTTCTACCCGAAATGCTCGTATGGAAAAAGCATATCTCACATTATTCGTTTGCTTGTTAGTTAAAGTAATTTATATTGAAGTAGTTAGCAGCATGACGTTTAAAAGATTTGTAGTACGTTGAAGTATTCTTGAAAACGTATTTTGTGATAATGGATCCAATTTTGTAGCTGGCAATAAGGAATTTAAAAAATTGAGACATGAGTTATTGCAACAATTTCATTCTAATTATATTCTTACATTTTATTTAAAGAATCATATCGCATTTCATTTTAACCCGCCTACTGGTGCTCATTTTGGAGGTTTATGGGAAGCTGCGGTAAAGTCAGTCAAGTTTCATATGAAGAGGGTCATGGATAAGGTAAACCTAACATTTGAAGAAATAGCAACACTAACAACACAAATCGAAGCCATCTTAAATTCTCGACCGTTATGCTGCATTATGGATGACGTCTCACAACTTCAAATATTGACGCCGGGTCATTTTCTAATTGGTGAAGCACTTACTGCGATTCCTGAGCCACAATTAGAAGATGTAAAGGATTCAAAACTAAATCGATGGCAAAATATACAGAAGCGTATGCAGGGATTTTGGAAAAGTTGGCGGACTGATTATTTACATACATTACAATAACGATCTAAATGGAAGAAAGGGGGTGATGCATTTCAAATCAATGACGTTGTATTGCTGAAGGATAATAATCTACCTCCGAGTCAGTGGCCATTTGGTATTATTACACACATTCATCCAGGCAAGGATGGCATCGTAAGGGTAGTAACCATAAGGTGCAATATAAAGGAGTATGTAAGACCAATTGTTAAATTAGTTAAGCTTCCTATTAAGAAAGAATAATTGTAAAAAAAAAATGTATTATTTAAAAGGTCAATTCATAGTTTGTTTATTTAAATAACTCTATTATTAATATAATTTATTGTATAACTTAAAAAAAAAACAAGAATAGTGATAACAAATTTTTTATGATAACGTTTGGTTAAGCTAAATTATTATATAAATAATTTCCTTAACATGGGGGAATATGTTTAGGATTAGATTTATCCCATTAAGGTATATACGCGCATTCCGCTAGTAAAGAATATCTCATTAAGTTGTGTAATTTAAATCAAATGTTTTATACTTAATTTAAGTTGTAACATAATATACGTAATTCCATAATTGCATAGTTCACACGATTCAATTACGGATGCGATTAGGATGCGCTTGTATACAAAAACACACAATTATAAATTGATAAAAATATACGGAAAAAGGGCAGAGTTAAATTGTCATCCGAGCTGCACTGTACGCGTAAAAAAGGCTTAAATAAGTTCATATAATTTTTTGTTATATATTGTATAATACGCATGAATAAGTATCTTGGCTTCATGCTACAAAAGTTAATAAAGTTGTGATAAATATAAATAAGTCAAACGAAACCTTTGAGTTTTTTTATGAACACAGTAAACAATTGAAATTTACTAAATGTCTGCTGTTAATTTTTCTACCAATGTAGAATTTTTCTGCTAACTTCAGTAGCATGAAGAATACTTATTGAATAGAATGAATACATGGTACAGTGGTTAAAGCTTTGGTGTTTGAATCACGGGGATGCCTCGTTTGGCCCATTGAGCTTCTATGCAGTATAACGACATGTTATATGGGTGGGCCGATGTATTTCGCCCTCCAACATGGGGTTGTAAAACTGTTTAGGCCCAAAATTAAATTTATTTGATTATTAACTGTCGTATCACCGTATTTTAGCCGACAATTATGATAATTTTTTTTTCTAAACTTCGTTTTAGCAGTAAAATTATTTTATTTTTGAGATTGATTTATGCATAATTGTTATTCTAATTTATTTGAAGCCTAAAAATAATAAAACATAATACTTTATGTTGTTTTTGATTTACTGGTGGTTTTCACGGGTTGGTAGTTTCTCGCGAAATAAACATTTTACGGGACCATAATTCAAAAAAAAGGTTTAATAGATACATACGTTTATCTCTCTAAATCCTTGAAGCAGGTAGATTTATCGAATGAATAATTTTGTAATATTCTTATAACTAGTTTAGGATCAACCTTTTCTTACATGTATTCATAAGGTTTTATAAAAATAAATTTGCATATAAAGAAAATATAAATCTTTATGTGTCTGCACTACATAATACATCAACAATCGGGGCTGAAAAGAAAATTCTTCTATATTGATCCTAAATATAGTCTTAAAATACGGTAGCACATTTACTTACATACACACATACATATATGCACAACACAATCATGTAGGTTTGGTATGTTGTAAATACGTACACACAATAGAAGATTCGAAGGAAAATGATTTTTTTTTCTGCCATGGTATGCTTTTGCTCTCACACATTTCATGTTGAAATGAATGGGCGGGCGGGATACACAAATATACGAGTATGTAACACCGTTAACATTAAAATCACAACCGAAAAATAGATGGATCACCATAATCATAAATTGTGTGGAATAAATGAAACAATAATTTTTTATTTCTCTAAAAAAAACCGTCCTCCCAACTAAAATCCATAATACCAACATATAAACATAAAAACCAAATGGATTTGTACATTGGCTCGTCTGAAAATGATAAGTAATGTTTGTTTTTACTGTTTTCATTCTGCAAACAGTATACAGTCCTATATATGAGGATTGTTATTGATTTTGGTACGTACGTACACCATTTTTGTGTATAATGGTGAGAACGAGTAGACAAAATATCAATAATATTTTGATTGAATACCTCCCAGTCGACCCACAAATATGTACTCGTATATCGTATATGAAAACCATATAATCTTCCATAAAAATATGTATCGGGAACAGTTTAATATGGTATTTAAGTCTTCTGAAATATTTTCGATAATATTTTCAACATTTTGAAATCTTTTTCAAATTTGAACCAGGGTTTTCGATAGTGCTTTTTGAGTATGTGCAATTCCAGAAATAGTAATCAAGGAATTTGAAATCCAAACTAAGAACTAAATGTTTACCCCAATCGTGTGAAATAATAAAACAAATACAATAGATTGATTCTCTATGAAACTCATACGGATATCACCTTGTAATATAATTATATACAAGCGGGGGTGTTGCCAGAGTTTTTTCCCAGGGGAAAGTTTTTTCTGTTTATTTTCAAATTTGTCTAGAGAAGTTCTATTTTTGCTGAATTATTTTAAGTAACGATCATATTCTTAATAATATTTCTTAATATCTATTGAATACCGCGCAAGTCAATGGTGTCCTACATTCCATTAAGCTAAATATGTCCATGTCTAAATGTTACTGATTTTTCCGAAATACGCCGCAACTGAATTTCTTCTACCACTACTGTATTCTTTTATTACCTAATTATCCGAAGAAATCTGTTACATAAAACATGATTTTAAGGAGGATCTCTAAAACTACAAATTGAGGATAGAAAGGAACTAAATGTTCTAAGTTATGAGAAAACCTACTATATTGATCATTCAATTCATCTAGGCTGTACAGGAGACGAATTTTTGTCATTTTGTTTTTAACCGTAGTTTCGTGAATGCTAAAGAATTTTCAAAATATTTTTAAAAACATGATAAAGCTCCTACTAAAGCTGCTACCTTCGGTAGACAAATTTTGAACAACTACCACTGGGATGTCCCAATTTGTGGAAAAAGCTTAAATATGAAGTTTCATCCCGATCAATCATCCATCTGGGCTGTATACAATGGACGAATTGTTGTTGAAAAGCAGTTTTTTGCCAAAGATCGTAATTTCCGCATAAATTTTGAAAAAGGATCAAGACCGGTACTGTTGCAAATTTAATTCAAAATATTTTAATTTTTAGTTGTTTCTCTCGTAAACTTTATACTTTTAAAATATTTTCAAGAGAGGAAAAAGCTTCTATGGAACTATGGAAAAGCTTAAGAATGAAGTTTTATTTTGCAAAATCAAATTGTTTAACTTTTTTTTAAATTATGCAGTCGATCAGTCAATCAGTTTGGGCGTAATGAACCAGCAACCTTTAGCCTGCACGATAACACACACACATACTCAGACACACACACGCACAAGGTTTTTTTTACTTAGACGTTTATAGCTAATGGTAAATCTAAATTGTTTTTGATGATTATCAGGTAATTGTATATCGAGGACGCCACTCGGCCAAAAATTAAATGCATCTAAAACCTCTTAAGTTTGGTATAAATCGTGGACTATGTGGCTATGTATATAAGATTCACCATTATACTACTAAATCAGATTCTTCGGAACCTTCAAATGGTCGGTTCCATTGCTGATCTAAGGAAAACATAATATGTTCGTTTAAGGCACTTTTGAGAAAATCAAAGGACGTAACTTAATTGCTGGTTTGAAACATCTAATCATAAAATTTTTATTTTGGGAAGGATGTAATTGTTGTAACCAACACTCGACTTTCTTTTGCGACAAATGCTCATAGATTCCGAATAGATCACACTTAATTAATATAACGAAAAATTTTAGCTACGGATTTGTGGTAAAAACTGTCAAAATCATTATGTCTGCAAAACAAACAAAATCAGCTATTGTTAAAAAAATCATACTTCATTGAACAAATTGAAAAAGGATTTAGTATGATGATTTACACCGTTAAGTTAATCCACCTGGTATGTAGAGATGCCAAATTTTGGTGAAAATGTTGGTGTTTGTTTGTTTATTAACTATACAATCCCTCTATGGCTGACGCACTCCCACCTGTTTTGAGGTTTGCTTTTAATCTCATATATCGAGGACTTAGGGCGATAGGTACAATTTACGTAGAACCATCTGCACGTAGTATAGCCCCATGTTAACCAATAGTACTGAGAAGGATAAGTTCTGCGCTTCCCCAGGGGGTTAAAGTTTTATTCATTTTCATCACCGATCGTAATCGAATGATGAAAACTCATTTTTGCATCCTGATTCTATCGGGATTTGAACTCAGTATCTCCCGATTCAACGCCGAGGCTTTCACCATTGTGTCGTTTGGCCGGTAAAACACATTTTTTATTTATCAAATTTCCGGTAAAATTTAAAATATGATCGGAACTAAATTTGAAAAGAAAGTATCTTCGTAAATGCTATACACTTTTCAAAATATTTTCAGAAACCGAAATATCTATTATGGAAACTGTCACTTCTGACGGACCAATCTCTGCTAGAAATAACTCGAACAAATTTTTACTAAAAAGTGGGTTTTGACAAAAATCGACATTTTGGATTAAATTTTGGAAAACTGATCTGAACCGGTATTGTTTCAAAATTAATTTAGAATGTGTTAGTTCATAACCATTTGTCTCGTAAATGATATATTACAAGCAAAAAACGAAAATCCCTTATTGGGCTGTCACCTTTCGAGGGAAAACAAAAAGCTCCAAAGGAAGGATTTCTACCTTTCCAACTTCAAATTGAAAATAATCATTTTGAAATTGGAAATAAACATTTGCAGCCTGTTGCAATCCGGGCACGATAAAGAATTAGAACTTGAAATTCCATAGATTCAGAAAAAGGAAGCTTATAATATTAAGAAAGAAATTTTTGCTATGTGTAACGATGGTGCGAATTGGGGATGCTCGCAAAAATATTAGAAGTAAAAAAGACAATTTCATTTAGGTGGATTAATAGCCAGAACATGGCTGAAAAGCAACGAGGTGGGATAGTACAAACGAACATCGTAATTTTATGGAGCAATGTGTTAAACAAATTACAAGAATAACTTTAAAGCAATATGAAAGAGACGCTTATCAGAATGAAATGGGTGCGAAGCATTTAATGGTATGCTTTTCAAGCTTAAGAATTTTCAAAGGGAACCTGAAAATACGAATGATTAAGTTAGTGAAAGATAAAGACATATTGACGAACAACTGATAGCATGTCAATCTGAAATTTGACCAATCATACACATGGATGAAAGATAATTTAAGCTTTGCACATTAGGGACACAAAAGGACGATTCAAAAAAGGAAGCCGTTGTAGATATATGTATGAAAATATTTTTCCCAATTTCCTACTTCCAAGGAAAGCCGTAATAGTGATACCCATGTTGATTATATCAGTGGGGTTTCAGTGTACATTTTTAAAAACAAATATCATTAATTTACTTGAGCTTAAAGCTCATTTTTCAAGCCTGAGACGCTCATAATGCCGATATGTATGTCAGTACAGTACTATTTAAAGAATTAAAGCTCTCCATCTCTAAATGGTCCTATTTAACAAATAAATCCTGGACATTTTGCTGATTACTAACAGAAACGTGATACGGTTCTATTGGTGCTCTTAACTTGACCGTTGGCTCGAGGGGTTGACGTTGCGTTATGTTATATTTGTTTTAGTGTTTGTCAAAACTCGGAGAAATAATTTGCACTAAATGCTGAACTGATATCCGTAATAACTCGTATGGGCATTTCAAATTAAATCATTCAAATGTTGACAACCAAACTCGAAGTTGTATCTCAGACTGGCTTTAAAAAACATATTTTATGTATACGTCAATGATGACCAATATGTAACGGTTATTTCCCATGATTTTTAAAAAAGGTTCAGGTGATGTATATGCCATGTATGGCATGGAATCGGTACCTTATATATATAGGATTGGGAACCACAAAATAGTCAAGTTACCAGTTTACCGGCTAAATAATCGACCGTTTTCAATTTTATATGAGATATTTTGACTTTAAATATTTTCTTTGATAATAAAGAGTGTTCCATCTGTTAAATTTTATAAATGTATATATAGGTAGGTCTTTTGGGAACTCAAAATTTTTATTGAAAATAAAAGTTAGTTCTATGCCATTTATGTATAATACAACATCGTTCATGTGACCATTACGACTCAAAATTGTTGATGACTTTTCCAATAAAAGCAGCTCAGTAGCTTCAATTTCAGCTCGGATGTTGTTCTTAAGAATTTCAAATGTATGTGGATCATTTCTATACATTTTACTTTTCAAAAAACTCCAAAGAAAATGATCTAACGGTGATAAGTCACATGAGCTTGGTGGCAAATTGACATCAGAATTTCTTGAAATTATGCGATCATCGATCTTGGTTGCCAGAGATGCTTCGCTCTTCACGAACATGTTTTTGACTTACATCTGTTACCGTTTCACGAGTGTGAACTGGACGATCTCCCTGTTTGTAAGATCTGGGATCCCCCTATTTGTGTAAAAGATAAGGTATGAAATTTCGTCATTTCTGTTAAAGTTTTGGAAATCCGATCTATATCTTTCCAACTTCAAATTGAAAATAATGATTTGCAGCATGTAGCAAGCCGGGCACGATAAAACAACGTGTGAAGTTTTTCATTTGTTGAATTAACAGTAATAGCACTTGAAATGCCATAGATTAAGAAAACGGAATCTAATAATATTAAGAAACAAATTTATGCTCTGTGTAACGATGGTGCGAGTTGGGGGGCGCTCGCAAAAACATTAGAAGTAAAAGGTGACATGATGTAGAAGTAATGTGGGGCTTATTCATCTCGAAATAAGAAGGAGAGCATTGAAAACCACGCAAGCGAATGAGTTCATACGCAATTGTCCACGCAGCGCTCCGTATCATATGTCTATTGTAAGTGTGTTTCTTGAAAGTAAATTTATCTATAACCGCTTAATAAGATTAGGCCCATATAAGCAGGCATGCCAAACCCCATAGAACTTGTTTTGTCAGCTCTTAAGGCTTCTACTAAACGATATTTAGCAACTGAAATGCTACAGATTTTAGCAAGTGACAGATTAGGCTCGAGAAGAATTTCGCCTACAAAGTTTTGATCGTAAATATTGTTGTACATTGTCGACGTGTTCAGTTTGATCAAAATTATAAAAATTATCATGATACTTTTTGTGACCCTAACTTCACTCTGTCTAATTTTATGTCAAAACTGAGTGAACAACCCAAAGTAATAAATTAGTTTTGTATGTCAATATACGCTTGTGCTTGCCATTATATAAAATGTAATACTAATTACTAATGGACATGTCACAACTTACATCAAGTACATACATCACGTACTACAAATTTAGTGAATCTCTAGCACCTTAACAATCTACGATGGGATTTCCTAGCAAGATGAATCCAGAGACTAACACCGAATAAATTATAATTGTATTTAATAAAACACAAATTATTTACAGAAATATTTTTATTCGCTCTATCCAACAGACAGCTAGAATCAATAAATGTCTTGTTTGTTATGTAATAAATGAGTGCGTTTTATGGCAAAAAGGTGGTAAAGAATATCATGATATTTTTTATCATTTTTAACTAACTGAACACTAGGTGTGAGTTTTTTATTTTTCTGTCCGATTTCGGTCAAGAGTTACTGCGAAGTCCCAATTTTTGGAACAAGCTTAAGTATAAAGCTTCACTCCAATCAGACAATCAATCTGGGACTTAGTCTGCACGACACCACACATGCACAATGTCAAAATATTGAAAAGTATATCATTTACGAGAAAAACTATAGAACTAAAAGATTCTAAATTAAGTTTGCAACAATGCCGGCATAGACCGTTTCCAAAATTTAAGCGGATATGACGTTTTGAGAAAAAAATTGTTTTGCAATCGGAGTGAAACCTCATACCTAAGTTTATTCAACAAATTGTTGGATCACAGTAAATTTTGCTCTTAATCGGTCCACAGGATGTAACAGGTTCCATACGAGCTTTCTTAAAAGTTCAGACAGATCGACTAATCATGGTGAAAGTTCATATTTAAGCTTTTTCCACAAATTGGGAAGTGACCCTTTCATTAAGAGCTTTTTCGTTTTTTGCAAGTACATAATTTGAAAACTATATGGCATTTACGAACATATGATTAAAACGAAAAAAATTTAGATTAAGCTTCAAAATAAATTTATTCAATTTTAATTTTACAAGAAATTACGAGTTTTGATAAAAAAACATTATATCACCAAAATTCGGCATCTCTATGGTCCAGGCAGATTGGCTATTCGGAATCAAACTTCATACTTAATATTTTTTCAAAAATTGCAAATTCCATGCGAAATGTGGTGGACAGCTGTGTATCGAAAGTGGAAGCTTTCGTAGGAGTTTTTAAACATTTATAGTGAAGATTAAATTTTCAACGGTAATAAAGGTACTGTACTACATACATATAGTAAAATAAAGTATAGCTATCAGAGGAATTTTGATCTCCAGATTTTTTCAGATTAACCACCTGCTAAAATCTAGAATCAAAAAATGTCTTGTTTTTTTTCTTTTTTTGTAATAAATGAGTGCGTTTTATGGCAAATAGTGGTAAAAAATATCATGATATTTTTTATCATTTTTGACCGGCTGAACACTAGGTGTGAGTTTTTATTTTTAGGTCTGATTTCGGTCAAAAGTCACTAAGACATCAAAATTTTTGGAAAAAGCTTAAGTATAAAGCTTTACTCCGATCAGTCAATCAATCTGCGCTGCCGAGCGGCAACATACATTTGGCCCGCACGACACCACACATGCACGATGTATTAAAAGATTCTAAAAATAACTTTACTCACGCGAATTTATTGATTAGAATGAAACCTCATACTTAAGCATATTCAACAATTTGTTAGATCACACTGAATAAAGGTCGAAATAGGGCCACAGGAAGTAAGAGCTTCCATACGAGCTTTTTTAAAACCCTGGACGGATCGACTAATCGGGGTGAGACTTCATACTTAATCTTTTTTCAAAAATTGGGAGATGCCAATAATTTTTGTTCGAAATCGGTCCACCGGAATTGGCAGTTTCAATAAGTGCTTTTTCCTTTTTAGGAAGTACATAGTTTGAAAAGTATATAGCATTTACGAACATATGATTAAAACAAAAAAAATTTAGATTAAGTTTCAAACCAAATTTACTCAAATTTTAATTTTACAAGAAATGACGAGTTTTGATATACGAAAAACTTTATTTCACCAAAATTCGGCATCTCTATAGTCCAGGCGGATTGACTATTCGGAATCAAACTTCATACTTAAGGTTTTTCCACAAATTAGGAGTTCCATGTGAAATGTGGTTGACATTTGTGTATCGAAAGTGGAAGCTTTCATAGGAGTTTTTTTATACTTTTATAGTGAAGATTAAATTTTCAACAAGGGTTTACCTTCTTTGTTTTCAGAAATTGAAGGAATAAAGTAAAGCTATCAGAGAAATTTTGTTCTCCAGATTTTTGCAGGTTAACCACCTGCTAAAATCTAGAATCAAAAAATGTCTTGTTTTTTTAAAATAAATGAGTGCGTTTTATGGCAAAAAGTGGTAAAAAATATCATGATATTTTTTATCATGTTTAACCGACTAAACACTAGGTGTGAGTTTTCTATTTTTTGGTCTGATTTTGGTCAAAAGTCACTGGGAACTCCCAATTTTTGGAAAAAGCGTAAGTATAAAGCTTCACTCCGATCAATCAATCAATCTGCGAAACACCACACAAGCACGATGTACTAAACGATTCTGAAACCAAGTTTGCAACATTACCGGCACAAACGATTTCCAAAATTTAAGCGGATATAACGTTTTCACAAAAAAATTGTTTTGCAACCAGAATTTGTACGGATCGACGGATCGCGGTGAGACTATGTCTTAAGCTTTTTCCACAAATTGGGAGATGCCAATATTTTTTGTTCGAAATCGGTCCACCGGAATTGGCAGTTTCAATAAGTGCGTTTTCCTTTTTTGCAAGTACATAGTTGAAAAGTATATAGCATTTACGAACATAAGATTAAAACGAAAAAAATTTAGATTAAGTTTCAAACCAAATTTATTCAAATTTTAATTTTACAAGAACTGACAAGTTTTGATATACAAAAAACTTTATTTCACCAAAATTCGGCATCTCTATAGTCCAGGCGGATTGACTATTCGGAATCAAGAAAAGAAATTAAGGGTAGTACTTATATTAGATATTTTTGTACTTTTGTTGTAAAATTCGTTCAGGTGTTGGCTAAAAAATCAGAAATGGGTGAGGTAGATTACGCAATCTATTTTACTCGGTTCTCGACACGTAATCTACTTCGTACATTACACATTATTTGTTTTGCTTCTGACGTGGAAGGAAATGATACGCCGTCTAAAAATTATTTCCTAGCTAAACTTCACTTTGGCTGTTCAGAGGTCCAATTTTTATTTGTAAACAGTTTTTTGTCAAAAACCGTCATTTCCGGTTTAATTTTGCATAACTGAGTCGGACCAATATAGATAATTTAGAATATTTTAGTTCATACTTGTTTTTCTGAAAAATGATATGCTTTTCAAAATATGTGTAAAAAGCGAAAAACCACTTGTGGAAACTGTTACTTCCGGTGGACCGATTTAGGCCAAAAATCACTAGGATCTTAAAATTTATTAAAAAACATTAAGACTAAAATTTCACCCGCCACAAATATCACGAGGAAATGAATATTAGAAGGATTTAAAATTATCCAATTTAATCCTTACGCTGTTGCGTTCTTCGATTTGGTGAATGCCAATTTTTACTAACAGTGTAATGATAAAGAACTTCGATTGGCAGTAGATTTAAAAAATTTCGAACTAAAACGAATTTTATTCCCTACAGTACTTGGCCGAATTATGCTAAACCAGTTTATCTAATCCGCAATCTGTACAGCCTATCAGTGTTTGATAATAAGGCAAAAACAGAAAGTGAATTTAATTTGCAATATCCTGAATTATTTTAAACATACTAACCTATTTATTTTGAAAACTTCTAATTTTGACATCAAAATTATTGGAAAGCCCAAGGATGGTAACTTCGTACGGAAAACACAATGGAGAAAATAACAAAAAAGCAATATTCTGTATTTTTTACAAATTGTGTAGAAATTCTACCAATTTTCAACATTTTCTACACAAAAATTAACTCTCCACGCTATTTAAGTCACTATCATAAGCGTAGACGCACTAAACACACTGGCGTTCCTTTTCATGCAGAAATTCATTTTCAAAATAATACAGACCGATTGAAATACGGCACGTGTAGCTAGAGCGTCTGACTTTAAAATGACCATTGTATCAACTGATTATTAAATGAAGTAGTTATACATCACCGTGCGACAAGTTATCTCAAAAAAAACAATTTTACGACCTATATACGGTGTCCTTATCTCCACTTATAAATAATTTTTGTTTTCTTTGCCAAACCCATTAAAGAAAATAATTTACTTTACTTCGGCCAGAGCGCACAACAAAAACAATGCCGAACAGATAACATACACACACATATTCACAAACTTGGCAAATAATTTGTCCCACTTTATCTTATTTCTTATTATTATTATTATATTTTTTATAATATTTCGTTCGTTTACAATAAAGATAAATAAAATAAGACAAGGTGGTCACCTCTAACCAAAGACTACCCACAAATAAGAAAGCTTGGACACAGGCACACAAAAAAATATATTATTATCATTTAATGCAATTTAAGGGATGAAAAGAACAAGGGAAATTTATATTGGTTACATCTATGCCATGGTATACATACCACCAGCATCCAAGACAAAATTGTTTTTCATATATACACAATATCCCTATATGTAGCTGTACGTACATATACCGCTTTTGTTACAGTTAATTTTTTATTGTTGGAGAGTACGAAAATTCTTTCGTTTTCTTATATAACATTATTTTTATCCCATTTTCATGACAATCGTATAATAATAACAGTGTTGGATAAAAAATTATGATTGTCTTGGAAAAAATAAATTATTTGGCCAGATGCGGGGGTGTTGGGTTTTGTACATGTAGCACTATATATACTCGTATCTATCGCTCGTAAATGATTAATCACACATTCAATTGGTACAAATTTGGTCGTCGTGCTGTGTGTAATGTTTGGAAAATTAAATTCGTATAGACTCGTATAAGTTATAATGTCAAATGCGAAACACACCTACCACTACATAAATAATAGAGATAGATTAGCATCCCAACTAATTTTCTATTTAAATATTTCAATTTCTCTCCGGTCCCATGATGTTATGTTTATTTCCAGTTTTATGTACGATTTTATTCCCAAATGAGTTTTGGGCCCCGTAATAGCAGCTATAAAACTACTTTCCATTTTATGTCGTGAATACATTTTATTTTTCGGTTGTTGTTTTGTTTAATATGGCTTTACATATTAGGACGCCCATTTTTGTTTTGTAACCAAATAACGGAACACTGCAGGAAAAACGACAACAACAACAGCATAACATATCGACCAAAAAATGATACCAAAGATAAGCAAAAAAATATTAAAATACACAAAAAGCTCTATTATATCCTTATACATAGGCTAGTAAGTTCAAATTGAATCGCAAAGAATACAAAATATCCTTTTATTTATTTATTTTTTTGTGTCTCACAGTTACCATACATAATATGCGGGGTCCTCCTCTCGAGTTAAAGTTCTTTAAGAATATTAATAGATAAATAAACGTATGACATAAAAAGCTGTTTCATTGTCATAAACGTACATAATGTCAACTGGCCGGCTATACATGCGGACAAGCATAAATACGCACACTCGCATACACTGATCAAAGATATAAATTGATAAAATCATCTTCCATCATAATATATAGGAACCAAGCCGGAAATAAAGCAAAAAAGGTTGTACAGATAGAAGATAAATAAATAAAAAGCTTTGGCTTCTGTTTAATTCAAAAAGTTATTTTAGCTACTACACAGGATAAAGTAGATTTTTTTTCGGGTTTTATTTTATTTTGCCAACACAGTACGAGTGTTTCGGCCATTCCTTATATACGTTTTATTTTTATATTACGTTTAAGGATAAGAAAGTTTTCCTATTTTTGCTGAGGGGGTAATTTTCTTTTTTAATTTTATTTATCTCCTTTTTTGCAACAGATTTAAATGTTTTAATTTTTTCTTGTGTCCTTTGTGGTTCAGTTGTCTACTATGCTCTATTTTATTGCACATACACCGAAGCACGTGTTTTTATACGCCACGAGATCATTATCGTGGTATAAGCGCCATCCTTTAGTTGATTTAATAAAAAGGACGAAATTCGGGTTTAGTAAAAGGCAAAATGTACTAACAACAAATAAATTTACTCGCACCCATTTCACTTTAACTCCCCGTATATGACGGCAATAAAAATATTTCCAATTTTAAAATGTGGAAAAAGACACACACAAAAATTGAACCAAGAATGTATGAGAAATGTACGAGTTGTGTGTATCGAATAAGTAAGATATTTTCAATTCCAAATACATATTTGATGTCAATAAAAATTTATGGTTAATCCTTTTTTCAAAGTTTATTTTGTATTTCCTCCTGTATAACGTTATATGTACATTCATATATAGTTGGATTTTACAGTAAGTTTTTCCAAATTATTATTTGCTTCAACTACTTCCTCCCGTTCCACCATGCGGTGCTCCCAACCGACGAACAAGTATGCCAGCCAATAAAGATCCAATTTTTTTTTGTGTGTGTGTGTGTATAAATTCTACTAGCTATGTTAATAAAAATCAATTCCCTTAAGGAAATCAAAGAACAAGAAATATTTTTCCAAAAAAAATGTAAAAAATCACGATAAGCGAAGGAAAAATGTCATTTAAATTTGTACAGTGAACATTTTAGCTATGTTGTGTTCGGATTGTTGTTTGTGTAACGACATTTAAGCTTTTTATGTATCCGTCTATAAATAAAAATATTTTTTTAAGAATTATTAATACGAAAATGACGTGGAAAAATACGATGAGATATTAAAATTTTAATTTTAATTTGTTTCTGTGGTCGGGATTAAAGGTGAGATTTTAGGGAAGGTGCTGATAAAATAATTAATACTGGTAAAATTAACGAGTTTTCACTATAAGTCAACTTGAATCCCTAAACATAATTTTTTGATGTAAGCTCCATACCCACCAAATAAAGGTACCATGATCTGCGGCAAATAAATTATAGTCAAAAATTGTATAAACTAAACTTTTTTTTTAAAGAAAGTAGAACTGTCCAATGGATTTAATGTTCTTTGAAGGTCAAGTAATGCCTCCTTTTCATGCACGCACACACCACCCATTCCTACAATTACTGTCAGATTATTTTTACTACCACGTCAACTGTTTTTTTTTATTTGCCAGGAATCAATTGCGATTGCAGGCCTTGGGTCCCTTTGTTTAATTTTATTTTGCCTTCCTCGAGTTTAGAGGACCATTCGATGGAGCCCGGATTCCGTTGGTTACATTTTTTACTAGTAAGCATTTTATAAAAATGGGTTAAGAAGTGTTTTTAATTGCCAACAATCGATTGAGATTGGTCAAGATTTCCGGAAAATTCGTTCAGAATTTCGAATGGGCGGCCCCGAGTCCGTTTCTTTAGTTTTATTTGGTTTGTGATGGTTACTTGTTCGGAAAAGTCCATTCAGTGGTTCCCTTTTATTAATTATTTTCGATTTGAACGATTTTTATAAAAAATTGCTGAAGAAGCGTTTTCCATTACCAAAAATAAATTTTAGTGGGCTCTTGTATAGGAAAAACTCATTTAGGTTGTCATCCGATGGAGGCGAGCTTGGAGCCTTCTTTCAAAATTTTCCATGGTCTATTGAAACAAATGTTTCGTTTCAAAATCTTTAATTAATTTCCTAGTTAAATAAGTTGGTAAATGGCAATGATAAATGACGTGACCATCCATATCGACTTGTGGAATGACCGTCAGTTTATATTCGGCCAAAATTCATATTCCACTATTCGGTTTCTTCATTGGTGCGATTGGAGTAGCCCATGATGAAGTTTGGATTGATTTTAAAACATTTTGAGACACCAATCGATGCAATTCATTTTTACCGCTGTTCTTATGCTCGGACGACGATTACAAATTTCACGCACTGGACTCTCTAGATTTGTGTGAGAGGAGAAAGAATTCTCGCTGATAGGTGACATCTCTATTTGTTCGTTGCCATAGACAACCTGGAAACCCAATGCTTGAAACCAGTTCATGCCAAGAATATCCGTAGCATTGTTTGAGTTTACGACGATCACATGTAAGACGAGCATTTTAATACGATATGATACTTCGACATCGACGGTTCTCTTAATTGGAATGTGTTGACCCATATGCTTCAAATCGAGTCGTTGATGCACCCGTGTCCAGTTGAATTCGAACCGGATCCGAATTAATGCGGACTACAATCCACATTTTATTTTTCATAACACCGCTGTCGATTTGAAAAATTGTTGAAATATCAATTTCATTCACCATATGTGTTGTTTGAGGCTTGCGATTGTTACATTGTGGTGAGTACGAGCTGTTGCAAGACATAGAGCATTGTCGAAAATTTGAACGACCTTGACGATGACCTCTATTGTCTCCACGTTGTCGTCTTGATGATTGATCACGTTGTTGTGACATATATCCGGTGGCAATATGACCGAATTTTTGCATCGAGCACGCGTAACTTTGTAATACAGACAATTTGGACAATCGTGATCAATTTCACATTGCGGACATGACTTCAACGATCTACAAGAACGATGATCTCTTCTTGGATGATGATTATCCACCTTGAATACTTGCGATGCCGATGAACAGAAAAGGTGCTGATTGAGCTGCATCAGATCCGTGTCCCATAAACATGTCCCGAGATCAAAAGAAAAAAATTGCGTCCGGTGTTTTGTTGTCGTTGCTAACGCCAACTGTTCCAAAATTTTATTTTGGTTTGTAAGTAACTGGAGGATAGCAGATTAATTGGAGTCTCCTCCAGAGTTATTACCCGTCCTTGTATCCTAGTCGCCACTTTTATTTATCCCATCTTCGTCGCCAGTTTTATAATTCTTAACCAAATAAAACAAAAATGATTAAATAGAATTATATTTGAAGCTATTACAGTGATCAAAGACATTTCCGAGGCCGCCAATTTCCGCGCTCGGTATAGAGATCACAATCACGTTCACATAGTTGATCATAAACTAGACAGGAACGTAAAACTAACATACACATAATAAGCGTGTGCTGGTATCACGCAAACGTTACTAAACCCACGAAGCGTCACCTTGGAAATATCATCGTTGTCCTCCCAAACCAAAATATAAGCCGACCACTTCACTTACATGGCAACTTTTCGGTACTTCCTTTCAGACGTTTGTATGTCAATTTATTTGAATTTAGAATCACGAGATCTAGTATTGTCGTCCACCACTGACACGAAAATTAATAACTACTGCACGAAATTACTACAAGTTAAGTTAGCTTCGAAACGAACGTTCACTCACGCTTTCATTTTAGTTCATGTGAACTGTCCGATCATTTCAGCCGATTTTCTCGGTAAATTCGTCCTTTTACTCGGAAACGATTGATTTAGCGACTCAGCTGACAACCAATGCTACGTGTCGATATACCCACCCATATTCACTTCACCATCGACAACGATTATAGTCGACTGCTAAAAAAATAAGTTCCCTAACAGCCGTACACATGGTGGAATTAGGGATTTGTTGACCACCGACATCTCACGACTCGCTGAGTTTGGCGCAAATATTAAGAGTTCAAAATTTATCGGTTCGAACTCTCTCTCTTTTGTCAGCCTTAAAATCACTCCTGAGAGTATTCTTAATTTACTTGAACGAATTAATGCCATTAAGGAATTCCCAGCTCCAACCACAAATAAACGATTTCAACAGATTATGAGCATGATAAATTACTACTATCGTGAACCCATGGCCGTTCTGCTAAAGAAGTTCAATACGCCTAAAACATCATGTGACCCGACAAATGCAAATACGCATTTTGAAACTAATAACTGAATTCGGTACAATCACGTTAACGACACATCCGCTGAATTCAGGGTCACAATACAAAAACAACTGTTTGGAGCCATTGGAGTTCTGCGGTTCCCCTCCGTCGACCAAGGAATACAATACCTTTAACCTGGAATGACCTGAAGCACATTGCATGACCGATATGTCAGCAAAAACCATTGTCACAATATTTGTGAACAATTACGTAACACGATTCGGGGTTTCACTCAATATTACAACTGATCAAGGAACGCAATTTATGCTCAAACTTTAAAGGAACCAAATTATCAAGATTTCATGGGTCACATCGGATACGGACGACGTCATAATTCACAATCGAATGGCATGGTTGAAGTGTTTCATCGACAACTTAAAGTTGCTCTTAGAGCTCGAGGCGATACAACGCACTCGAGCTCAGATATTCCGATCTCTTTACTAAGAGTTAGAGCAGCGGTGAAAAAAGGTCTTAGGTGCTCACCAGCTAAAATGGTTTATAGGTAAACCATCAAGCTTTTGACTTTTGGCCGAAAATCCTTTTTCTCCTTTATCATAAACTGATTCAGTCAGTTTATGATAAAGGAGAAAGAGGATTTTCGGTCGTGTTCTACAGAGCGAATTCCAGCGTATAGAACGCATAACTACGTAAGAATGATGGGCTAAATAATCCACTCCTACCTTTAACTCGGTGTTTATACCAAGAGTGTATTGTAGTGGATAAACTATTGAAAATAACTTTCCATACAACAGATCAAAAAAATTGAAATCGAAAAATTCTACAATTGACAGAACCAACAGTTTCAACAGAGGTATGCTTTTGGTCTCCCGGCGGATACGTGAAATTTTAAGTATTGGCGACGATATCGGTACTATAGGCTGGCATGGCGCGATGCAATGTGCAGATGGTAACGTAAATCGAACCTCTAGCCGTACGTGTTCGATTTGGCAGGCAAATGCGTAAGGTAGGATGGGAAAACCGAACCGCGAAAAAGTTGGTAGTGCTTCGGCCCCAGAACAGATTGCAGGGATTAAATCATAAAAAAATAAACATTTATTTAATGTACAAGCGAAATTTACAAAGAAAGCACCGCACTCGCTAGCAATTTATTTTTCCTGCTTTGCGAACTTACTAAAGACATGGCTTTCTCTTGCCGATGATGTGTTCTAATTCGTTCCTGATGTTTTGAACTTCAAATTGGTTTGCTCGTAGTTATCATTCGATATTAATTTTGTTTTTGCCTGCACATTAGGCCACTCAAATTTAACTCTCGTTTTTTTATTTCTCAGTCCATGTGGTTGAACTGTATTTCGTTTATCACCACTGATTAAAATTATCAAGTCTAAAATGGATTAA
Source organism: Nephrotoma guestfalica (assembly GCA_963691935.1). Taxonomy (NCBI): domain Eukaryota; kingdom Metazoa; phylum Arthropoda; class Insecta; order Diptera; family Tipulidae; genus Nephrotoma; species Nephrotoma guestfalica. Next base: position 44,168,690 of record OY829913.1, on the reverse strand, counting down.
ATTTGAATTAAACATTTTATTACTGGAACCCTGGAGATATCCTCCTCGAGATTATTTGCTCAAAAGTTAGGACCATCGATCTCAGATAAAACGCCAATAGCCCGAGTCTGAACGGTGGATATAAAGGCCTGATCTAAAGCAACATCTCAGCATAGGTTCAAGTCTAAAATGGGTTAAATTTGAACTAAACATTTAATTGCTGGAATCCAGGAGATATCCCCCTCGAGACTATTTGCTCAAAAGTTAGGACCATCGATCTCAGATAAAACGCCAATAGATCATGTCTGAAAAATGGACATAAAGGCCTGATCTAAAGCAACATCCCAGCATAGGTTACAAGTCTAAAATGGGTTAAATTTGAATTCAAAATTTAATTGCTGGAATCCAGGAGATATCCCCCTCGAGATTATTTGCTCAAAAGTTAGGACCATCCATCTCAGATAAAACGCCAATAGATCAAGTTTGAACGATGGATATAAAGGTCTGATCTAAAGCAAAATCTCAGCATAGGTTTCATGTCTAAAATGGGTTAAATTTGGATTAACAATTTAATTGCTGGAATCCAGGAGATATCCCCCTCGAGACTATTTGCTCAAAAGTTAGGACCATCGATCTCAGATATAACGCCAATAGATCAAGTCTGAACGGTGAATATAGAGGCCTGATCTAAAGCACAATCTCAGCATAGGCTTCAAGTCTAAAATGGATTAAATTTGAATTAAAAATTTAATTACTGGAATCCAGGAGATATCCCCCTCGAGATTATTTGCTCAAAAGTTAGGACCATCCATCTCAGATAAAACGCCAATAGAGCAAGTCTGAACGATGGACATAAAGGCCTGATCTAAAGCAACATCCCAGCATAGGTTACAAGTCTAAAATGGGTTAAATTTGAATTCAAAATTTAATTGCTGGAATCCAGGAGATATCCCCCTCGAGATTATTTGCTCAACAGTTAGGACCATCCATCTCAGATATAACGCCAATAGATCAAGTCTGAATGGTGAATATAAAGGTCTGATCTAAAGCATAATATCAGCATAGGTTTCATATATCCGAGGTGATACAGCAGCAGATATGCTGCAAAAATCACACTCTTCAGAGGCTGGCCCAATTAAATCTGGGGTGGCCCAACGATTGTTTAACATATTTGGATGAAGCTCCAAATTATCACGATCATCAATATCTTCATCGTTCAAGAAGGAAAACATCGAACTCTGTGAACAATTAAGAGAAATAAAGAAATTTACAACTAAATCAAAAGAAGAATTCCCATTTTTAAAGAAAGCGAAATGAAAATGGGAATCTCATAAAAGCTGTTGGAACACGGGCACTACTTGGGACGACACCTAACCCTGCAAATAATGATGACTTTAATTCAGTACAAGTGGATAAGGAAGAATTAGAAAGAGAAACCCAATTAGGTGTTGAACCGGAATAAAAGGCCAAGTTAAAAAATGAAAGCTCAACACTCACCAGAACCAGCAGAAACTTTACTGTCAACCTCAAAAGAGTTTCCTAGAAATCAGTTAATCATCAAGAAACAACTAGCTCTAGAACAGCAAACAACAAAACCAAAAGAAGAATCACCGCTCTACCAATAAATGGCGTTAGGATATCAAATTTCACCACTATAAAGGGTGTTTTTTAGAGGTTCACAATTTTTAGTTAAAATAAAACAAAGAAAAATATTTTGAATATCAGTAAAACTAACTTTACTGGATAGATAATTTTATGCCATTAATGCTTGAATATGATTTCGGCCATGTGGCGAAATGGAGGTCCAATTTTCTTCAGGAAATAATCCTCCGTCCTTAATCTTCGCAGCAATTGTGGCTGTATCTCACCAAAAACTCGCCGAATGTTGTGTTCCAAGTGTTCAATCGTCTCTGGTTTGGCCCTATCTTTTGAGCAAATACTGATGAGGTTTTCCCTGGAGTTGAGCAAATAAATTGTAAATTCAACCCATTTTAGACATGAAACTTATGCTGAGATTGTGCTTTAGATCAGGCCTCTATATTCACCGTTCAGACTTGATCTATTGGCGTTATATCTGAGATCGATGGTCCTAACTTTTGAGCAAATAATCTCGAGGGTGATATCTCCTGGATTCCAGCAATTAAATTGTTAATTCAAATTTAACCCATTTTAGACTTGAAACCTATGCTGAGATTTTGATTTAGATCAGGTCTTTATATCCATCGTTCAGACTTGATCTATTGGCGTTTTATCTGAGATCGATGGTCCTAACTTTTGAGCAAATAATCTCGAGGGGGATATCTCCTGGATTCCAGCAATTAAATTTTTAATTTAACCGACTTTTCATATAAAATGGAAAAGTTCAATACAACCATAGTAACGCCTGGATAAAGGTAAGGCTCTAATATTGAATATTTATGGAAATTATTTTAAATATTACAATTATTATCTGTTTAATATCGCATTATTAATTTAGTAACTTTTCGGGATAATTTTAGCTTTCTCATATTAATTAATACAAATCTCGTAGATACATAGATGAAAAAATTATTTCGGGATGAGATATGCGTTTTCCATACAATTACGATATTTTTCGGGATGGTATTGAAATTAGCAAAGAAACGCACCAAGATAGAAAAGGTGTTTTTCGGGCTGGTTTTTCGGGCCAACTTCACATACATATCACTAACACATATTTCCAATGTAATTTTCCCGTGCTTTTCGTGTTAAATGTATTTGTTCATTACAGGTACTTCAGGGGAGTATATCCAAGCAACCTTGGAACGTGTGAATATCGGTCGACACTACAAAGTCGTGTACTGATTTAATTGCTTTTGTAGTGTTTGCTCTTCTAAATCCCAAATTTTAAATATTGTAATGTTATATAATTCGGCTGTTGCTATCCGCCCTAAATTGTTTTATGATTCACTGATTCACTTCCACTGTATTTTTTAATCATTTTTTTTAAATAAAACAAATTGAAACTCGTCTTATGCCATTATTGTTTTCAAAGTATATTATACATTTGCAAAAAACCAAAAAAAAAATACTGCATATCATATAAAATAAGTTCAGCAGACAACTGTAGAGTATTCCAAGAGAGAGCTTTTAGCAATTTTAAATTTAGTTTGGCTACAATTTACATAAATCTGACGGACATCAAATTAGAATGTTTTACTAAACATTATATGTTTACCACTCCACAATGGCATACCCGACATAACTTTTGAATAGCGTATCTTCAGCTACTCAAAACACTTCCAAGAAAAATTTACATATTTGAACAAAAACATTGAATTGCATAAAAACAGTTATTCAAAAATTTATGTAAAATAGATTTTCAATTTATTTCTTCGTAATATTATGTTCCGCATGAAAATTTAATGAAATAATAATGTTATATGGTATGTTTGAAACGTCATGTCATTTAATCGAAGAGCACACAAAAAATATTTTATAACATATTTATGTACTTTTTTCAAATACATAGAATTTTTAAATTATTTATATAAGACTCGTAAAAGGTTGTCTTGTTAGAAATTTTTGCAGATGGTATAAAAAATCAAAAGTTGAATTAATTCTAAGAAATGGGTTACAGTTGTTCTTGTGTAGTACTCAACAATGTAGAGTTTGACACATTTAAATCATCTTTGAAAAGTTAAAGTTAGGCCGATTAACAATTTGGTTAGGAGATATACATTTTACGGTATAACATGAACTTCCAAAAGTAATATCTGAACTTCTATTCGGTTTCAAACTGATATAATTTTGATTTATAGATAAAAGTGCGGTGCTTTCCTGGTGTTTTCGATAGTAAATAAATTGTTAATCAAAACTATCAAGCCATCAGCCAACACATTCCATCGAGGTCCGATTTTACTTCGAAGATGTTTAGTAAATCCATGCTCTCACAACTACTTTCATAATAAACCCCGGAAATAATAAGTTGTTGAAAACCGAATTATAAGCTTGAAAAACCAATTGAAAATTATAAAAGACACTCACTGGCTTTAATTTCAGTTGCTGATACAAACTGCAAATCACTAATCAACATAAATATTGAACGACCATACAACCTCAGGCTGGCTTCACAACCCAAATTAATTAAGGTGTCTAGATTGATTCAGCTCTATTAGTAATCCGATATTATTACGCGGGTGAATGCTTTGGCCAGAAGTTTCTTCAAAATCGCCATAGACTTGGTCTACTATATTGTCACCAGCCTATTGGCCAGATTTAAACTTTTTCAAGGAAGAATTTGTTGAATTAAAAATAATAATAGTGCTTGTCACTTAATTTTTAAAATCTAAAGAGCCTTACCGAAACTAATTTGAGTACCCTACCACCGATTTTAATTTTTTCGGAAGGATATAGATTGACCGTACGGTGCTTGTCATTCCAAACACCGGCATAAAGTAGATATAATGTGTATTAAAATAAAAGATTATGGGGTTGCGAAATCCAATTTACTACTATCTACGAGTATTCTTGAACGGTTTTATCCGTCAATTACAAGTAAAACGATTTACCAGTGTGAAACTTCCGTAAACCCTTATTTCTGAACTACGTACCATAGGGATGAAAAGTATATCGATACTTTCGAGTAATTTTTAGTGCTTTTGAGAAAATGCTAGAAATGTCACTTGTAATTTGATTCGAGACAACTTCTGCAGAAGAAAAGAATATAAATAACGCAAATCCAATGGGTTTCATCTAGAAACCAGGGTGTTCAACAACTAACTTCTATGACTAAGATATTTAATCGGTTTTGTGGTTAAAGCTGCTAACGTAGTTTAATATTTGGACCCAAGTGTAAAGGGTCTCTTGAATTGGATATGAAGCCCAGTACGTTGGTCTCAATTAAAACTGTTGGTGTCAGGATCCAGAGGCTTCCATTCTAAAAGATCTGCTCTAACAAAAGTTTTGTGCTTAAGCGGTTAATTATTTTCGCTCATAGCACTTCAGAATTTCTTACATAAAAGAATCACAAAATATCCTGAAATTATAAAACACAAATTCCTTATATTTTTGAATCGTTATTTTTCGAGAAATTCTAAAATATAAACCATTTCATGAAACGAAATTCCTTTCCCCATCTTTGGTCGCGATAGTCGAGTAATTTTCAGACACAAGGAATTAACGTCCTTAGGCCACATATATCTAATTAATTATGAGTGGAGAAAACTAAAATTTATGCAGCTCTTTTAACAACGGTAATGTATGCGTTACAATCTTGGAAGAGGTTTTATTCCATTACGTCAGCTGATTTATGATTGGTCATTAAAATAAGCAACTCCAACGTAAACCTCTCAGATAAGGCCAATGTGAGTTAGCAGTGTGAACTATGCAGTGAGTATTCAAAAAGATATAATAATAATTTTCGACTTATTTATCGTTACTATTTCCAGTCCCCAGTTCCAATATTAGCAAGAATAATTGCTGACATGACGATACGTGAAGCAATAAAAACGTTTAATTACAAACGAGCAATGCCCATGGTCTACAACGGCAAGTAGTAGGTGGTGGCTAGGAAACTGGAAAATGCAGTTTAATTCCTCAAATAAAATCGGCCGTTAACACATTCGCGGACACCCACTGCAATTGCAGTATATCCATTGCTTTCCAATGGGTCACCACTGCTATGACAGTACAATTTTATTTTCTCTTTGTATTTTCATTGTTTTGTTTTATGAGAATTAGCTCTTCTCATTTGAATTGTTTTTTCTCTTTACATTATCAAAATATACCATCTGTACTTACTCGCATTTGTTTTAATGCCACGAAATGAAGTACATTGTAGTACCTATATTTCCGTCTTACTCTGGCAAATTAATGACACAACTGCAAATGCAGTGATGATTTTCATATAAAACACGTTAGTATACAAAAAAGTGTCGAGTTGAGCAGACGGATTTTATTGGTGTTTTTTTATAAATATTGTAAAATGGACTGCTACGACGAGAAGCAACGGCGACTATTGGCTTTATTTGAAGAATTAGATATTGGTGGTTCCGAAGAAGAAATTGACTTCTCTACGGATGATAGTCTTGATGATCCCGATTATATCGACAAAGGCAGTAGCAGTGGCAAAGAAAATAGTAAAAATAGTGACAGTTTGCCGGATGCGAAAACGAAAAAGATGGGGATACTGTTCCGCAAGAACCAGGTGAACATATGCAAGAGGAAAATATCGAAGAACTTTGAACATCAACCGTAGCGAGAGAAACAAAATTGTGAGTTGGGTAAGTGGGAATTCGCCGAGGGAGGTGTTTGACATTTTTTTTGGTGGTGAGTCGTTCAAATTATTATTAGTTTCAACTAATAATGCGTATGGCGAAAGACTGTGCAGTAAAGAGCGCAAGACTCGATTTTCGAAAACTGCAAAATTCATGCCAGTTGCTATATTTGAAATGTTAAAATTTATTGGCCTTTGTCTTTTGCACGGGCCGAAATTACGAAACCTGTTTTCAAGACATCCATTATATCATCACCCAGTTTTTCCATCACCATGTCAGGACGCCGATTTGAGCAGATTTTGAGATGTTTGAACGTTAATCCACAATTAGGCGAAACTCACTTAAATAAAATAAATTCATTTATTTAATCAAAAGTGTCTGGAAGCAAATCAGCCGAACCAAAATCTTTCATTGGATGAGTTGTTGTTACTATTTCGGGGCAGATTACATTTTAAGCAATTTATTTAAAATAAAAAAGCAAAGTGTGAAATCAAGTTTTATGAGCTTTATGATCCAACTGGCTTTGTTTTCAATTTGAAAATATATGTTTGATGGCTCCATATTTAGGAAAAGGACCCATGTGTTCATGGACAACTATTATAACAGTGTAACAATGTTCAACATATTGCTGTCTCATAGAACACATACTTGTGGCACTCTACGTAGCAATCGAAAGGGGAACTCGAAAGAGCTAATCCAAAAGAAGCTTAGTAAAGATGAACACATTTGGGTCAGAAAAAAGGCTGTTTATATCTCCAAATGGAAGGATAAAAGGGAAGTCCTTTATCACCCAGAAATGGTTACTACAATAAATAGTTATGGTAAAGAGCGGAAGAAGCCCGTCAAAATTGAGAAATATAATCAAAATATGTCTGGAGTCGATAGACTGGATCAATTAGTGTCATATTACTCGTGTCCTCGGAAAACCGTAAGATGGTATAAATAATTATATTTCATATAATAGACAGATCCGTATTTAAATCCTATTTTATTTACAAGAAAAAAGTTCCAAAAATAACGTTCGTGCTGTTTCGGGGTCACCTATAGGTTCCCTCCTCAACATTGAAAATACGAGCAGCGGACACCGTCTACCAGCAAACCTAATTGTGGATAGTCCCATAATGTCAAAAATTCATTTCCATCCGGCCAACATTCACATAAGAAAAAATTATTTTCGCGATTGCAAATATTGCACACTAGCCAAAAAGCGAAAGCAAATCGCATATCAGTGCAAACAAAGTCCCGAAGCAATGTCTCTTTGTTATCTTTGATTAGAATTTTTATTAAAAGTTATTAATTTTCAATAAACGACTGAACGAATGGTGTTTCTTATTACACTTCAAATGCAGTATTGCTTTATTATACAATACAATCCTCCCAATGGGCCAGTTACTGTATTTGCAGTACTACTGCTAAAGCTGTAGTGTCCTATAGTCAACAATAATTTCCATGAGGAGTCACTACTACATTAACAGTACTGTTTGCAAAAAAAAGTTAGCAATTGCAGAAACTTTCTAAAAATATTTAAGACACGAAACTTCAATCAGATTTAAAATATCATCAATAATACCGGAGTTATGGCATGTGATATTCTGAGTAGTCGCCGTGTAAAAAGGGTGTGCGCGAATGTGTTAAGATTAGCTCAGTTTTATTGCTTTTCCTGATACGTTTTCAATAACAGCACCAGAGGCGCTCAACAACTACTGCGTGCCAAACAAAAAACGGTTCATCGTTAATTACTTCTTCTAAAATGGGGTTGGTTGCGAATGGTTGCCAATCGCTACTATGGCTGAAAATCTGAAAATGGACGAAGATATATAAATAACATATGACACGTAAAAACACCAAGTCGCAACTTTTTTTTACTGGCCACCACCTCCAGGTGGTGAATAGAACCGGGGACCTCCGAATAACAGAGCAAACACCCTACTTACTTAGCTAACGAGGGCGACAAGGGAATGTAAGAAGGCGTTGATTAAAATTCCTACAAAATGCTATCTTGGTATGAGTCCAGTGCAAAAGTATTTTCAATCTGGATTCAGTACTCTGTTCCTTGAAAATTCAGTACTTTTAATTTCTAGCCAATATCATCCCTGCTATACACTTCACCCACTGATAATCTCATCTCATCAACCTGTTCAAGCAGTACTCGGCGTGTTTATATGCAAAATTGGTGTTAACGATGGTGATGGCCTCCTCATCCGACGAAAATCTCTGTCGCCCGAGCGCAATTTTTAGCTTATGGAACAAACAAATATTTCTTGTCGTTAGATATGGTGGAGAGTAAGAAGGGTGGTCAAGCAGTTCAAATAATGTTTCATGGTTTTAGCATAGCAACCGCTGTTTTGGTGTAGCAGGATCTTTTTCCTGAAAATGTAGCCATTTTCCGCAATTTCTGCCAACACTTTTTCAGCCGAAGGAACAGCCTTTGTCTTTATTGGAACTGATTTTTCCTTATGGCAGTCTAGCGGGTTCGTCAGTATGTCCGAAATTCTCGGCTGGAACATATACGCTGCAACAGCTGACATAACATTCAAGTATTTTTCTCTCGATGTTGTGATTTTGAGTAGATCGTATGACGTCGGGTTTTACGAGCTGTACAAATTTGCATTTCGATGACGCGATTTCTTTCGTTGTGGCTTAGTCTTGAGCGGCCATCTTGCGTAAGTTTTCTTTATCCATTTTGTTGGCAACACCTAAATAACTAGACTCTTAACTGTTACTCGTTGCTATTCACGTCTACTTGGATTACCTTTTACCACATGATTACTCTATCGGTCGAGTTTAAAATTACAAAAAATAATAAGAAATGAATGGTTGTGATTATTCCTTAAAAATAATTTATCGTTATCTATCAAAATTGATAATTGCTAATATTTTGACGATTTACCAAATATGAAAATAATTTTTTTGTTGGTTCACGGGTTATACTGGTCAAGAAAAACTACATGTAAACTTGCCACATTTCTATTTTGTTGCTTTCTATGCCGCTTCTCCTCTCCCCGCTGCAACTATTTATTTTGTTAAATTCCCGAGGTTATGCCTGCCTTAGTACCGTGTATAGGTGGATGGCCTCGTGTTGGCTCTCATTTTCGTTGTCAATATATTTTGTTGCCTCCAATTAACTTTTAATACATTTGAAGTGGGGCGGCTTCCGTTACCATTCAAAAGTATTGAGTACCTCATGGGGGTCATACATGGTTTGTTTTCGTTTTGTTCAGTCATTCTTCATTGTTGTGTATGCTTGGCGCTCGAGCGTGAGAAGCATCGATTTTGAACATACATTTCACAGCCAGTGTATGCACTGCCGTCGATTTGTATAGCGTACGGCCATTCTGTCAATTATTAATTTTTTTTTTTTTGTAGGTCGTTTGTATGGAAAATGAAATTCAATAATTTATCAACTACACCATATTCCTAATCTCGAAACGTATTACGAAATACGTTTGAACTCAACAGAATTCTTCCCCTGTATAGATGTTACTGTAATGGGAACTCGCTTCAGTTTCATGAAACCTAGACGATCTGAACTGAAACACTTACTACGTCCTAGACGTGAATGTAGAAATCTTTTATCAGAAGATTATTGAATCGTTCGAGAATTATGTTCCACAGTATCGATAAAAAAAGTATCGAAAACAAATCGTCCATCGAGGTATTACCACATTTGTATCCACTTCAAACTCAACTCAATTAACTTGAATTATTTCGAGAGGATAACGTCTTGTACAAGGAGTAGATTGAAGTAAAATACAGAACGTATCATTTTGTTTTAATACAAAACGCCAGCGTATCACTTTAACAAACAGTCATTTAACCGTTGTCCGTGTATCGTTATCATGTTGGCTGACAATGTTCTGTCCGTTTATCAAAAGAATAACTTCAACGAATCACTATACAAACTCTTGAATTTGTCATTTGCAACTTAGTTAATAAAGTAATCCCTCGAATCGAAGACCTATTTTACAAATTACAAGGTAGTAAATTTTTTACAAAGATTTGGAAGATGCCTATCTACAAGTCGAACTTACTGATGAATCCAAAAATCCCTCCGTTCGGATTATAACGGGTGATTTTTTAAGAGCTTGAGAACTTTTTTTAAAAAAAAAACGCATAAAATTTGCAAAATCTCATCGGTTCTTTATTTGAAACGTTAGATTGGTCCATGACATTTACTTTTTGAAGATAATTTCATTTAAATGTTGACCGCGGCTGCGTCTTAGGTGGTCCATTCGGAAAGTCCAATTTTGGGCAACTTTTTCGAGCATTTCGGCCGGAATAGCCCGAATTTCTTCGGAAATGTTGTCTTCCAAAACTGGAATAGTTGCTGGCTTATTTCTGTAGACTTTAGACTTGACGTAGCCCCACAAAAAATAGTCTAAGGGCGTCAAATCGCATGATCTTGGTGCCCAACTTACCGGGCCATTTCTTGAGATGAATTGTTCTCCGAAGTTTTCCCTCAAAATGGCCATAGAATCGCGAGCTGTGTGGCATGTAGCGCCATCTTGTTGAAACCACATGTCAACTAAGTTCAGTTCTTCCATTTTTGGCAACAAAAAGTTTGTTAGCATCGAACGATAGCGATCGCCATTCACCGTAACGTTGCGTCCAACAGCATCTTTGAAAAAATACGGTCCAATGATTCCACCAGCGTACAAACCACACCAAACAGTGCATTTTTCGGGATGCATGGGCAGTTCTTGAACGGATTCTGGTTGCTCTTCACTCCAAATGCGGCAATTTTGCTTATTTACGTAGCCATTCAACCAGAAATGAGCCTCATCGCTGAACAAAATTTGTCGATAAAAAAGCGGATTTTCTGCCAACTTTTCTAGGGCCCATTCACTGAAAATTCGACGTTGTGGCAGATCGTTCGGCTTCAGTTCTTGCAGGAGCTGTATTTTATACGGTTTTACACCAAGATCTTTGCGTAAAATCTTCCATGTCGTCGAATAACACAAACCCAATTGCTGCGAACGGCGACGAATCGACATTTCACGGTCTTCAGCAACACTCTCAGAAACAGACGCAATATTCTCTTCTGTACGCACTGTACGCATTCGTGTGGTTGGTTTAATGTCCAATAAAGTAAACTGAGTGCGAAACTTGGTCACAATCGCATTAATTGTTTGCTCACTTGGTCGATTATGTAGACCATAAATCGGACGTAAATCGCGAAACACTTTTCGAACCGAACACTGATTTTTGTAATATAATTCAATTATTTGCAAGCGTTGCTCGTTAGTAAGTCTATTCATTATGAAATGTCAAAGCATACTGAGCATCTTTCTCTTTGACACCTTGTCTGAAATCCCGCGTGATCTGTCAAATACTAATGCATGAAAATCCTAACCACAAAAAAATCACCCTTTACAACATTTGTCTGCCATTTTAATTAAAATAATTTGATATCTGCCTAATTAATATATTTACAAAATTTGCTCGATTTCGTGAAAGTTATCTTGATGTCCAATATCGCCAATTCGATGAATATACGAGTATATTTGTCTCTTGCTTCTGTCTCAGTTTTATTTTGTTTCTACATTTTGTTTATTTACATTTTAATTAAAGTTTTAGTTCGATTTTTTATCGCAATTTTTATACAAGGATTTTACCCACATGTGTGTTAATTTTGAAGGACATTAAAGTCTCCGGAGGGTGCTTTGCACGCTAATCGTTTTACTCTTGATGAAACACAGTATGTAAAGGATTATACAGTGGCCCAAAGACGAATATACGATAGAAGAGATACTGTTAAAGTTAGCCGAAAGTTTCCAGCCGAAAGGTAATGCAGATAGTGCCTTTGCTATCCCAGCCGAAAGGTAATGCAGATAGTGCATTCGCTATCCCAGCCGAAAGATGAGAATGCAGATATTGTTTTTCCTATCCAAGCAATGCATCCATTGCTATCCAATTTGCATCCGATTAGCATCCATTTTGTAGTGAAATTTTGAAGGGGATGCAGGGGTGTAATTTTGCAAAAATTCGCTGATTCAATATATCGAAAATGCATGGCCCGTCGTTCAAGATTATCGTGCTTTGTCATTGATGCCACTATGGTTATTTGATAGGCCATAATGCTAGTAAACTTCGGCCTAATCATAGAGAAATTCTGATGGGGATGCAGGGGTGTAATTTAGTACAAGCCGAAGTTCACCAACATTATGGCCTATCAAATAACCATAGTGGCATCAATGACAAAACACGATAATCTTGAGCGACAGGCCATTCAATGCATTTTCAATATATTGAATTACTGCATACACCCCTGCATCCCCATCAGAATTTCCTCACGATTAGGCCAAAGTTGACCAACATTATGGCCTATCAAATAATTATAGTGGCATTAATGACAAAGCACGATAATCTTGAACGACAGGCCATTCAATGCATTTTCAATCTATTGAATTACCGATTTTTTGCTAAATTACACCCCTGCATCCCCATCAGAATTTCTTCACGATTAGGCCAAAGTTGACCAACATTATGGCCTATCAAATAACCATAGTGGCATCAATGACAAAGCACGATAATTTTGAACGACAGGCCATTCAATGCATTTTCAATATATTGAATTACCGATTTTTTGCAAAATTACTCCCTTGCATTCCCATCAGAATTTCTTCACGATTAGGCCAAAGTTGACCAACATTATGGCCTATCAAATAACCATAGTGGCATCAATGACAAAGCACGATAATTTTGAACGACAGGCCATTTAATGAATTTTTAATATGTTGAATTACCGATTTTTTGCAAAATTACACCCCTGCATCCCGTTCAGAATTTCTCTACAAAATGGATGCTAATGGATGCAAACTGGATAGCAATGGATGCATTGCTTGGATAGGAAAAACAATATCTGCATTCTCTTCGGCTGGGATAGCGAATACACTATCTGCATTACCTTTCGGCTGGGATAGCAAAGACACAATCTGCATTACCTTTCGGCTGGAAACTTTCGGCTAACTTTAATAAGGTATAGAAGAGTACACTCCTGCACAATTTGGACGACATTGAACAATTCGAATAGTACTTGTGAAACCGGGTTGAAGACCAAACTAAATTGATGTCACGGAAAGTTAATTATTATACTCCTTGAATCTTGATTTCACAGTTTGCTAAATTATTATGTTATTGGTACTCGAAACGTGTAGAACATCTAATACAGTTTCCTATATCAAAAAGACGATTACATACTTGAATGTACAACTAAAAAAGCCACATACACAAATACCTTCACAAATAATCCATTCTGCTGTATGTTATTGATTTTGACAAGGGTTACGATTTGGGAATTGTTTATTTAAAATAAGTACGAGTATATAATAAACTCCATAGAGAGAAATGAAATATCCCTAACAAAAAAGAAAAAATGAAAAATAATATACACAACAACGACACCATAAAAAAGGACATCCACATAAACAACACCAAAAATAAAAAGTTGAACATAATTTATGGACACCAGAAATAACATGGAAAAAAAAACTCTCGATCATCATGAGTCCTTCAGAAAAGGATTTTTCTCGTTTCCATTTTGTATTACGAGCTCTGACAAAAAAGCACAAAGAAATTAAATTGACATACCCGAAATCCAAACTAAAAAAGGATTTTATTAAAGGTTTCATAAAATGAACATCACATTTCTCTCCTCATGTTAAGTGGTTTGATGTACCACTCATGCACGTCCTGTTGACGATGATGATGTACACTGGGTGTGCGGATGGTAAAATTATGAACATAACAAATACAAAATCATGAATGTAAACAATAAAAACTGAATTCTATTTTTTTAAGGTTATGTTTAGGGATTTCCTAATATATTTAATTTATTATTATATTTATTGTTCTGTTTTGTGGGTCGGCGATTGATCGTCGTAGAGGAAGGACGTGTTTTTGTCTCTCCTTTAAATAAATAAATAATTTATTTTAAATGTATTTTAATTAACTAATAAAAAGTATAATATTGATATAGTTGATAATTTTAATAAATAATAATTTCAATAATAATTTGCGTGAATTTAATAAGTGAAGTGAATAGTTATACGTATTGTATATTTATTTTAATCTGTGTACGGTGCGCTTGTGATGGTATAAAATATGTACATAACGTTTTCGTTTATATGTATTTTGATACCGTTGCTTGAACGCAACGTACGCAGTGTATGTAAATCTTCAATATGTATGACTTTTGATTCCAATGGATGTCTAAGATAAGTGTTTTTCATTATTTTAATTCATATTTTTCCGAAATAAATTTTAATTATATAAAATATGTATTTAACTGTTTCTATTTGCGTAAACGTGTTAAGAGAGGAGCGTAAAATAAAATACCATTTGATTTATATGTTTTGGTTTAGTATATTAAATATATACATACATTTCTATTTTTTGTTGTTGCGCTTGTTGCGTGAGTGAGAACTGAGAATAGATTATTATGATCATGCTTAGTGTTTTATAATTTATCCCTTCCAAGTTTCAACTAAAAAAGAATAAACAGGAAATAGACAAATAAAATACATAAAACAAAATTTTGAGGGGATAAATATATGACGAAATTGGATAGAAACTAAACAAGCATGATCGTGGTTATTCTGTACTTTTCGTTTTCTCCTCCTGACATATCTAAGATTCATTCATTCATATACAGATGAATTCATTCATTCATATACACCCATCCTCCGATTTACACGGTAGATTGGTTCCGCGGAAAACGTATTATCGCATTCATATATACAGATCCTTGTAGAAGTATAAATTAATAATTTATTAATTTGAATTTTAGGTTTTAGTGTAAAATTAAATTAAATTTCTTAAATTTCTTATTATTCTTGTTTTGAACGTGAAAATAATAATTTAACGAATTTTGGAACTCTAGTTTAGGACATGTAGAGGTAGGCGGCTGTGATCGAATTGGAATTGTTGGCTTAACTTTATAACTTGTTCTAGGTTGGATAAATAATTATCGACGTATGTCGATTATATAATTTATAATTTATTTAATGCTGTTGTAGATATATATATATATATGTGTGTGTGTATGTATATGTGTGTGTGTATGTGTGTGTGTATATATATATATGTATGTATGTAATTTTTTTCTGATTTATTTATTTTATAATTAAAGCATTGAACCTTATAATTGGGTTATTTGATTATCATGGATCCTACAGATGTGCTAGCTACTTATTATTAATTCTGTTATCTTGCAGATTCCTGATTACTTTAATAGTTTTATTTAATTTTGGTTGAATTTGTTTAGGTATTGGGGATTCTAAAGCTGTGAAAAACATTCATTATTAATACATTACCTTACAGTTTCCAGATTAGCTGTTTTTGGAACCAGTTTTCGTTTGGTCATTTTCTATTTTTATAAATAAACATATTTGTATTAGATTAGGGATGACAAGGACAAGTGACTTTCATAAATATTTTTTTATAAATAAATCCATCAAATCAACAGACTTAGAAGTTAGGAAGGCCGTGCGTGCCTTTCCTGGATTCGATTTATTTTATTTGTTTTATGAGAACCAAATTAATTTAGTTAATACTAATCGTTACTTTACATTTATTTTATTCAAGTATAATTTTATTATATTGTATATATATTGTCCTAAATATACTAATGAATTTTAGAATTATTTTGAATATAGTTCAAATAACTTTGGTTTCAGGAAATTCGACTGTAAGTTGCGGAGTTGCAGAATGATTAAATTAATAAATGTTTCAATTATTTAGGAAGCCGGAAAATATGAATTTAGAATTAAATTTCAGGAAATTTACAGATGCTTGCGAATTAATGCTTCATTGTAATTGCTGATTGTGTAGTTTAGAATTGTGTTGTCATTTTATTACTAACGACTTTACATAGGTGTCTGTAACGGGTCGAGTCAACCAATTTTGGTTAGGAAGCCGAAAAGTATTAATAGAATTAAATTTCAGGAAAATTCCAGATGCATGTGAAATAATAATATTTTTTCTTAGGTTGCCGTTTTAAAGAAGCAATTGTTGAAGACCAATACCATCGTTATCCATTAACCTATTAAGCCTTTATCCTTCATCTAGTAGATTAGAATTGTGTTGTCTTTGTGTTACTAACTATCGGCTATACCTAGGTGTCTGTAACCGGGCCGATTCTGTCCCACTTAACTAACCTATCCAATCCTTCGGTTTTGTTATGTGTAAAAAAGGGTGTACGGTGGACCCGGCGTCATCCGGGAACTCAAGCCTAAGAACTTGGTCGTACATTCAAAATCAATCAATCAATCAATCAATATTTATTGTTCTGTTTTGTGTACTGGTAATCTTTTGTTAACCACTGGGATTTTGTTGGGTGTTTGTGTGCAAATGAAATACGGAAAAACGATGAAAATATATTTTTGAGACATGAGTAGGTATGTTATGTAAACAGGAAAATGATTTTATCTGGCATCGCGTAAATTCAGTCCCATCTAGAGCAAAACGTATAGTCCAAATCATCTAATATCGTTTGCAGAGGAATTTTTGATTTTTCGTATCTGACAGTATAAAGGGTAGGTGGTATAAGGACGACGATATAATTTACAATTGATCCTTGGGATAAATAAATGTTTTGAGCTTTTCTCCAAAATAATTTATAGATTTTTAAATTGGCCATTTCTCTATATGTGAAATATTTTCTGTATCGGTCGTCAGCCGTTATTGTGATGGCATTGTCAAACGAACAAATATAAATGTTTTTACTTTATTTAGGTGGTTCACTCCTGCTGCCAGAATTTATTTTGTTTACTTATTTTATTTTATTTTTTGTTTAGTTTGGCAAATATTTTCGTTTCGGATTATGTACCCTTTCTAAATACAACCCGATAAAGAAAAATTTGTTATATAAAAAATAAATAAATTTATTGTTGGCTTAATTCAATTTATTAATGATAATTATTTTTATTATTATTTTGCCTGGGAATTTTTTTTATCGATATAAGGAAAATTTGATTCGAAAAATTCGACTCCTTTCTATTGTGAGATGATTAATTTGATTTATTATTTCGAAATTGGAAATCTATTTAGTTTTCCTTTTTGTATGTGTATATGTACTGGTTGTGTGTTTGTATAACGCAAAATGAATTATTAGGATGATTATGAGATTTGTGTGAAATATTCAATAAAGACTATAGCTAGGCACATAGAAAATTACTTGAATGGATTTTGCTGTGTGTACAAAACGAAAAAATTAAATTAAACCTCATACCCGGCGGAAGCTACATTAAGCCCAATTTAAAAGGTTATTTATTGGAGAGAAATGTAATGTAATTACCAAGAAGTAAATGAAACAATGTTGAAGATTTTGGTTTACAGTATTGTGAACTCTTATTTAAAAGCATTTAACACGTTGCCGATCGTAACAATATACTGGTATTTGCAAAAGTGCTTTCACTCGATAAATTTCTCACAAAATGACTCAGAAAAATAAACTGGACGTTTTCCTTGATATTCTGCGGTTTTCCAAAATGAGTGTAGAAGGAAAATAGTTAGTAGGAATAGGTTTCGTTAGCTATGTAAAACAACTATTATTTTCTTGCCACTCCATGGACTTTAAACGTTTTCGAAATATTATCTAGATTATTAGATTTTCCAGATGTGATACCAGAATCTGAAACATTTAATTTGCTTGCGTCCAACACAACGTTAAGCTTCAATATATCTTCAGCGATGTACAACACGTTTACCGGCAATTTTGTAGCGGCGCAAGAGGGATGAATTTATAAACTAAAGAGGTACTGTCAAAATTTGTATCTAATCTAATATCTTTCAAACGATCTAATCTAAGATCTTCTACACTATCAATAACAAAAATACTGTCAAGCCATAGCGTAGTGTCAAAGGTTTCGTTTTTGCATGATATTTACGGAGGTAGTTCGTTTGACCCACAGGAGTAGAAAAATATTATAATCGCACAAGCCATTGCACCCGTGTATAACAAAGATTTGCTGATACCTAAATATCAAGATATCAAAACATTAACAGATATCATCCATCAAAATGGTCAGACTTAAATATTTTTTGTCGGAATAAAGTTCTTCAATAACCTGGCCCTACGAATCGAAGTTATTTGTCAAAATAACAGTATACCAAAGCTTACGTCCATACTATAGCAAACATTTAATCGCAGACCAAATCATCGTAAATATTTAACCGTTTGGCTACATTATCGCGAAAGCTCTTAAACGTAAGATCTAGTTAATACCAGTTAAGTTAGGTTTAACTTCATGAGCCAGTAGTTTTGTTTTATAGTAGGCTGTGTAGTCTTTTTGCTCCGCATTGTTGTTTACAAGCGATGCCTCATTCTAAAACGGTTGATGGGATATCTTTTAAGGCAACTATTGATTGATGAAGACAATTTAAATATTCAGTATTCAATACTAAAAAGGATTTAATTTACAGTTAGCACCAAATCTGAAGTCATATCTTGCGCTTACTGCTTTGACGTTATCATTGCCAATAGAAGCGCAATCGCCCTAATGTTAAGGGGGGTGCTAGGGGGGATGAGATATAATCTAATATGGTCACTGCAATCCTTTATCTTCTATATACTAGAGATATACCAATTACAGAAGCAACTACGGCGACTTTTGCCGATAATACGGCAATATTTGCAACAGCAAAAAACATCAATGACTCCACTATAGTAAATTACAGAAGGCTACTAACCTGATATGTAATTGGACAAAGAAATGGCGAACGATACTAAATGAAATCCATATGAACTTTACAAATATAAAAGTTAATCATATACCAATACCGATAAACTCGATAGTAGTACCGCATGCAAACACTGCTAAATATCTCGGCACGACTTTAGATGCTAAACTTAGATGGAAGGAACACATAAAAAGAAGAGAAGAAACATAAAATTTAGAAAAATGCAAGAGCCACTTACGAAGACAATCTGAACTAGCGATCCATAACAAACTGCTGTTATACAAACAAATCCTGAAACCTGTATGGACATATGGTAGCCAACTCTGGAGTTGTGCCAAGAAGACAAATATGAAAATCATACAAACAGTTCAAAATAAAATCCTGCGATGTATTGTTAATGCACCGTGGTACATCCGAAACGACAACCTCCATCGAGATCTAAAGATCGAGGTTGTCGTGGATGAAATCAAGCATCATGCAACAAAACACCTACAACATCTGCACCAGCATGAAAATCTGGGCATACGCTGTATGCTGACTACTAAACCACTGGACTTATCGCGACCAGGAGGTCAGTAGACTTACTGAGGCGAACAATCTGAGGAGAAGTTACACGTAACTGAGAATAGCCACTTGATTACGCCGACTAATCAAATACTTTATTATGCAATGTAAATTACTACGAATAACTGGGTACAAAACTCAGTCGCAATAAAAAAATTGCAGAAAACCCAATTTCCACTGTTTAATTCCTTAACTTTTAGCTTTCTTTGCATTATAGGCACGTTGTATTCTGGGATCATTAATAAAGTACACGTCCCTGCCACCTCGTCGTCGGTTTTTAGATTAAATCACATATCCAAACTTCGTTAATTTGCAAACTGTTTGAAATGGTTATTCCTTTTGAATTCAAATTTAATGACTTAAACCTTTGGAAAATGTATTTAGTATGTTCATTTTTTTCCTTCAATACTCTTAGACATTTCGTGGGAAGTTTGCCCATTATATATGCCGAATTTTATTACAAAATGAGGTTTGTAAAACTTATTCAAAGCTGATTTTGGTTAAGGGAAACAAAATGGAGGGGCGAATTTGTTGTGGCCAACATCAGATCTCAAGTACAGCCCATTTTCATTTCTAGAGCGAGAAATAAACTGGTCTTGTGTAATTAAAAAACATTAATGCATAAATTTTAGAAAACCAAGAAGATCAAAAATTGAAAAAGCCCTCATGGAAGCTGCCCCTTCCGGTACATAGATAACCACCAAATGTCGCGTGGACCCCAAATAATGGAAACGTTTACGTATGAAATTTCATTCCGAATAGTCAATCCGTTTGGACTGTGAAATATGAAATTTAAATTACAATCTTTTTGTTACTAAGCGTTTTTCGTCAATGCCTTACTTTTCAAAACATTTGCAAAAACAAAACAGCTGCCACTTCTGTAGGTCGAATCGGGTTTACCCTAGGAAAAAAGTGGTGTAAATTTTTTCAAAACAAAATTAAATTGGGAATATTTTTCCTATCCAATTTTGATACGGCAAAAATATTTCCTAAATTTTAAAAAATTAGATTAAACATGATTTCTTAGTAGGCCAGAAAATGAGTATGTTGGCAAAAGCGCTATGTAAATATTTTTCCTAATTCCTTGTTTCTAGGAAAATCCAGAATCAACCTGCTGGTAGCTTTCGAGCAAAAATCACTTAGATGAAGTTATGGAAATCGCTTAAGTATGATGTTTCAGTCTGTCTGAGCTGTACAGTAGCCCAATTTTTATTAGAAACAGTTCTCTGCTAAAAAACGTCATATCAGCTTAAATTTTGAAAAACTGATGTGGAAATTTAATTTAGAATGTTTTAGTTCGTACACGTTTTTCTCGTAAAACATATAACTTTAAAAATATTGGTAAAAAACGAAGAAAGCTTCAGTGGCAAATGCCGCTTCTGGTGGACCGATTTCAGCCAAAAATACTGGGATCTTCCAATTTATGGAAAAAGCTAAAGCGTGTAGTTTCTTCCCGATAAAGCATATACCATCTGAGCTATACAGGGCCGTATTTTTACTGAAAAATTTTGTAAAACTGATTTAGACTGGTATTGATGCAAAATTAATTTAATACCTGATATTTCATATCAGTTTTTTTTATAAATGGGCTGTCACATCCAAAAGACCAATTCTAGCCAAAAATGATTGGGATCTCATAATATATAATAAAGCTTATATGAAGTTTCATCCCACTCAGTGAATCCTGGCGTGGCACAACACACAGACGCACACACAAAGGCTTCTTGAAAACTACTTTCTTTTCACTTCGGCGATATAGCGAATGGTAAATCTGTTCGTTGTTTTTTTATATGTTAACCATTTTACAATCATTTTTTTCTCCCAATTAATGGAATAAGTTTAAGTATGAAGTTTTATTCCGAATAGTCAATTCGCCTGGATTATCGAGATACCCAATTTTGGTGAAATACAGTTTTATTTTATCAAAATTCGTCATTATTTGTTTGAAATAATTTTCTGGGCTGCACATAAAACCGTTAAATCCAAACAATTATTTTTAAGAGTTTTATCACTGTTCGGAAAGGTTATTTTTATATTGGGAACTAGTTTCATCACATAGAATCATACAAAATTTGAAAATTTCTAAAAATTGATCGTTTATAGTGTCATTTTGAGTAAAGGCCTTTGTGGCAAATTTCGAGTCACTTTTCTTGAGGAAATGCTGGAAAAACTCGTTTAAAAGTATCATAAATACAAAATTTGGAACGTTTATATGTATATGATATATTCAAACTAGTTTTCCCAGCTTTCCACAAGAAAGTGACCTGAATTTTTTTTGTTTCATAGATAAACATCACTCAGGCCTTTTATTTAACCTACTCTACACCCATGACACTTGAAACGTTCAATTTTTAGAAGTTTTCCAATTTTGTACGTATGATATATTCATAGAAGTTGCCAATAGGCAAATGAATTTTCCGAACATTAATAATACTCTTAAAAATAGTTTTTTAAGAAGTTATGTGTCCTGAACAAACTCTTTTAGCCCAAATTAACAAATTAGATTTTCAATGATCTAAAAATCCTAAAACCTAAAACAATATTGCCGTTTCATCACATAAGAGTCACGCAAAATAAACATTATCTAGAAGCAATCAAAAATTTCAGCATCCTATTGCCATTAACGCAACAATAACTTTCACACCTTATCTTATATAAGCACGCAATCCACACGTTGCACACAACTGATCTGATTTGTATTCTAGCAAATGTTTAGGCTTTTGAGATTTGTCTTATTTTTTTGTTTCAACCCATTTATGTTTACAACAAAATTCGAGGGTTTCGAAAACGATGTTCTCGGTTTCAGGAAAATTCGTTAAGGGAGTCCTCCAGTGGGGCTCGGGTTCCTTTTTCTAATTTTTTTCTGAGCTCAAACGACTTTGTTGAAAATTGCTGAAAGAGGTTTTTCGAGTATCAGGAATCGATTGCGATGGGTCCTAATCCCCTGAATTCTTATAAAAGTCATCCAGAGAGGGCCAGTGGGTATTTTAAATGGCAGGAGTTGATTTCAATGCGTTTTAATTTAAGTTGATGACAAAAATTGATGAGGGGTTTTCGAGTACCAGGACTCGATTTCAAATCGTACTGATTTCCAGGTAATTTATTTAGGAGCCCTTCGGTTGGATCCAGTTGCACAATCGTGTGTCTTAATGTTGCATCTCATTGAGAGATTTTGTGTGATGTTCTACCATGTTGCGCAATGTTGCACAATGTTGCAGAATATTGTATAATGTTACAGAATGTTTCTAGAGGTTGCATCATGTTTCATCATGTGTACCAGGTTGCACTACATTGCATAATGTTGTGTGTTGCTGTACAACTTTTTACACGTTTTTGTACCCTGTTGCGTCACTTTACTCCGTAGTGTGTCTTGTATTTATTAGTTTGACCTTGGTCTCCTTTTCACATTTTCTTTCGCCTCAAATGATTTTAACGTTGTCTAGCTTGTACCGGGGTTTCTTCAATTAAATTTTCGGCCCAAACAACTTCTATAAAAGTTTACTGTTGGGGTGTTTTTAAGTACCAGAAATCGATTGCGATGTATTTTGATTTCGGAAAATTTCATTTAGGTGGTCATCCGGTGTGGCCAAATTCCCATTATTTAAGTTTTTCGGTTTGTACAATTTTTCCTTTTTTTATTTTATTTTTTGTCGCCGATTTTGATCCAAATTTGTGTTAGAGGGTTTTAAATTGCTATAAATCGATTTCGATGAGTTCTGCTTTCTGACAAAATCGTTTGGAGGCCATACGGTGGGGCTTTTATTTTTTTTTTCTTTGGCTCGGACAATTTTTATAAAAAGTGGTGAGGAAGGAATTTCGAAAGCCAGGAGTCGATTTTGAATTAATTTCATTAAAAACGATTTTTAAATAATTTCGTCTCGCACAATTTTTATAAAAATTGTTGAAGAAAAATTCATTTAGGAGGTCCTCTAAACTATTATGATAAAAATTTGGTGAGAAAGAAAATCAGAAAATTTTCTGATAAGTGTCCGTGGTGGGGCTTGTGACTTTTTTAAAATTTTATTTGGCTTCAACGATTTTGATAAAACTTGTCGGGACAGGGTTTTCGAATGCCAGTAAACGATTACAAGATGTTCTGCGTTCACTTAACATCATATTGCACCATATTGTGTAATGTTTCATCATGCTGCTCGACGTTGCATCTAATTGAAGAATGTGATATTTCACTATGTTGTTTCATATCACAGATTGTTGCAACATATTGTGGGATGTTACTATATGCTGCACGATCAAACGATTTTTAAAAAAATGAGTGAGAATGGTTTTCGAGAGCTAATATTCGAATACGATGAGTTTTAAATTTGAGAAAATTTATTTAGGGGATTCTCGAACAAGACTCGAAACCATATTTTAAAAAAAATTGGCTCGAACGGTAGTTATAGAACTATGGCATTTCTCAATCGAAGGTTATTTTACTCAGATTAATAATGAAAATGGGAAATTATGAACATGCTTCTGAAAATTTGTTATGTTAATGTGTTAAATTTTGTTATTGTTAATTTGAACAAAAAATGAATAACGATAGAACAAAAATTTTTACCAAACAAAACCGCGGGTTCCTTAAAATAAATAGAACTTAGCAGTTGCTGATCAAAGTGTGGCACAATTATTATTTCCTTTTACAAGGTAAAATTAAGCTGATATACGCTATACTGCCGAAATCCGAAAAATTAGTTTTCGAGTGGTGTCTGTTTGTGTGTCTGTGTCCACCCTACAGCTCAGATGGATTGACTAGTTTCGTTTATGAAATTTTTTGCAAATATCTTATAAAGTATAGCATCTGCGAAAAACGATTAAGAAAAAATTGATTCCAAACAAAACATAGTTGTAACTCATTTTCTCAAAATGTAAGCAAAAATAACGATTACGTTTTTTTAAAACTTCATACTAAAGGTTTTATGATCAATTGGCATATTCCAGAGAAATTTAGCAGAAATCGGCTTATCGGAAGTGGTAGGTTCCATAGGAACGTCTTCGTTTCTTGCGAACGAAATAAAATCGATTTTAAATTAAACTGGCAACAAAACTGGTCCAGATCATTTTCCAAAAATGTATGCGGAAATAATAAATTTGGTAAAATCCTTTTTATAAAAACTTTTTCGGGTTCTGCAAATATCTTGAAAAATAGTATCAACAAAAAAAACTAGAAAGCGGATCGATTTATGACAAAAAAATACTTTTTCAAAGAACTTTTCGTTTGTTTAGATCCGGCAAACTACTATAGTTCGAAAAGAAATAGCGACCCCATAGAGTACAGCATAGAAAACGGAGGTCCGGAAAAAAATTATCTTTAATTACTTGGAGATATGCTAATTTAACGTATTATAATTTTTTTAGAACGTTTTTGTTTTCAGAATTGAAAAATCAACAGATATTAGTTTCGACTTTGTATAACGTAAAATGTCAATATTTTCCACGGTATTTTAATTAAAAATTAACGCACAAATTTTGAAATGTTATACTTAATGGTCTAGGGGCATATTCTATGTTTATAGGAGATATTTTGATAAAAAGAATTGCTGGAACTACTAAAATTAATTTATGTTGACTCAAAAAACATTTTCATACGAATTCACGCATTACCATTGGAAGAAACTCATGCGCGTGAAATATTTCCTAACTTTATCTTAAGTTAAAAAAATGTAGAAAAGGTTTAGGAAATATTTCACGCCCCTGTATACCGGAATGAAATAATTCTTATATAAATCCTAATTAAAAATCGTGTTTGTGTATTAGTAAATATACCTCAAAAAACAACATTTAGGCAAACCTAGTTAAATATGCAATTTTGTACTAGATCCACTCCATCTAGAAAACATGTGTTTTCCGGAAAAATTTAGGGAACACTGGGCTGAATATTAAAAGTTTTAATGGTAAAAATCTAACCAAAAACCTTCTGTACTAAGA
Organism: Nephrotoma guestfalica; assembly: GCA_963691935.1. Classification (NCBI taxonomy): domain Eukaryota; kingdom Metazoa; phylum Arthropoda; class Insecta; order Diptera; family Tipulidae; genus Nephrotoma; species Nephrotoma guestfalica. The sequence goes on along the minus strand of OY829913.1, from coordinate 44,143,302 downwards.
TATGTACTTTAAAGAGGTTACAACTCTTGGGATAAGTGTTTTAACTTTGTACTAGACCCCGTCCAACTAGAAAATAAGAGTTTTCCGGAAAAAACTACTGGAAGACAGGGTTTAATATTCAACAGTTTTCGAGATAAAAATCAAAGTAAAAACACTCTGTCCTAAGATACTTTTAAGAGGTTACAACTTTTGGAATAGGTGTTTTAACTTTGTACTGAAACTAATCCAACTAGAAAACATGAGGTTTTCGGAAAAATTAGGGGAACACTAGTCTTAATATTCAATAGTTGTAGAGGTAAAAATCGAAGTAATAACCCTCTGTCTTATGATACTTTAACGAAGTTAAAACTCTTGGCAAAGGTGTTTTAACTTTGTACTAGACCCCGTCCAACTAAAAAATATGAGTTTTACGGAAAAAACTGGAGGAACACAGGGTTTAATATTCAACAGTTGTAGAGATAAAAATCAAAGTAAAAACACTCCGTACTAAGAAACTTCTAAGAGGTTACAACTCTTGAGAAAGGTGTTTTTATTTTGTACTAGACCCATAGGGTTTAATATTCAAAAGTTGCACAGGTAAAAATCGAAGTAAAATCGTTCTCTTTTAAGTTACTCTTCTAAGTTCTAAGTTATCTAGTTGTACTAGATACAATCCAACTAGAAAACATGAGTTTTCCAGAAAAATTAGGGGAACACAAGGCTGAATATTTCAAATATTCAAAAATTTTGCCTCTACAACACCTATCCTAAGAGTTGTAATTTCTTAGAAGTATCTTAGGACAGAGGGTTATTACTTCGAATTTTACCTCTACAACTTTTGAATATTAAACCCAGTGTTCCTCTAATTTTTTCGGAAGCTCATTTTTTCTAGATGAATTGGGTCTAGTACAAAGTGAAAACACCTATCCCAAGTGTTGTTACCTCTTAGAAGTATCTAGGAACCGACGGTTACTACTTCGAATTTTACCTCTACCACTTTTGAATATTAAACCCAGTGTTCCCCTTTTCCGGAAAACTTATGTTCTCTAGATGGATTGGGACTAGTTCAAAGTGAAAACACCACCGAGAAGTTGTAACCCCTTAGAAGTATCTTAGGATATAGGGTTTTTACAACTACAACTTTTGAATATTAAACTCTGTGTTCACCTAATTTTTCTGGAAAATTCATGTTTTCTAGTTGGATTGGGTCTAGTACAAAGTGAAAACACCTTTTTCAAGAGCTGTAATCTATTAAAAGTTTCTTTGGACAGAGGGTTATTACTTCGAATTTTACCTCTACAACTCTTATATATTAAACCCAGTGTTCCCTAATTTTTCCGGAAGACTTCTGTTCTCTAGTTGAATTGGGTCTAACAAAAGGTGAAAACACCTATCTCAGGAGCTGTAACCTCTTAGAAGTATCTTAGCACAGAATGTTTTTACAACTGTAACTTTTGAATATTAAACCCTGTGTTCCCCCAATTATTCCAAAAATCTCAGGTTTTCTAGTTGGATTCGGTTTAGTACAAAGTCAAAACACCTTTCCCAAGAGTTGTAACCTCTTAGAAGTTTCTTAGGACAGATGGTTATTACTTCGAATTTTACCTCTATTATTTTTGAATATTAAACCCTGTGTTCCCCAAGTTTTTCCGGAAAGTTAATGTTTTCTGGCTGGATTGGATCTAGTACAAAGTGAAAACGCTTTTCCCAAGTATTGGATAATAGAGGGTTATTAGTACGATTTTTACCTCTAAAACATTTGAATTCTTAACCCAGTGTTCCCCAATGTTTTCCGGAAAACTTATGTTCTCTAGTTGGATTGGGTCTCGTACAAAGTGAAAACAACTATCTTAGGAGTTGTAACCTCTAAGAAGTATTATAGGATAGAGGGTTTTTACAACTACAACTTTTGAATATTAAACCCTGTGTTCCCCTATTTTTTCCAGAAAATTAATGTTTTCTGGCGGGATTGGGTGTAGTACAAAGTGAAAACACCTTCCCCAAAAGTTGTAAGCTCTTAGAAGTTTCTTAGGATAGAGGGTTATTTCTTCGATTTTTACCTCTACAACTTTTGAGTATTAAACCTAGTGTTTCCCAGATGAAAGATGGATTAGATGGATTGGATCTAGTACAAACTGAAAACATCTATCTCAAGAGTTGTCATCTTATAGAAGTATCTTAGGACAGACAGTTCTTACTTTTTAGAAAGTTTTTTGACCACCTCCAAAATCTCGACTTGTATTAAGTGGAAATCCAAAAAATAAGTTTAACTGTAATGATAAGCTTCTTCTATAGAATAAACTATAACAAAATGCTGAAAATCGCCATGAAAATAGTCACTTAAAAGCATAGTAAGATCGATGACCTCCTCACAAAATCTTGACTTGTATTCTTTTGAATTCCAAACAACTTATAATAATATTTATATTTTAAGCTTATTCTAATTTTATACCAATATAGTCATATTTTTTTAGTTTTTAAAGCAATTGTAATAATCTTTGATATTTTAAACCAAACGATAAGACCAATTATTCATAAATGCATATTTAAATTTACAAATGTTTCGCCTAAATGTTGATTTTGGGCGAAATGGTGTATATTTACTAATACATATACAGATTTTTTTACTTAGGATTTATTTTGGAATTATTTCATGCCGGTAGAAACTCCGAAATATTTAAAAAAGTTTATTTTCGCTACTATAGCTCCTTAAAATAGCGTCATAGGGTAACCCTGACCTTTATTAATAAAATCTATGTTCAATCAATTATATTTTCTTCTTTCCATCTTATGGATTATTGTTTTATTTTCGTAATAAACTTTTTGCCGTAAACAACTTGCTATTCCTCTTACCAGTATAAACCTCAGATAGTATAACAACCGATAATCGACACACGTTCCTAATCCGACAAATAGCACATCAATTATTATTTTCCAATAAATAATTCCAACCGTATAAATTTTCACCGAATGATTATCTCTAATAAACACACAGAGATATTACCACAAATAAGAAAATCTCAAATATAATCCACCACACAAAGCACCATCTCATAGGTAAACGAAAATCAAATAAATTTCTTAAATCTTATAACTTAATTTCATACTTCTCTCGCACTAGAAAAAGTTTGGCTTAGAACAACAACACGCTTACACTACACACATACACATATGTAAAAGATACACAAACAAGAAGATTATTTTCCACCTGTTTGGCAACAAAAATAAAACGGAAAATAAACGAAAATATATGGCAAACACGTTTTAGCACATAACTTATATAGAAGAACTTCCTTAAAGTACATACCGTAAACACACAAATCCTATATGTAAGGTGGAAATTTGTTATTATCCAGTTCGTATATATAAAATCCAAGAAGATGTGTGTACCAGCATATCCCCATATACATATATCCGACATCTTTTTGTAAGGAATATCTCTGTTGGCCAAAAAATAATAATTTTCTCGTATATGGAAGCAAGCAAACATATATCAGTCGAGTGTCGAGGGAAACACATGTGCATATAACTGATTTACACTCTTAATCTGTTTAGAAAATATTTAAATTATTATTGTATTATGACGTAATACATGTAAATGTGATGCTCCTTGTTAACAAAAAAAATTGTTTTCGTACTCTTTGTATTCTAAACATACAGCACAGCACAGCACCTCTTTGATAAGAACGTTATCAAATATTTACAAGCTGATGTGTGTTTTTGTTATTGTTGTTGTTGGATTCTTGTAGTGATTAGAACAACATGTAATCTGAGAAAGTTAAGATGTATTAATACGATCATTTTGCTGTTGTTGTTATGTTCTGCTGTTATCGCTGTATAATTACTTGTATTTTATTAGATTAACACCTTTTGCGATGTTATTGTTCCTCTGTTAAACCGTATCCTACGTGGTATATACTCGTACGGTGTTAGTTCATGGACGACAGATGAAAAAAATATTGTCTGGCATTTTTTCAAGAGTGGGCGGTTAGAGATACGAAATTTTTCTATACAGGTATATGGATAAAGCCAAGGTATAGAAAGAAAGATTTATGACATTTAAATGAAGTTACAACTGTATGTATATGGCTTGAGAGAACATATTCGTAAATGTTATCTGTTTGTTGAGAACTTTATCGCCCGCATGACCGACCTATGGCTCAATAACTCATAAAATATGAATAAATCAAATATTCGCTGCTGAGGTGGTCATGTCTATACAATTTTATTTTAATTTTAAAAAAAAATACGGAATAGGGCAAACAGTTAAATCGAAATGAAATATAATTCTTGAATGATTTTTGTATTCGAAAGGAATGCAACACATATCACGATTTTATTGTTAAATACCATTTCACAAAAATACGTCTTGGGTTCATTTCAAAGGATTAGAAATGACAAGTCACAATTTTAAAAATGAGTTTGCCTATTTTTAACGTGAACTTATCGGAGTGAAGTTTATGCCAAAATAACAAAATGTACACTGTGTCCTACAAGTACTTAGAAATAAAAAAACACTCAGAAATTGTACTTTCAAAATAATATTTGAAAATGTTTAATAAACACAAACATTTCTGCACAATAAATAAAAAACATTTAATTTTTGTGAAAAGTTTTGAGTGAACTTTGTAATAAGAAATGTTTACAACAAACACACTACGAATCGCACAGAGGTGATCGAAGTGGTTCTGACACTTGATGTAAGAAAATGATCTCGTTTTTCCACAAGCTCGGAAATCTCTGAGATTTTAGTTGTTCTAAACTAATACCTGATATAAGAAACAAATGTTTTCTATTCACATGCATCTCTGAGATTTTAGTTATTCGAGTGAGAACATCATTGAGTGTAATCCAAAAATTCTTAAACATTTGAAATAATTTAACTCGACCCCTACGGATCGTACAAAGATGATCGAATTGGTTCTAAACTAATACTTGATGTAAAAATCAAATCTTATTTATCCACATGCTCGGAAATCTCTGAGATTTTTGTTATTCAAGAGAGAACATCATTGAGTGTAATCCGAAAATTCTTAAACATTCGCAATTATTTAATTCGGCCCCTCAAATCGCACAAAGATGATCGAAGTGGTTCTAAAGCAGCATTTGATGTAAGAAACAAATTTTATTTATTCACATGCTCGGAAGTCTCTGAGATTTTAGTTATTTGAGTGAGAACATCATTGAGTGTAATCCGAAAATTCTTAAACATTTGGAATTATTTAATTTGGCTTCTACGGATCGCACAGAGATGATCGAAGTAGTTATAAAGCAGCATTAGACATAAAAAGCAAATCTTATTTATCCACATGCTCGGAAATCTCTGAGATTTTAGTTATTCGAGTGTGTTAGTGTGTTTTGTTGGTAAAATTTCTTACTCCAAAATTCACTCAAAACTTTTGACAAAAATTAAATTGTATTTTCTATTTATTGTGCAGAAATGTTTGTGTTTATTAAACATTTTCAAATATTATTTTGAAAGTACAATTTCTGAGTGTTTTTTTTTATTTCTAAGTACTTATAGGACACAGTGTAAATTTTGTTATTTTGGCATAAACTTCACTCCGATCGTGAACTTGTATCTGGAGATGGTACTACAATAATCTTAACATAAAATTTTGTAAAGAGATGCATGAGCGATTAATGTTCCAGATGTGGATCTCCTTCTTTGGAGTCAAGTACTAGAGCTAAGTTTAACTATAAATTGGGGTTTTTTAAATTATTCTTGAACTAGGATAAAATTGCAAGCCAATCGTTACTTGATAAAGGTTGTTTTAGTAACGCTACATTTGGAAAAAAAAATTATTTTGCCTGTGAATTAAACACTCCTTTTCCATTGCAAAAACACCGATAAAGCAAAACAATGCTTCATCGAAAGCAACCGCCGAACGTTCGGTTTTTGGGTTTAATCGATGCCCGTACAAACATCGATGACGCTGAACACCCTGATCCCGAGTTCGGTAATTATTCCAAAAAATATAAAAATACATAAAATCATTTTGGAAGACCGTAAGTGAAGTTATGCGAGGTAAGTGGCGCGTTAGACATCTAAAGAATAATTGCATATAAATTATTTTGCATGATCGTTGAGTTGTTTGTTCATGAGAACGCTGTGTCCAAAGTGAGTGCCATACATGCTCTGGAAACCTATTCAGATGTAATTTTAAATATAGCAAAATCTTCCAACATTTAAAACGATGTCGATCTAAAAACATTTTTAGAATAGCCACAGTCAGTATTAATTCATTAGGAAGGTGCAAATTTCGTTTAGATATATTATCGGAGGCATTAATAGTTCGAATTATTTTGGGCCATTTAGATTTAAATTGTTAAATAGTTTTGTGTTTTAGAATTGATTCAGAAAAAATGAAGTGGTCAATATGTTGTGGTTCGACTTTCTTTTACGACAAATGTACATAGATCTCGAAAAATGCACCACGCATAGTTTACATATAAATCGAAAAATTCAAAAAACTTCTAAGAGAGCTGCCACTTCCGGTAGACCGATTTCGACCAAAACTCATTGGGATAATTTTATAAAAAAACATCAAAATTAAGTTTTATCCCAAAATCCGATTTCCGCTTTAATTTTGGGAAACTAATCTGGACCGATATTGTTGCAAATTAAATCTACAATCAATGAGTTCATAGTCGTTTTCTCGCGTAAAAGTGATATACTTTTCAAAATAACTGTAAAATGCTGAAGAACTTCTATGGAAACTGCTACTTCCGGAGGACCGATTTTGCCAGAAATCACTGGGACCTCCCAATTTATGCAAAAGCTTAAGTATAAATGTTTCACTTCGATCAATCAATCCGTTCTGGGCTGCAGACACACACACACACACAATTGATGTTGGCGGAGTTTTAATCCCCTCACAACCTTCGTTACGATATCTTGGTGTCCAAATTGATGCACGTATAAATTTTAGGGAGCACCTAAGGATAGTGAGCAGGAAAGCTGCTAATGTAGCTGCAGCCCTCTCCCGGATTATGTCCAACACTGGTGGACCAAGACAGAGTCGTATGACTCTGCTGGCAAATGTGGTAACATCCATCATCCTGTATGGATCACCTATCTGGAGCGATGCGATGGACAACAAATCGTATAGATGCAAGCTGGCATCGGTGTATCGACTGGGTGCCACAAGGGTTATATGTGGCTTTCGCACAGTATCCGATGACGCAACACTCGTTATTGCAGGGATGATACCCATCGATCTACTTGCAAAGGAAAGGAAGAAGTGGTATGTGTGTCGAGAAAACCTAGGAAGTAGAGCATCAGAATGCATTGCAACCGTGATAGAATGGCAAAGGCGCTGGGATAGCTCGGAGAAAGGCCGGTGGACCTATCGCGTTATATCATCCATCAATAAGTGGATTAATAGGCGACATGGTGAAATTAATTACTATCTGACGCAGTTGTTAAGTGGGCATGGTTGTTTTGGTGCATATCTTTACAGATTTAAACATGCCGACACACCGGAATGTCCTGCCTGCAAAGGATCAGAAGAGGATGTGGAACATATATTCTTTCAATGTCCAAGGTTCGAGACAACTCGAGTAGAACTGTCCAGTGTCCTCGGGCAGCCCGTGACACCTGATAACATACTAGAGCTAGATGAGATGCTTAGAGCGTGATAGAGAGGAACATCGCGGTATGGCTAGATAGCGGTGGCAATCTCAATGTTAGGTTGAGACGCTGAGAGGAGAAAAGAGTCTAGTATCTAGTCACCTCCATGCGAAGTAATGTCTAACTGATAGTTCCGCATGGGGGATGTTCGAAAGGGTGTGTGGTTTTTAGATGGTAGGAATCCATCACTGTTGCTGAGATGTTTGCCCATCGAAGCTTCGTCTTATAGAAGATTTTCCTCACTTTACCCGGTAAAAAAAACACACACACACACACTAACACACACACACACAAACACACACACACACACACACAGACATACACACACACACACACGGAGAGGTAGAGAAAGAATCTTTTGAAACCTAACATTTTAATGACTTTATTTGCGATTTTATTAGACCTTTGGCTTGCATTTGGAAACGAGAATTTTTATCAACATATTATTGGACTTTGGAACTGTATTTTGGACAGCCATAATTACATATAACACAAAATTACAACCGAGTCTGTGCGATTACAAGCAAGCAAGTTGTATTCCATTACGAGAAAAGCTATAAAAACGAAAACACGCGAGGAATTTTATTAATAAACGATTTAATGGCAAATCAAACGCAATTCGTTCATTAGTTAACGCTTTTGAATAAACGGGATAGTGAAGTGAGGCTAGCTCGTCTGAATTCCGGATCACCATCATTTTCCGGAGATTATTTGAAGTTTTCACGATGTCCAAGGAAATTACGGTGCAGAAATTACAATACTTGAAATGTTTATTTGGAGGAGAAGCTTATAATTTGATAAACCCTTTAACGGTCACCGATGCTATTATGTGCAAGCATTGGATAAAGTGAAAGCCAGGTATGATAAACCAAAGCATGTGGTTGACACCATGTTAAAACTTTTTATGGACCATTACTGATGAAGTTCTTCGGAGTTAAAGGGTCATCGGAAAATTCACAAACATCTACCTCCTCAATAGAACAAAGAAAGTGTGTATTAGCCAAATTTCTTTCTTGAGCGGATATCACCAACAAACAACCAGCATATATCAGACACCGAAAATAGAGTTCAATCAAGAAGAGTCAGACAAGGATGTATTCTCTCTCCACTACTGTTCTCTCTTCTTCTCCAAATGGCATGCAGTGGGTCCAATAAATAAATTATGCGAACGATATATGTCTACTATCAGGTGTGCAACTAAATTTCCGGGTTTCACACATAGATAATGATAGCGACACGTCTAGTTGTCATTTATGTCAGAAGTTGTGTTTTGTTCACAGCGTGGACAGTTGTTAACGATAACCAGTTGTAATACCAGCACATATCGCAAAGCAAAAATATTTTTTCTAAGAACAAAAATGTCGAGTTTTTGTGCCAAACAAACAGCATTTGCGGAAAGCACGGCATTTGCTTGACGCGGCTTACGGCGAAAATGCAGAAGTGGCGATTTCGACATTGAGGATAAAAAGCGCTTCGGAATACCAAAAACATTTGAAGGCACAGAGCTGCAAGCGTTATTGGATGAAGATGATACGGAAACTCAAAATCAACTTGTGGAGACATTAAACAGGACTCGCCAAGGTATTTCCAAACATTTACATGCTATGGGAAAAATACAAAAGGAGGGAACGTGACTAAGAGACAGATGGAAAATCAAAGAGCCACTTTCGAAATTTTGTTTTCACGAGATGAGAAGTTGATCTTTTCGTGACTTTCACCAGGCAAAACATCAACATCGACGACATGGCCAAATCGCTTTGGAAATAAAATGCTCTGCTTTTGGTGGGACCAGAAAGGAATCGTGTATACTATGAGCTGCTGAAAACGGCCAGAATGGGACACGAGACACGAAGAGTGATATGGCAGCATGACAACGCTCCATGCCATCGCACTTCCATTGTCCAGGACACCATCAAAACGCAGAGATGTGATTTCCTACCGCACCCGCCTTGTTCACCAGACCTGGCCTCCTTGGATTATCACTTGTCCCGGCCGATGGCGCATGGCTTGGCAGGGCTACACTTGGCCAGTTTCGAAAAAGTCCAAAATTGGTTGGATGAATGGCTTCGGTCCAATCACGCGTCGTTTTATCGTTGTGGTATTAATATTATCCTGATTATTATTTCTATCGAAATTTTCCATTTTCCATTTTTCAAAAAAACCCAAAAATTTAGTTGTGCGCCTAGTAACGCATAAACACGCAGACATGCAGCGGCAAGCCCAGAAACAGTGATTTAGTACAGAAAGTCGGTCTTAAAATTAACATCAGGAAAACCAAGGCTGTGGACTAACCACAAACATATACCATACACCCATTACCATCGACCAGGAAACTATCGAGGATGTTGACAAGTTCTAATACCTTGGTTATACTATAGCGAAAACAAGCGGAACTAAATAGGATTATAACAATAAATAACAACCAACGCATCATCAAAACGAGAAATACATTCAATATGCTACACATAATCTGGAATGCGTCCGACCTATCATAAACTACAGAGCTACGACTGTTCAATGTCTCCTATGTGAAATCAATACTGCTGTAGTATGGGTGTAAAACATGGAAACATACGCAAAGGATCACTAGAAGACTCCATGTATTTGTGAATAAATGACTTAGTCGTCTAATAAAATTCGTCTGGCCAAACACACGCGGACCAGGCAAATCGAAATTGAACGCGAAATTAAAAAGTGAAAGTCGAGATGGACTGGACACACTAAGAAAAGGGAGCAAAGATATTATAACAAAATTATCATTGGTATGGAATCCGTAAGGACAGAGGAGAGTAGGCCAGAAATGAACTGGGAAAGAACGGTGCTAGCCGAAGCGAAATAACTCGGTGAAATATGTGGAGAACTGAAGACAGTAGTGTTGTGAGATCACATAAATTGTGACCTAGGTTATCGTAAAACATGTATCAGCATACTTACTATATGATAAATCTCATCTAAAAAAAATAAACATCATTGGCGCTGTAGACAGTAGACTATTAAACGATTCACAAAACTCATATCCAAATCATAAGTAAACCCAAACGACGAAAACGAACCTCATAATACAAAAATCAAAGACCCACCACATCAACTGAATAATCTCGTAAACCCAGACACCCTTTCAACAAACTTAACTAGTAAACCTAGCGATCCAAACACTCATAATCCAAATTTCAACACAACAAAAATCAAACAATCAGGAAGCCCAACTAACTCAAGCTTTAACACCCAAACTAAACACCTATCAAATTTAACGAACATCCATTCGAACCAAACATCAATTGATCGAACTAACAAATCAATAAAATTACACAAATACAATCTCCTTGACCAAGAATTTGACGAAACAGAAGAAAGTATTCTGACAAACCTCTTACACCCCGAAATAACTATGACAATAAACTTAATGTCTAGATATAAAACCAGCAGAGATACCTTATCGCCTATAATAAACAAGATACAACCATGCCTATTATTATACTCTGGAGCCGACGTTTCACTCATAAAAATAAGACACGTAGAAAATCTCGACATCAACACCCAAGATAAAATAAAACTAATGTGTATAGGAAAAGGTTCCAAACAAACAAATGGATCTCTAATATTAGAACTCAAGCTACTCGAACCATCAAACATAAATTCTACACAGTCCCAAACGTTTTTCCCATAACTGAAGATGGAATATTCGGATGAGACTTCTTCACTTAATTCAAGACATACTTTACAGTAACAATAAAATAAGAATCCTAGACTCACTCATTTCATTCTCTAATCAAACGCTAAAACAAATTACCCTCCCAACACGTAGTGAAACTATTGAAAGTGGAATTTTTGTACCTAATATATTACTACAACCCCATAACATGAAAGCCAAGATAGTGATTACCAATACCTTAACGGAAGGCGCAACATTAACCAGTTTCAAACCAACCCTAGAACAAATACTAAGCAATTTCGAATACTATCCCTCACAAACCTATAACACAGATAGGCAAAAACAAATCGCCCAAACAATTTCTGATAGTTTAGACTGAAGATAATTACCTTATGTCTACAATATGAAGATATCTTCTTTATAGAAGGTGATAGATTAAGCAGCATAAAAGGTGTGCAACACAACATCAACCTTTATACTGATTCTAAACCTATCCACGTATAAAGATATAGACTTCCTCAAACACATACGAGTAAAGATGAGATAAACAAACAAGTTAAAGAAATGCTTGCAGACAGAAAAATACAACCTAGCACAAGTTCATTCAACAGCCCACTTTTAGCTGTACTTAAAAAACGTGGACCAGATGGTAAACCTAAATGGCGCGTAGTTGTAGATTTCTGAAAACTTAACGATATCACGATAGGCGATTCATTCCCACTACCAAATATCAACGATATCTTAGATCAACTTAGACATGCTCAATACTTCTCCACATTAGACACGGCCAGTGGATTTTATCAGATTAAAATGAACCCATACGACTGACATAAAACCGCTTTCAGTACCGATTATGGTCATTTCGAATTTACCAGAATGCCATTCGGTTTAAAAAAAACTCACAAGCAACCATTCAAAGAACTATAAAGCACATCTTACGAGGTTGCCAAGGCATTAAAGAATTTATATACTTAGACGACATTATAATACACGGTAAAAATTTAAGAGATCATAATACCAAACTTCAAGAAGTATTCGATATCAGCAGGCAAAACAACCTTAAACTTCAAAGTATCCAATACCAATTTTTATGAAAAGAAATTACATTTTTAGGTCACTTACCTACCCCGGCACGCATTAATCCAAACCCATCTACAGTCAAAGCAGTTAAAAATTTCACCGCACCCAAAAATATCAGAGAAACTCAATCATGTGTAGGCCTTGCGAATTACTATAGAAGGTTAATACCAAAAT